>JAUNZO010004415.1:0-585752 GCA_031894775.1 Chloris gayana
CACCCCTATCTCGAAAGATAGTTAAGTGTGGTACGGATCGCCTTGGGAGATGATTGACGAAGCAACCATACATAGCATCACATTAACAAACATACACGATTTGCAAGGTTACATAATTAAGTCTTGATTACAACATAGAGTTCGAATAAAAGATACATTAGGTTCGAAATTAGGTCTTACATAGCCATGATCTTTGTTCGAAATTAAAGTGCGGAAGCGAAATACATAACTCGACGATACATAGATAACTTAAATGAACCATGTCGGCCTAGGCCACGGCTCACTCATCATGGGTCGGAGAGCTAGGGACCCATTCAATGGTCCACTCTTTGGGCTCTTCTCCATCCCAAACCACCTTACCACAACAATCACAAAAACCGGCTTGCGGGAAACCTGTAAATCAACATGTAGTGGCAAAGCCCGAGTATCTAACATACTCCGCAAGTCTTACCCAGTCAAATTGGCCATCTAAGACCGACTCCTAGATGCATGGGGCTTGACCGGTTTAACTTGGCCTTTTGCATAAATAGCACCTATGCTAATTAGGTTGGCAATTTTATTACTTAGCCAAATTAATAGGGTGGTTGCATAAAAGAAACTTTAGTGAGCATACTAGCAATACAAGAGTTTGCAATACAATTTAATATCAATATAAAACAGCAAGCTATTCAATCTCTTTCCATTACTACACATTGCGAACTGCTCGAATCAAGTGGTACCCATTAACCGAGAGGAAACGGCGATAATTATCGAATTATTAATCCTGCAGGAAAGAACCCAAATGCACGACATACGCATCATTTAAGAACACGTATGGCCACCGTTCGCGAGTTCATCACAAAGTAAAACACGGGGCCACCGACCCCGAGTACATGTCCCCCTTGCGACCGTTCAACAACGCGACCAAGGCTTAACCCATGTACTCTCCAACGGTCCTCAACCCGTGCAACCACCGTGCCAAACACATCACCTGCGGGTCGGTGAGATATCCGGCTCACTTTACAACTTACAAGCTACATAGGTTTACCAATCCCCATAAGAAAGGTATGCAAGTGGTACACAACTCAAACTTGTTCGCGGAGCCACAATGGGGTGTTCTCAATTTTAACCAAATTCATCATGTTCACATTTAATCATAAACCATAGGTGAGATTCCCCATTCTATCGTTGACTCCATGAGCATAGCATAGCACTTCTAACGAGGATATGACCCATAAGCGACATAGGACATATAGGAATTTATGCATGTGGATTTCCAATCAACGCCTAAACTTAAATGCACATTCGTCATCCTTAACATAGTGATAAAAGAAAGACATTTCAAAATAATAGGAATGCACCGGGGCTTGCCTTGAGAGTGATCGAAGTTAGCGCTAGCCTCACAAGCGTTGAGAGTAGCGACGGCTTCTTCGGCGGGCTCAATTCGGCGTCGTCACCTAAGGAATGAAATGCAATGCATAAGTCATATGAGTACAAGGTCGATGATGAGAGTAATGCATGGGTGCTGTTTTGTAAAGACTCAAATGAGTATGTAATTCAAAAGTTTGTTTGTTCGAACCCTAATAAGCATGACATGTCTCTTGTTCTCTTTTACGGAACCCAATTACATGAGCAAGCATAACCATACTAATATAATGAGCAATGACTTGATGCATAGACATGAGTGCTGTGGTTAGTGTAGGTTTAGCACTAATATTTTAGCAAGTTTTTATAGTGCAACACGAAGAAATCTAGGCCTATGCATTTTGACATCACATGCGATGACGAT
Source organism: Chloris gayana (assembly GCA_031894775.1). Lineage (NCBI taxonomy): Eukaryota > Viridiplantae > Streptophyta > Magnoliopsida > Poales > Poaceae > Chloris > Chloris gayana. Next base: position 1,769 of record JAUNZO010004415.1, read on the forward strand.
TCCCTTTTAGAATAGAAATTTGGTTTCAAAATTCATACATAGGTGAAATACATAAAACCTTTTGACTAAACCTGCCATGGGGTGCTAAAGGACATAATGAACAGTAGAAATTACATAGACATGCATGAACACGATTTTAAATGACATAAAACGAATTATGTTTGTGCTGAAATTGATTCCTTTGAAATTTGGATCTAGGGTTTGCAAAAATCATTACTTAACCTGCTCAAAAATTAATATGGGATTTTCTACATATGTACAGTACCAAAAGGAAATTAATTGCCAAGTGTCATGCAAAAATATTTTATACAGAATTAATTAAAATTTAAATACAGAGAATGCAAGAAATGCAATAACTTGAAAAATATGAAATGAAATGTAGATCTTCCAGTGCCAAAAATTCATGTGTGCCAGGGTGAAGACTTTGGCCAAGTGGCTTTTAATTTGGATCTATATTTTTAAAGTTATGGCTTAGTTAAGTTTTTAGGGGTTGACTTTTGTTATTTTTGTAAAAATGTGAAAATGACCAGACCTGAGGAGTTCATGTTACTTTTATGAAAGTACAGGTCTTCTAGTTTCCAAAACATTTTAGTTTGTAATTTTTGGACGATTCAAACGCTAGATATGGATTTTTCAAATTTGAATGAAGTTCGGACATATTTACGGAAATGCCATCGGCCGATTTTAAACGAGAGGCGGGCGGCGCGGGCTCGGCCGCGGTGGCCGGCGCCGGCGAGGCTCGCCGCGGTGGCGCTAGGGTGGAGCTCATGCTCCGAAACTTGAGTGGGGATGACGCGCGTGGTGCGGGGAACACTGCTGGCGGGGTCCACGGGGCCCCGCGACGGCCGGAGGCGGGCCGCGGCGAGCGGCGGCGCCCGCGGGGGCTCCGGCGACGGCGCGCGTCGAGCGCGAGAGAGAGGAGGGGAGGAGGCCGGTCCGAGAGCACCACCCGGGCACGGGGAGTCGCGGCGTGGGCTCGAGCGGCGGCGGGGCGGGCGGTGGTGGCGGCTCGACGGAGGGGTGGCGGGGAGGCGCGAGGGACGGCGGCGGCTTCTTCCAAATTCCGGCGACCTGGAGCGAGAGGGAGGGGAGCGCGTCAGCAGGGAGCATGGGCATGACCTTGGGCACGCACCGACGGAGAAAGGGAGGAGAGTCGGCCTACCTAGGCGGCGTGCGACGGGGAGGTGCGCGGGGCGGCCATGGCGACGGCGGCTCCGATTTCTTCTCCGGCGCGGGCTGCGGTGAGGGAGAGGGCAGGGCAACGGTGCGGAGAGGAGCGGGAGGAGCCGGCAATAATTGGTGGTGGAGGAAAAGAGGGCCGGGGTGCCGTTTTTCTAGGGGCGGCGCACGGCCGGTCGGGCTGGGGCGGCGGACGGGGCGGAGGGCTTCAATTCCCGGCCGCTCCTGTTGGCCGGCGGGTACGAGGAGCGGTTGGGGGTTGGCCAGAGCCTGCGTGGCGACGTGACGGGGCAGGCGCGTGCCTGGGGGCGGCCGCGGTGGCGCCGGACCGGCGGTCCGAGCCGCCATTGCCCCCTGGGCGATGAGCTCGAGGTCAAACTTGAATTTGAATCTCCAGTTTGGTAATTTGGATAAAATTCATAGTTCTAAGGCTCCAAAAATAAAACCAAAAATATGGGGAGATTCAGGATGATTTACTTTAATTTTCATCTTTTAGTTTGAAGTCACAAACTTGCCTCCAAAAATTCATACAAAATTCACAAGTAGCAGTGTTTCAGATTTGAATTTGAATTTTTGGGCTTTCAAAACTTGGTTCAAAAATTTGGTAAAAATATTGTAAATTCATCTTTTTACATGAGCAATCCAGTGGTGCAAAAATATGTGGGTAGTGTTTTTGTAATTTTTGCATTTTTGGTTAGGGCTAGGGTTTAGGGGTGGTTTTTCCTTTTTCCTTTTTATTTTCCTTCTTTTCCTTTTGGGCAATTAGGGTTAGTACTTCATTAGTGGGGTGATTAGGGTACTAACTACGAGATTAGCCTTAATCGTGACATGGGATGTCACAGCCCTCCCCCTTAAAGAAATTCTCGTCCAGAGAATCGCTACGAATTAAGGAGAGGGAGTGCGAAAATTTACCGATTTGTGTGACGCGAGGAACTCGGAAAATTCTTCTCTAGAAAATCCTCTTGTTCCCAAGTTGCTTCTTCTTCGGTGTGATTACTCCATTGCACTTTATAGAAGGTGGTGGTGCGATTGCGAGTTACCCGGTCGTTTTGATCAATAATCCGGACGGGGTATTCGGGGTAGGAGAGATCTTCTTCCGGTTGATCGGTGTCGGAAATAACCACATCTATCGGAGGCTTCAAGCATTTCTTGAGTTGAGATACGTGGAACACATTGTGCACTCGAGCAAGACTTTCCGGTAATTGCAATCGGTAAGCAACCGCGCTATGCTTTTCCACAATCGGATAGGGTCCGATATAGCGGGGTGCTAACTTTCCTTTAATTCCAAACCGAGATACGCCCTTATTCGGAGAGACACGAAGATAAACGTGATCTCCCTTCTCGAATTCAAGGGCGTCTCCTCTTGTTAGCGTAGCTCACTTGACGAGATTGTGCGGCTTTCATGTTGGCTTGAATTTGTCGGACCTTCTCTTCGGCTTGGGTGACAAGATCGGGACCAAAAGTAGTTCTCTCTCCCGCTTCCGACCAATTTAGGGGTGTACGACAAGAGTGACCATACAATGCTTCAAATGGTGACATTCCCGAACTCTCTTGATAGCTATTGTTGTACGAGAATTCGGCGAATGGAAGACAATCATCCCAATTTCCTCTATTTTCCATAGCACATGCTCTCAAGATATCCTCCAAATATTGATTCAATCTTTCGGTTTGTCCATCCGTTTGCGGGTGATATGCGGAGCTTCTAATGAGGGTGGTTCCAAGGCAAGAATGCAATTGTTCCCAAAAGCGAGATACAAATTGCGGACCTCGATCGGAAACAATGGTTTTAGGTACTCCATGCAAACACAACACTCTTGAGATGTATAGCTCGGCATATTTCTTGGTATTGTAGGTAGTATGGACGGGGATGAAATGTGCGGACTTGGTTAACCTATCCACAATAACCCAAATTGAATCGTGCTTCTTTGATGTGAGAGGCAATCCAACTATAAAATCCATAGCAATGTCCTCCCACTTCCAAACGGGAATTTTTAACGGGTTCAATAATCCGGCTTTTCTCAAGTGGTCGGCTTTCACTCGTTGACAAATATCACACTCGGCCACATACCGTGCAATCTCACGCTTCATGCGTGTCCACCAAAATTTTTCTCTTAGGCCGCGATACATTTTATTGCTACCGGGGTGTATGGAATATTTAGACAAATGTGCCTCATCCATTATTTTCTTTCGTAATTCCATATCCTTTGGAACAACGAGACGTCGGTTGAACCATAATACACCATTGTCGTCTTGTCGGAAACATGTAGCTTCATCTTTCTCAATCTTTTGCCGAATAAATTCCATACCTTCGTCCTTCTTTTGCGCCTCAATAATTTCCTCACGAAGGGTAGGGATGAGAGCTAGATTATATAGCGAACCATAGGGAACGACTCGAAAACTCGGTTCACTAGAATCTGAAATTTCCGAGTTTTCCTTAGAACAACCGGTGATATGATTGCATTGATCCTTGCGACTCAAAGCGTCGGCAACCACGTTAGCTTTACCCGGATGATAATGGATTTCCAACTCATAATCCTTGATTAATTCCAACCATCTTCGTTGCCTCATATTCAACTCTTGTTGGGTGAAGATATATTTGAGACTCTTATGATCGGTGTAAAGATTGACAAGATTTCCAAGTAGATAATGCCTCCAAGTTTTTAAAGCAAAGACAACCGAGGCTAGCTCCAAATCATGAGTGGGGTAATGTTGTTCATGCTTGCGAAGTTGACGAGAAGCATAAGCAATGACACGACCTTCTTGCATTAACACACATCCTAAACCGGTGCTGGACGCATCACAATACACGTCAAACGGCTTAGTGATGTCGGCTTGTGCTAACACCGGAGCGGATGTCAAACGCTTCTTGAGAGTTTGGAAGGCTTCTTCACATTCACGGCTCCATTTAAACTTAGCATCTTTCTCCAACAATTTTGTCATAGGCTTGGCTATGCTTGAAAAATTGGGAATGAATTTCCGATAGTAGCCGGCAAGACCTAGAAAACTCCGGATTTGTCTCACCGACCTTGGGGATTTCCGGACAAGCACGTCTTCCACTTTACTTGGGTCAACGGCGACACCTTCTGCGGAAATGATGTGACCCAAGAAAGGCACTTGCTTCAACCAAAATTCACATTTGCTAAACTTGGCATACAATTGATGATCACGAAGCCGTTGGAGAACGGTGCGAAGGTGTTCGGCATGCTCTTCTTCGGACTTCGAATAAATAAGAATGTCGTCAATGAAGACCACGACAAACTTATCCAACTCGGGCATAAATACCGAATTCATCAAGTACATAAAATGAGCCGGGGCATTCGTGAGCCCAAAAGACATGACGAGATACTCAAAGAGACCATACCGCGTAGAGAATGCGGTTTTTGGAATATCTTCGGCTCGGATCTTGATTTGATGGTAACCGGATCGGAGATCAATCTTAGAGAAAACCTTAGCACCAACTAATTGATCAAAGAGAATATCAATCCGAGGGAGCGGGTATTTATTTTTGATAGTCACCGCATTGAGAGGTCGGTAGTCCACACATAGACGTAGCGTCTTGTCTTTCTTCTTCACAAAGAGAGCGGGACATCCCCACGGAGATGAACTAGGGCGAATATATCCTTTATCCATAAGCTCACTCAATTGCTCTCTTAAGATTGCTAGCTCATTGGGAGCCATCTTGTACGGCCTACGGGAAATTGGTGCCGTACCGGGTTGGAGCTCAATTTTAAACTCAACATCCCGATCGGGTGGCATGCCCGGTAAGTCATCCGGAAAAACATCGGGAAACTCACATACCACGGGAATATCCTCAATCCGTTTTCCCTCAAGATGGTAGATTTTTGAAGTGGAGGATTTTGGGTGGGGCAATCGGAGAATAGATGAACCATGGAGTGGGGAGTTTAGGTGAACTTCACGAGAATCGATATGTAAAACGGCCCTGTGGAGTTTCATCCACCTCATACCTAGAATTATATCTATTCCTTGCCCACACAAAACTATGAGAGAAGAGGGGTATATTTTTCTTTCTAGGTGTAGTGGGACTTGCCTCAACTCTAGGTTTGTTTTTATTTTTCCACCGGGTGATGTGATGATATAGGGAATATCCAAAACGGTAGGAGTGAGTTGTAGGGTTTTTGCACATGCTTGACTAATGAAATCATGAGTTGCACCTGAATCAAAAAGAACCAAAGTGGAGTGGTTGTTGACCGAAAACATACCCGAAAGTACCGGTTCTCCCGCTTGAATCTCTTCGGCCGTGGTATAGTTGACTCGGCCATTCTTAGCATTCGGAGTGGAGGATTGATTGCGGTTCCCATTCCCATTATTTCCATTACGGTTTTGATTGCTGTTGCCACTTCCGGAACCATTGTTGTTGTTGCTGCCCGGGTTGCGTGTCGGAACACGGCAATCCTTTGCGAAATGACCCGGACGTCCACAATTAAAGCACGGACCTTGAGGACCGGGCCTAGCACCTTGGTATTGCTGCTGTGGAGGGCGGAACGAGGTAGTATGCTGCTGATTTCCACCGTGGGAGTGGTGGTGTTGCTGCGGCACAAGCGACGTGAGCCTCCCGTCGGCGGCAATGCGGCCCGAAACTTCGTCCGGTCGGGAAGTGATAGCTAGCTTGTACTTGGGCGGAGCGGAGCCGGATGGATTTCCTACGGCACGCTTCCTCTTCTTGTCCTCTTGGTGGGCACGGATAGCATCTTCTTGCACGATTGCGGCACTCATCAAGTCATTGAACGTGCCGGTAGTGACTTGAGCCAAGCGATCTTGTAACTTCGGGCTTAGCCCGAACGAAAGCAATCCTTCTTCTTGTCATCCGTGTCGGCATGATAGGATGCATATTGAGCCAAGTAGTTGAACTTCCGTGCATACTCTTGCACGGTTCCAGCACCTTGCTTCAAACTAAGGAACTCTTGCAACTTGCGCTTCATGAGACCGGCGGGAATGTGATGCGCGCGAAATGCGATGCAAAAGTCCGGCCAGTTCACTTGAGTACCGGCGGGAAGTGCGGCGGTGAAACTTGCCCACCACGCACTAGCGGAACCACGAAGTTGTTGAGCCGCAAAGAGGACCTTTTGCTCCGATGTGCAATTGAGGAGAGCAAACTTCGACTCAATGATGCGGAGGAAATTATCCGCCTCCAACGGATCGGTAGTAGCTTCACCAAACTTGGGCGGTTGAGTGGCCCAAAAGTCGGCATAGGTGGAATTCCTCGGCCCTTGGGGTGGCGGTCCTTGGCCTTGTCCTTGGTTGGTTTGACTTGCAAAGAACAAGCGGAACATCTCATTTTGGTTGGCCACGAGTTGTTCCAACGGCGTGAGAGGTGGAGGGTTAGGGAGTTGCTCTTCCCTCGCACCATGCCCACTTCGGAAGCTTCACCACGGCGGGTATTCACCATCTGTCATGCATAAAAATTTTTCTCACGTTAGCTCATTAGACCAAGAGCTAAAATAGCAAGAAAACATGACATTGGGCATAAGGGACCAAAAATTTCAGATTGCATGTACGAAGAAAATATTGATGAAATAAGCATAATGCATTGGCAACACACATATTCCATAGATTCTAACATAGTAGCAACATGATAGAGATTTTTGGTACACGGAAAACCACGAATCCGACACAACACGGTCTTAGGTTACATCACATGTGACCCATAAACAAACACAAATCTCGGAGAGCTTAAGTAACAACACGCGAATTGTTTCCAACACGGTTACATGCCTCACGAGATTACAACTCCTACACACATAGAGCTACGACCACCGGTCGTGACAACTACTCGTCGTCATCGCCGTAGTAGTCGGCGTCATCCCTCATGGGAGAGGGTGGTGCTCCGTCCTCAACGTCGGAAACATCCTCGCCATCGCTCATCTCCACATCCTCCTCGGGTGGGATGATCTCAAGTGGCTCGGGAGGTCCGCCATTAAGGATGGCGTGCAGGGCGTCGTTGGCGGCTTGGAGATGCTCAATGGTAGCGTTGTTATGCGCTATGGTCGCCCGGGCGTTACGGAGGTCTCCCTCCAAAGCATCCCTAGCGCCCCGAGTCTCCAAGAGAGTAACATCCAACTCATCCTTCTCCTCGAGAAGGGCATCCACCTGGCCGGAGAGGACGTAGTTCTCCTCATTCGCGGCGGCGAGCTGGGCATCACGCTCATCAAGCGTGGCCTGCAGAGCGGCGGCTCCATTGCCCTCAAGGGCAAGGTGGGCGTCGTGGAGCTGCTCGAAGAAGTTCCAACGCTCCGTCTCGCTATACTCGAGCTGCGTACGGAGGGTGTCCACCTCGGTAGTGCGCTCGGCTAGCTCGGCGGTGCGGGCAGCAAGCTCGGCGTCGCGAGCGGCGAGCTCGGCGTCGCGAGTGGTAAGCTCGGCGTCGCGGGTGGCGAGGGTGGCCTGCAGGGCAGCACGCTCCTGCTCCAACTCGAGCACCCGCCTCGCGAGGTTCTCACGGTCCAACATGAGCTTGCCGGGGGCCATCTGTCGGAGAATTTTGAAACATAAGTCAAAACTCAAGATCCAACAACGAAACATGCTAAATAAGTAACGCATGAATGATGGAATGGCACCAACTTAGCAAAAGAAAGCAACAAACTTTTCGCCCAATCCTAACACGGTTCCATTTTTCTGGACAGATTTGACACGTTACGGAAACTCGATAATTACTCCTGTTTCTGGGCAGAATCAAACTTTTAGTTTGTTACAAAAGTTTTAGACCAATTCTTAAGCTTTCCAACGCATCCTAGAACAGCTCAATCCGACTTGTCGTTTGAAAGTTACGCACGATCTACGACAGGGACAGAACCGGAGCACATTCTGAAAATTTCCAGAACAGCTCTCTGTAATGGGCAATTCTAGCTACGTTCCAGATTTTTACAAGACCCGAGACTAGGAGATTGTTGTAGTGCATAATACAAGCTTTCCAGAAAGTCCTCATTTGCCTTATTTGGATAAGTAACTTGAAAGTTATGCTCATTTTCACGGGAGTTAAGAAATCTGCCACGTTTTCGTTTCCGGTTTTCAAACTTTTGTGAGAATGAGGCTAGGTGATCAAATTTTTGGTGATTGTTTCATTTAGATAAGTTCACATGCACATATTTGACATGATGAGATGATATGTAAGGATGATGGATGCTCAATATGTCGTTCCGTACGTCCTCACAAAATTAAAAGACCGCGCCCGCCGATACGAATATCGGACAAGCGCATCGGTGGCACACACACACCTCTCACACGATACTACACGAGCTAACACGTTGTTATGTACCTGCAAGAGATGGATTCCAGAAACATTACATCAAATTCAAAAGAACAAGCCAAAAATAAATCCATGTCACCTCGCCTCACATGGGGAGCTCTCGAATAAGAGTGTATTCGAGTCACACCAATAATATTATGCGAAAATTTGACAACACTCAATCCCATACCTTTGCCAAAGCCGTAGTTGCAAAATATTTAACAGTCATAACACGGGGTTAGTTTTGCCACCATTCTATATAGTCCTTATATTGGCCTTTCTATCTAGACTCGTGCCTCACCGTGACTCAAAAACGGGTTTTTTTTTTTTTTTTTTTTTTTTTTTTTAAGATTTTTAGAATGAGTGTTAGCGTGACGCAAATCCCAAGTCGGCTCGATACCACGTGTCACACCCCTATCTCGAAAGATAGTTAAGTGTGGTACGGATCGCCTTGGGAGATGATTGACGAAGCAACCATACATAGCATCACATTAACAAACATACACGATTTGCAAGGTTACATAATTAAGTCTTGATTACAACATAGAGTTCGAATAAAAGATACATTAGGTTCGAAATTAGGTCTTACATAGCCATGATCTTTGTTCGAAATTAAAGTGCGGAAGCGAAATACATAACTCGACGATACATAGATAACTTAAATGAACCATGTCGGCCTAGGCCACGGCTCACTCATCATGGGTCGGAGAGCTAGGGACCCATTCAATGGTCCACTCTTTGGGCTCTTCTCCATCCCAAACCACCTTACCACAACAATCACAAAAACCGGCTTGCGGGAAACCCGTAAATCAACATGTAGTGGCAAAGCCCGAGTATCTAACATACTCCGCAAGTCTTACCCGTCAAATTGGCCATCTAAGACCGACTCCTAGATGCATGGGGCTTGACCGGTTTAACTTGGCCTTTTGCATAAATAGCACCTATGCTAATTAGGTTGGCAATTTTATTACTTAGCCAAATTAATAGGGTGGTTGTATAAAAGAAACTTTAGTGAGCATACTAGCAATACAAGAGTTTGCAATACAATTTAATATCAATATAAAACAGCAAGCTATTCAATCTCTTTCCATTACTACACATTGCGAACTGCTCGAATCAAGTGGTACCCATTAACCGAGAGGAAACGGCGATAATTATCGAATTATTAATCCTGCAGGAAAGAACCCAAATGCACGACATACGCATCATTTAAGAACACGTATGGCCACCGTTCGCGAGTTCATCACAAAGTAAAACACGGGGCCACCGACCCCGAGTACATGTCCCCTTGCGACCGTTCAACAACGCGACCAAGGCTTAACCCATGTACTCTCCAACGGTCCTCAACCCGTGCAACCACCGTGCCAAACACATCACCTCCGGGTCGGTGAGATATCCGGCTCACTTTACAACTTACAAGCTACATAGGTTTACCAATCCCCATAAGAAAGGTATGCAAGTGGTACACAACTCAAACTTGTTCGCGGAGCCACAATGGGGTGTTCTCAATTTTAACCAAATTCATCATGTTCACATTTAATCATAAACCATAGGTGAGATTCCCCATTCTATCGTTGACTCCATGAGCATAGCATAGCACTTCTAACGAGGATATGACCCATAAGCGACATAGGACATATAGGAATTTATGCATGTGGATTTCCAATCAACGCCTAAACTTAAATGCACATTCGTCATCCTTAACATAGTGATAAAAGAAAGACATTTCAAAATAATAGGAATGCACCGGGGCTTGCCTTGAGAGTGATCGAAGTTAGCGCTAGCCTCACAAGCGTTGAGAGTAGCGACGGCTTCTTCCGGCGGGCTCAATTCGGCGTCGTCACCTAAGGAATGAAATGCAATGCATAAGTCATATGAGTACAAGGTCGATGATGAGAGTAATGCATGGGTGCTGTTTTGTAAAGACTCAAATGAGTATGTAATTCAAAAGTTTGTTTGTTCGAACCCTAATAAGCATGACATGTCTCTTGTTCTCTTTTACGGAACCCAATTACATGAGCAAGCATAACCATACTAATATAATGAGCAATGACTTGATGCATAGACATGAGTGCTGTGGTTAGTGTAGGTTTAGCACTAATATTTTAGCAAGTTTTTATAGTGCAACACGAAGAAATCTAGGCCTATGCATTTTGACATCACATGCGATGACGATTCCCTTTTAGAATAGAAATTTGGTTTCAAAATTCATACATAGGTGAAATACATAAAACCTTTTGACTAAACCTGCCATGGGGTGCTAAAGGACATAATGAACAGTAGAAATTACATAGACATGCATGAACACGATTTTAAATGACATAAAACGAATTATGTTTGTGCTGAAATTGATTCCTTTGAAATTTGGATCTAGGGTTTGCAAAAATCATTACTTAACCTGCTCAAAAATTAATATGGGATTTTCTACATATGTACAGTACCAAAAGGAAATTAATTGCCAAGTGTCATGCAAAAATATTTTATACAGAATTAATTAAAATTTAAATACAGAGAATGCAAGAAATGCAATAACTTGAAAAATATGAAATGAAATGTAGATCTTCCAGTGCCAAAAATTCATGTGTGCCAGGGTGAAGACTTTGGCCAAGTGGCTTTTAATTTGGATCTATATTTTTAAAGTTATGGCTTAGTTAAGTTTTCAGGGGTTGACTTTTGTTATTTTTGTAAAAATGTGAAAATGACCAGACCTGAGGAGTTCATGTTACTTTTATGAAAGTACAGGTCTTCTAGTTTCCAAAACATTTTAGTTTGTAATTTTTGGACGATTCAAACGCTAGATATGGATTTTTCAAATTTGAATGAAGTTCGGACATATTTACGGAAATGCCATCGGCCGATTTTAAACAGAGGCGGGCGGCGCGGGCTCTGGCCGCGGTGGCCGGCGCCGGCGAGGCTCGCCGCGGTGGCGCTAGGGTGGAGCTCATGCTCCGAAACTTGGTGGGGATGACGCGCGTGGTGCGGGGAACACGCCGGCGGGGTCCACGGGGCCCCGCGACGGCCGGAGGCGGGCCGCGGCGAGCGGCGGCGCCCGCGGGGGCTCCGGCGACGGCGCGCGTCGAGCGCAGAGAGAGAGGAGGGGAGGAGGCCGGTCCGAGAGCACCACCCGGGCACGGGGAGTCGCGGCGTGGGCTCGAGGCGGCGCCGGGGCGGCGGTGGTGGCGGCTCGACGGAGGGGTGGCGGGGAGGCGCGAGGGACGGCGGCGGCTTCTTCCAAATTCCGGCGACCTGGAGCAGAGGGAGGGGAGCGCGTCAGCAGGGAGCATGGGCATGACCTTGGGCACGCACCGACGGAGAAAGGGAGGAGAGTCGGCCTACCTAGGCGGCGTGCGACGGGGAGGTGCGCGGGCGGCCATGGCGACGGCGGCTCCGATTTCTTCTCCGGCGCGGGCTGCGGTGAGGGAGAGGGCAGGGCAACGGTGCGGAGAGGAGCGGGAGGAGCCGGCAATAATTGGTGGTGGAGGAAAAGAGGGCCGGGGTGCCGTTTTTCTAGGGGCGGCGCACGGCCGGTCGGGCGGGGCGGCGGACGGGCGGAGGGCTTCAATTCCCGGCCGCTCCTGTTGGCCGGCGGGTACAGGAGCGGTTGGGGGTTGGCCAGAGCCTGCGTGGCGACGTGACGGGGCAGGCGCGTGCCTGGGGGCGGCCGCGGTGGCGCCGGACCGGCGGTCCGAGCCGCCATTGCCCCCGGGCGATGAGCTCGAGGTCAAACTTGAATTTGAATCTCCAGTTTGGTAATTTGGATAAAATTCATAGTTCTAAGGCTCCAAAAATAAAACCAAAAATATGGGGAGATTCAGGATGATTTACTTTAATTTTCATCTTTTAGTTTGAAGTCACAAACTTGCCTCCAAAAATTCATACAAAATTCACAAGTAGCAGTGTTTCAGATTTGAATTTGAATTTTTGGGCTTTCAAAACTTGGTTCAAAAATTTGGTAAAAATATTGTAAATTCATCTTTTTACATGAGCAATCCAGTGGTGCAAAAATATGTGGGTAGTGTTTTTGTAATTTTTGCATTTTTGGTTAGGGCTAGGGTTTAGGGGTGGTTTTTCCTTTTTCCTTTTTATTTTCCTTCTTTTCCTTTTGGGCAATTAGGGTTAGTACTTCATTAGTGGGGTGATTAGGGTACTAACTACGAGATTAGCCTTAATCGTGACATGGGATGTCACAAAGACAGAAAGTATTACTATTCTAGATGCTGCCCTTTTTCCCATGCCGATTGATGAACTTTGTGTCACTAGGGTTCGTACAGGGAAAAAATAGAGTAGATAGTTTTTTTTTCCAATGAAAGAAACAGATATACTCATGTGTCTTGTGACATAAGGTTTCTTATATATGTGTGCTGTTACAATAGGCTGAAACTTTGTGATTTAGTGAGAGAAGCAACATATTTTTTTTGTTTCTTTGTAAATAGAAACACTTCTCTATTTGTTATTGGATAGAATCAGCCAGTTTTTGTTAATTTGTAAATATCGGCAAAAGATCTTTCATTTTTTCTATCTTCATAAAAGATCTATGAACTACTACAAAAAAATATCTATGAACTTCTTGTGGTAGTTCATAAATATCTATGAAATTCTTGTGGTGTATCTATAATTATCTTAGATAAAGTGTGACTGCAATTTAACATTAAAAATTTGCAGTGTTATTTGGTAAAAAAAAAACTCTTATACTAGGAAGAATAGTAGAAAACCTACATGATGAGCTCACATAACGTTAAAGATTAGGAGTTAAGAGTATCAGAATAAAAATTCTACTCTTACAAAGCTTAATCATCATAGCATTTGAAATATCGATTGATAAGAGCATTCCAGTGGCAGTGAATGAGTAGGCCATGAAAAATCCTGCTCATATTACTGACCTTGTGATGTTTCACAGCTAAAGTGACTAAAGTACTGTGTAAAACCTCGCCACATTTGGCGATGTATGTGAACTACACTAATATGTACACACTGACAATACATAAATAGAACCAAAAATGGAAGGACGGAAGAAGAGCTTCCAGCCATGTATGTAAACTGACCAACATAATGGAAGAACTAAAAAAATCTCAACCACTTCTTGCAGGATTTTGTTCCTATCGTTGTTGGAAGTTCAACTTCTTGATGCAGATGGCATACATGAACGCGAAGAAAACCGCAAATAGCACAAGAACCGGTGCTACAACCGCCATAAAACTCCTGTGGTATCCAAAATGATGTGTTACGTAGTAACTAATTGTCTGATCGCCTTGGCCGGGGACTTTGATGATCTCTTGCATATCTCCATATTGTGTCACTATGAGGCCATACACTGTCCATGCCAACGGGCAAATCCAGTAGTACCAAATCCACCACTTAGGGATTCTCTGAAGAAAGAAGTAGAAAAGAAAACGTTAGGCTTTTAATCTTACAAAAAAGAATTAAGGAATCGTGAGGCTGGAGAAAACTAACCGGTCTCGGGATGAAGAAGCCTGAGAAGAGGTTAAACAGAGAATAGAAAGCTGCAGCAAAGATGGCTGCAACCTCATGGTTTGGTGAGATTGAAACAGTCATCATGCCATAGTAGGTGAAGTATAGGAATGAGAAGTAGGACACAAAGAAGAACCAGAAGAACTTGGCAGCTGTCCATTGGAAGCTCATCATGGCATATACAATGACGGTGTAGTACGTTGCTTGGAGAAATACATAGGGGATCTCTATGACCACCTGTGAAGCATAATATTTGAGTTACTTCAAAGAGCAAATAACACCTTTATCACCTTTTTTTAATGGCTCGTTGATCTTTCTTTACCTGAGCAATGGCATATGGCATTGCAGAGTACATCCCAGCAGCCCTCTCACGGTAAAAGACCGTCCTCTCAATGGAACAAATTGGCTGTACAGTTGAGCAATTGTTGATGCCAACAAACATCACAGCTGTGTACATTGCTCCAATAACCATTCTGAGAGTATTTGCATCTCCCCTGCACCAGGCGGCAAAAAAGAAACATTAGGTCCCAGTGCATTAGGAACTAGAGGTCAAGGATGATGAGAGGTAGAAAAACTTACATCTTGGTGCCTATTCTCCAAAAGATGGAGCCGAGCAGCAACGCAGTGAACAAAGTAAAGAAAAATCTAACCAAGTTGTAATCTGGACTGCGCCAATAGGTCAACCATTGCTTCCAGAGGCAGGCTTTGAACTGCCCAATAGTGGATTGAGAGTACTTTGTAGGGAAATATAGATCTGATGTTCCTGGCTCTGGCTGACTCAGCTGGTTCACCAGGACCTTATTTTGCCTGAACAAAAAATGTCATCGATGCTATGAATAATTAGTTATTTCTAAAAACATGCTTTAATTCCGAGCAATTTACAGTTCTTTGTCTCACTTACTTGTACAGATCTGATGTTTTATAGAACTCAGCAAAATCCATCTTTAGCCGCACTTCTGCTGCAACTGAACTGACCTCAAGCATCCACGTTGCAGGATTGTACTTATCTTTAATTTTAGGCACTCCAGGAATTGCCTAGTTACATAATTGAACGACAGATTAGTTAGAACCATCTTTAATTTTATATATTAATAGCTATTTTTAATTGTTGATAAGAAAAGGTTAATTATATAGGTAGCTCTATGCACCTCAAAGTAATCAATCATTTTCTGGGAGTTACGACCCAATTGCCCAGAGTATATCACCTGACCTCCTCGTTTCAGCAATAACAGCTACATACAAATAAAAACTCAAGTTAACACTTCATTGATTGGATGATTTTATAAACACTTGTATATATCATATAGTTACCTCATCAAATGCCTCAAAGATGTCAATGCTTGGCTGGTGGATTGTGCAAACAACTGTTCGTCCAGTGTCAACAGTGTTTCGCACTGTTCTCATGACAATTGCTGCAGCTCTTGCATCAAGTCCTGATGTTGGTTCATCCATGAAGATGATTGATGGGTTGGCAACGAGCTCCACAGCAATTGTCAGCCTTTTTCTTTGCTCAGTTGAAAGACCTGTAATTCCTGGAAGTCCTACCAAAGCATCCTTCAGATTGTCGAGCTCCACTAGTTCCATAACTTCATCCACAAATTGCTGCAATAATTGAGGGAGTCATATGTGTGAGTTTATGAACTGTGATCTGTAATTTTTATGTATTTTAAAAATCTAACTATATGTTCTCCCTCCATTTTAAAATGTAATGTGCAGCTGATGCAATCTCCAATGCTTTGCGATAAAAAAAACCTCCAATGCTACACTAAACTGTTAATATTTGTTATCTTACATTGCTTGTGGCCATATAAAAGTGACATCATATCCCTTAAGAATGTTATATCGTATCATACTTATACGAAAGCACTTCCAATTATGAAACAATAGCGCAGTCTCTCCTACTGTTTCAGCATCAAAAAAATAATTTATGAAACAGTAATATAAACCCTATAAAAAGGATGTACCCAGTGCTTGAAGCTCCCACATACTATACGGTCTAGAAATAATTTACAAGGGCTAGCAAGTCAAAGGTTAAAAGTTTGAATTTTAAATTATGTGCGCCTTACTAAAAGAAATGGAACAAGTATTTTTTTACGTCACATATATCAATTTCAGATTTCCGATTGAACAGGAAGCTGATTAGCCTTGGTGGTGACAAGAACCAAAAACTGTTATGTTCTGCCTTACCAAACGATTTTATTGTCCAGGAAAGACAACAATCAATTAAACAATATTTTTAATGATAGAAAAAAAATGACTTACAATCTTGATATCATCAGTGATTTCTTGATCTCCAATCATTTTAGGAAGACGGAGGAATGCGGAGTATATCAAAGACTCCCTAATTGTGACCTGAGGAGAATGGATATCATTTTGTTCACAGTAGCCAGAAATCCTTGCAAATGTTGCTTGATTCTTGGGGTAACCAGCAATTCTGATATCTCCTTCAATGTAACCCCCGTCTTTCTTCCGGCCAAAACATCCATAAGAGTAGTCTTTCCAGCTCCACTGACACCCATGAGTGCTGTCAGCACTCCAGGCCTAAATGATCCTGTAACCTCACGCAGTAATTGGAGCCTATCCTCCTGCACTCCTTGCTGTTTCATTTCCTGGGAAAACAATTAAATATCCCATAAATGTTCAATTTTTAAACTTATGAATACATAGAGTAGGGAGGTAAGAAATGGGACATTAGAAAGCTGCTGAGAACAGTTTTTTTATTAAACTCACTGCCGGCATGTCGACATAGTAGTTAACATTGTCAAAAGACATGGCAAGAGGGCTAAATGGAAGAACCATTCCTCTTCTCAGAGCAGCTTCATTGCTGCCAACAGACATGACTCGTCCAACCCCGTTTGACGAACAATTGCTCAAACGAGCACTCAGTCTCATTTCCTTCATTTCCTCTGTAATAATCAAATATTAGTAACTGTTACCTATTTTCTCAGATTCACTAATGAGCTATGACTTTTGTCAGAGTTGCTTACTGTTATGGCCACCGTCCTTTGATTTTGTGCTGCCATTTCTTACTGTCTCTCTTGTGTGCCCATTTCCTTCTGCTTCCTTAGCAGTTTCTTCAGATATAACAGCTTGTGGTTTGCCAAGAGCTAAGAAAGGGAATTGGATATCAATACAAAATATCAACAACATGGTTTTTCAAGGTTAATCATTAAGGAATTAAGACTATAAATTGAGTACTTACGATTCAAATACATGAGTGACAGTGTGAAAAGGACATTGAAGAAGACGGTGAAACCTAAGAGTGCTGCTGCTCCAATCCAGTACCAGTTTTTGTCAGCAAAAATGTTGGAGCCTTCAAGCAAAGCCATCCCTAGCCTTTTCACACCATTGTTATCCTATCAATATTTATATGCACATCTTGTCAACATAAGTATATATATGTATCAAGTAGTGAGAAATCAGTACGGTAATGAGCATACCACTATAAACTTGTTCATCCACCGAGGAGAATAGAATTCATTGACTGCTAGAGCGTTGTATCCATATGTTAGAGGTGAAATCCAGTAACCCCAGATCCACCATTTAGGGATAAAAGCTGGTAACAGTGGGTGGGCAGGGAAGGGGGCAAGTAGTTAGCAAGGCCACAAATATTGTTCTACATAAGTATATGAATGAGTAGGGAAAGGAAAAGCAATTAACCTTTCGGCAGGAGAAAGCCTCCAAGAACAAAAAAGATAAGAAGAGACAGTGCTCCACCAGTGTTAGCAATGATCATGGATCTACAAAGTGCAGCAGTTGCTCTGAAAAGCCCGCCTGCCATTTGCTGGATCAAGAACACCAACAGAAGCTGCTTGAAAAACCTGTACGCAAATATCATATAAAGCAGTTACAGACTAATGGTATATTCCTGAAAGAGAAAACAGGAAACAAAGATCCAGTTTATGTATACCTTTCAGCCTCTGGAGCAAATCCTATGGTGTAATATGTGACAAGAACCCAGACTATAGATTCAATAATGGAGAAGGGGATTCTAAGAATAACATTCGGTAGCGTGAAGACCCAAGCAGGATAGAAGAGAAGGTCTCGATGCTTGTAGAACACCGGCAACCTTGTGATGGTCAAAGAAAGCTCGGCAAAACCATTGAACATATTCACAATCAGGGTAAAGAGCAATGCACCAATGTAGACAACGGCATCGTCTAGGTTCCTGGTATGCATTTGAGTCCTCAGAAACACCGTTGATGCCACAAGGGCTACAATGATGAGCTACAAAGTTCATAATGATGGATAATGTCAGTCAATAGCATTGTGGATTACATTTCAAAAAAAGAAAAGCGTTGAGATTTTTTTTAAAAAAAGGAAGCATTGGGAATTTTGAAAAGTAGCAAGAATCAGACTTCAAAGATTTAGCTTACCTGTATGGTCTTGAATACGTACACAAATGAATTACGCTTGATGAGGAGCCACTCCTTGTCAAAGGATGCCTTAAGGAGCTCTATGGTTGGCACTGAATGCTTCGAGAATACAAGAGCAGCCTGATGGCAACGGCTTTTGTCAAACGGAAGTGAGAGGTGATTCTCAAGCTGAAGCCCAGCATGGAAACGCTTAAATCGCTGTGCAAATTCTGGGACAGAAATGTATCGATATGGCCTCTGCTTGTCAGCCCAGTACTGCTCCTGATCTTTCTTTGATGTCACCTGGAAAGAAGCCAAAGAAAAAAATGTAATAAATAAACTGGGACTTTCATATAAATAGCAGGTGATTACAAGAGAACTGACGTTACCTCCTGAAGAAAATCTGCAGTACCCTTTCGCTCAGGGCAGCGGAATCCGCAAGACTCAAAGAACTCAAGGACGTATTCACGGGGTCCCTGATAAACAATCTGGCCTTCTGACAGCAGGATAATATCATCAAATAGGTCAAAGGTCTCAGGTGCTGGCTGCAGGAGGGACATAAGGATGGTGGCCTCTCCCAAGTGCACAATCTGCTGGAGACATTTGACAATCTGGAAGGTGGTGGAACTGTCCAATCCTGTTGATATCTCGTCCATGAATAGCACCTTGGTTGGGCCAACGATCATCTCTCCTGCATTCCAAATGAGTTTAGTTAGTTCCAATAGCATGCATCCCGAAAAGTCAGAAAATCTCACTCACGGCTTCATGTTAAGCAGTTTGACATGTGCATCGCCATGTCAGTATATAACCTGAATGTTAAGTTGCATTCTAAAATGTGCTTGCTCCATTAAGTAATGCGAATATCTTATCAATCCATAATGACTTTACGTAGCAAAACATGCATATCCATTGCACATCACCATTTAAACTTTATTGCGAACAGTAGTCGTACAGTAATTTTCAGGCACATTTTGCCCCCTGCACTTTTGGTCATTTTAGAACTATGGCATTCGCTCATATAACCATGTAATGCAGTACCTTTTACTACAAAATATTGCCAAAGGAAAGGCTAGAAACTATCTCATGTTACTATATGACAGAATCATGAGAAGTGCGTCAGAAATTGGATTGCAGTAAACATTCAATTGTCTTGAAGAGGAAGAGGGCAGCCTCTATATGGACAAGTGACCATCCAACAGCTATGAAACTCCTGAACCACAAGATGCAACGCTAGTAGGTTACGAACTGCTGCATTCCAATCAGAGGCACATGACCTCGTTGTGTGGACCTCAGAGGCACACCACAAAAGTACAGCACCAGATTCATTTGTCAGAGCAGGAAGATGTGACGCTAGAATTGTATTGTCAGCTACACATCATATTCTCCTAGAAACGACACATGCATGTCAGTCGCAAGTTCCTTTCACGATAACAACATGATAAAATCGGGCCTTCTAATTTTCGCATAAATCCAAATCCAATGTCGATTCGGGCATCTGCTGCACCCACCACGCTATAAAGCCTAAACTCTTTTTTTCCACATCAACATGCGATGAGCATGACATAATGCTGAGTGAAGCAACCAGTTACCTGTGGTGACGCGCTTCTTCTGACCGCCGGAGATCCCCCGCTGCATCTGGTCGCCGACGATGGTGTCGGCGCAAATGTCCAGCCCCAGTATCTGATCTCACGAACAAACATCGTGTCAGCACAGCGCGTGCAGCAGTCGCAATCAAGACAAGTACATTGATGACACGAGGAAAGACGGTTTCCAACTACGGTTAGTGTTCGGTCAAAAAAAAAACTACGGTTAGTGTCTCGAAAGCAACAGTTACCCGCGAAAACTTCTTTTTCAAACTTCACCAACCCTCCATCCTTCTGGACCATGTAAACTATGTGAAGGATAAAGCTGGAAAAGCAGGAATCATTGGCTGGGCATATCGACGAACACGTCGTGGGCATGCGCACAGGTGTGCGGATCCTGTGATGCAAGTGCGCCATTGCGGTGAGGCCAGGTTGTTGCACCAACCCCCTCCCTAGAGTTGCAACAGGAAGACCCCACTAGGAGTGGAGACGAACCCCCGAGCAGGTGAAACAGCCGCCTTGGATTTACATAGTAGGTCAAAAGGAGAAGAAGTGAGGAAACCAACCCACTGACTACTGACAGTAGTTATCCTGGATGCTATGTGGCGCAGCATCAACTACTCGCTCGTGTGTAAAAGTAGTGGACTTGGTGATTGATTCATTCCTGGAAAATCCCTCCATTTCCAATTTTCTTCTTCACCTAATCATGGCACTGCAGTCCACACGGCAAATACTAATCTAGTGCTTACTTTGGGGCCTAGGGTGCGCATGATTGGTTGGAAGTAGGATTGGGTTGCTGCTGTGGAAATTGACATTTTGGGTGACCTAATGCCTGAGGAAAATGCCATTGTTAGAATCTCGCATCGATGACTTTTTAACGGTACTCGGTACTTTGTGCTGTGGAAGAAGCCGATCTTTCCACTCAAAAAGAAAAAGGCGAGGAAACGGTTCCTTTTCTTCTTTTGTGAATATAAAAGGTTATTAGGTGTTGAAGCGCACGACCGAGGTCCTTGTCCAAAGAAAAAACATCGTGGGTTGTTTCTTCCGAAAAACGGCTTCGGAGGTCAATAGCCTCAAAGAAAACTGAAGTTCAGATATAGTAAATTATATATGAAAAAGGTCAGAGTGTGATATATTAATTTCAGAAGTGAGTGAACGCCTACCCTGAGAGTGTAGTCCGTTTGAAGGCTGCTCTCAACTCCTCCCATTGAAGTGGCCTGGAAACATAATAACACGTTAAGTTAAAAGAAAGAGACGTGATAAACCTCAAAACAAAGCAGATTTAGCTACATATGTACAGTTACACATGATGTACTGTGACCATCATATATCCTACTGTAGTACACTAAAGTACTTCATTTAGAATTTTGTTCGCTTTCCCTGACTACAAGTTTCACAGAATTCCGGATTTCTTCCGTTGTACTTGTAGTAACAACATGCTTCGTCGTTTACGTAAGGGAATCCGTGGACGTCCCACTTTGTTGGGACCAGCTGATATGAACGCTGCAACTGCAAATTTGGTGGCTTGTGCGGGGCGGGTTCTTAATTGAAGCATATATTGTGGCGGAAAAGCTTGCGCATTTTGAGTATACTAGTTTGTAATTACTCATCCGTTCAAACAGAAGATTATTACTCGCCCTCACCCGTTCAAATAGATAGAAGGCAAAAGGGAACTAGCAATAATGCAGAGGGTTCTGTTTCCGTACCTTCATGAAGAGGTCGACCTCTGGCTCCGGCCGGATGCCGGCCTCCTTCTCCCTCCTGGCCAGCTCGGTCATAAGATCTGCTCATCATCATGCAGGGATTCATGGTTAAATAATAAGCCATCAATTGCTACTAATTTGATTAGATGAATGGAAGCATGCGGAGGAAAAGGAAAGCATAGCAGTACCGTATTTGGTCCCGACGCCCTGGCACCTGGCGGAGAAGTCGAGCGTCTCCTTGACGGTCATCTCGCCGACGTGCACGTCGGTCTGGCTGATGTATGCGGCCGTCTTCTGCGGGACGAACTCGTCGAGGGCGAAGCCGTTGTAGGTGATGTCGCCGGCGCACCTGAGCGTGGGGTCGAGCTTGCCGGCGAGCGCGAGCAGCAGCGTGGTCTTGCCGGAGGAGGGCGGGCCCAGCAGCAGCGTCATCCGCGAGGGGCGCACGACGCCGGAGACGTCCTTGAGGATGGTGAGCGTGGCCTGGCGGCCCAGGCGGAAGCCGCAGAGGCCCAGGGCGCCCTCGGCGATGTTGCGCGCCGTGTTGAGCAGCGTGGGCAGCGCGCGGCTGCCCACGTGGCACTTGGCCTCCACGTTCAGGTGATCGAAACGCACCTCCACCGTCGGGAGCTCGATGCCCACCCTGCAACATTTTTTTTGGTTAGTTACAGTTGGCGATTCAAATATTCGCGTTGCAGTTGAAAACTTAGAAATTACTAAGCAAAAGTATTCGTGTAACTAATTCATTATTTTTTTGATAAAAACAAACTCATTAAATTCACTCTGGGGAGCACATGCATATATAGGTTCGGATGTCAACGTTAAGCAACCTTTGGAGACGGGACCAGGAACAGGATGAACTCCGTTTTTATTTTTTTTTGATAAACACTCTTTTTAAAATTATGTTGGAACTGCATATATACAGATATCATTTTTTTTCCCGAGAAAATAAAAGGAGCAATGTTCAGTACACTAACCCCTGCGTTATAAGAAAAGGACAACACTGATGATATACCTAGCTAGCTTGTACGCTTGGTACATTTTTTTTGGATAATTGATACGCTTCGTACATTAGTAATCAACGAAAAAAAATACTACTACACTTATTCGTGCCGATGTCATGGACATGCTGGGATGACGTCAAAGCTTCCCCCACGGTTGGGTTGGACAGCATGATGAGGGTTTGCTCAACTGCAATGGGCACAAGCACCTGCCTCACAATTGCGAGGGAGAAATGTGGAGGTGGGGAAAGGGAAGGGTCCAGCGACAGACCACCGATCGCTTTCTGGCACGGCGTGCGCCTGCTTTGTTCGCTCGACAGCAATAATATTCTAGAGGCGTACGTATGTGGTAACAGAAGCGTCGTACTGCGCGTGAACGGAAAAGACGGGGGCAAATAAGGTGCAGGTTATGTTATGCACTTGTATGTGAAAGCAGAGTGGTTTGTGATGAGAAGCTTGTGCCTGGAGATGCCGAAAGATCGATCGACTGGGTTGTAAATTGGATGGAGAGAGGTCGCACTCGGGGAGTTTGACTTATAGGCCACAATTAAGCACGGAAATGAGAGATCAAATCAGCACGTTGTTCGTGGTGTGAGTTGATGGCAGGCCGCAGTAGCCTTGGGCGGAAGAAATGGTAGCGGCGGCAGATTCAAAGACACACCAAAAAAAAAAAGAAGTAGCGGCATGTGCACAGGTCCATGAAAGCGGGAAAAGTACCTCTCAACTGTTATGTTATTAGTAGCATAGTACTAGTAAGTAATTAGTCGCGAAGCGGGCAGGAGGATTGCGTTTTGGACCAATCCTCGGCCGGCCGGCGATGGATGGACAGTGGTTTGGTTGGTGAAAATAAAGCAGCAGATTATGAAGCATGCACGCGACGCGATTAATACGCGATGAATAATAATAAAAAAAAGGGAGATGAGATGAGTGATACCTGTCGATGCGGTTGCGCAGCTTCTGCAGGAACCTCTGGTTGTCCTCCTCGGCGACGCGGAAGACGCGCTCGATGAACTCCTGGCGCTCGCCGACGTCGAGGCGGCGCACGTCCACCTCCTTGAACTTGCGGGCGGCGGCGGAGGCCTGGTCAGAAGCGGCTTCCGGCTGGTGCTCGGCGGAGGAGAGGATGGCGGTGCGGACGCGGCTGTAGGTGGGCAGGCGCTCGATGGCGGCCCAGCGGAGCGCCTCCTCGTCGTCGTCGACGCGGCGGCCGGAGCGCCGGCTGCCGGCGCCGCGCGAGCCCCACTGGTGGTGCGACGGCATGAAGGCCTCGTCCACGCCCCACGCCTCCATTCCCATGCCGCGACTGATGCTGCGGCTCATGCGCCGCCCGGACTCCCACACACGCTCCATCCTAGTATTTTGTTTTTGGTCACGCAGCTCGTGCCGCTACCCACCAGATGGAGGAAGAGGGGCTGCTGGATCAAGAGAGAGAGAGAGAGAGAGAGAGCTAATATATAGGTGCGTGCACGCAGAGGCGCGTGCGTTTCGGAGGCTGCAGGTGCTAGAACGAAGCTACTTAATAAAGAGGCCAAGAAGGGAAGAGGGGCTGCTGCTGGTGTGTCATGCGGAACAACTCTTCCTCCCTCCTTATAGCGGAGATAGAGGAAGATGAAGAAGAAGAGTGGGCAGGGGCGGCAATCGCTCAAGCCGCGCATTTATATGCGGTTTCGCTCGCGGGGCTGCTGGTAGGCCTTGCTGCTCCTCTCTGGAGGGTCGATTCATTAAAAAAGACGGATGATGATGGATTGGGCGTGGGCCCGAGGTCCACGGCGCGCTGTTGACCCAGGCGCGGTTGGTGGGTCGCCCGCCTTGCCCTTGAGAGCAGCTAGTAGCTTTTAAAAAGAATTAAAAAAATGTGAGGTATATATTTAAGTCTCTCATTTTTCTAGAGACAGTCTTTTCAAAAAGAGTTAGCTATCTTCTCTCTTTTTTTCTTTAATAAACAATTTTAAAAATTAATTAAGAAATAACCATTGAAGACGCTCTCGATACACAGCAGATGTCTGCCACCAACGGGACGGAATGTTCCCTCCGCCCGGTTCGGCCGCTTGGGGCTCATACCCAAGGTTGAGATAACCGATTGAACCGTGAGAACCGCCGGGGCCGGTCCACCGATTAACCGGATAACCGAGAAAACCGGCCGGTTAGCCGGACGAAATTTGATTTGTGGCCGCGCCGGTCGCAGCCGGTTAACCGGCCGGTTTCTCCGGTTAACCGGCCGGTTTGCCCGGTTAGCCGGCCGGTTTTCAGGCACAGTGCAAATTGCAATAAAATCAAGAAAAATTCAGAAAAATAGGGAAAAAATGCATTAACTGCCCTAAAATATTAACGATAATTTTAAACATAAATTCATATTATATCCACTTCATAGGACACAACACAACCATATTGCCCAATAAAAAGTCAAATATAGTTGTCTAACTCATATTGTTCACAAATTCATACAACAACAAGATTAATTGTACATAATACATAGAAAATATGACTTTCACTCATGTCTCGGTTATAGTTGTCCAAAACATAGTCTTCAACAAATATTATACATAAAGAAAATTTGGGAGAGGGAGGGTTAGTCGGTCGGTTATAGCGATTAACCAGCGCTTTGACCGGTTAACCAACCGGTTATAAGGTTCTATAGCCTTTTTACCTTTATTTGTATTCCGTAAATTTTTTCTATGTCAAACAACTTCAATTTCAAATTATTCTTTTACTATAAATCTTTATTTCTTCTCTAGTTTTTTAACAAATTTTTTATACAAAATTTTTCAATTTTTGAAAATTTTTGAATTTGAACCGGGGTTAACCGGCCAACCGGTGCAACCGGGTTAACCCCGGTTCTTTGAACCCTGCTCATACCTCGCCCTGGTACACATCACTTACTCTGGGATTCGTCTCTCACCACGCCCACAAACTCATCTCCCTCGCGTCGCTTGTGTACATTGTCCAAGATTTCGTCCTGTGTTTCTTCGGAGCCTCAGCCCTTCAATAAATTTCATGAAATACATCTCCACGTCGTATGGTGGTGTCTCATGATCTTTTGAAGAACACAGTATTTTGTTTCGAACGATAAGTAGGAGCAGTGCTATTTCATTTAGTGACATGACACACAGAGAAGAGAAGCATCCGACAACTACTACTATCATGACCCTGTGATGGTCCGCTCCTTGTGCCGTATGCCGCAAAGCGCTATTTCCCCGTCTTACTCTTTTACTTTATCTCTTGGAAGATCTGCCATATGCTCGCATGAATTTTTTTTCTTTCCTCGCAAAAAAGGATTTTTTCTGAAAAAATCTCTTATTTCTTTCCTTCCACAGGTTCAACACATGATGTAAGTTATGATGGTGGAAGCTCCTTTTTTTAGTGTTACAAGCTGTATTAGGACTAATCATGTACATGAGTGTGTTGCATGTGTGCGTGGGTGTGGGTACGTGTAGGTGTGTGTCATGACCGTGACTGAGTGAGTACTCTACCGAGTCGAAAGAGGCTAAAAAAACTGCTTCCTCCATCTAGAAATCTATGTAAGCCTTTCAGATATCACATTTGCTCATTTACTTTATTCAAATTGTTTATAAATATATACTTATTTTATTATTTATTAGATATATTGTATCTGATGTATTTAATTTTATATTTCTATAAACTTTTTATATAATTAAACGTATCCCTTAGTCACCAATTGGACCCTGCATGCCACCAGTGCAAACGAGGCCGGTGAGTTTGATTCCGTCCACACGGGTCTCCATCGTCCCAAGATACCAGATTCGATGCATGCATGCAGCAGAGACCCGGTCAGAGACTTGCCACTGCTACGGCGCGTCTCACTCGATCGGAGGAACCACGTACGGAAAGTTCCGGCTTCGCTTCTCAGCTGCGTACGACCACTGGCTCTCGATTCAAACCTCACACTAGTGTAGTCAGCTAGGGCTGCGCACCGTCGCTAGCCATGCCTCGCCCGGTCCTTCCCGTTGAAAATCAGCCTTTGGAGGAGTACTGTACTGCCCTAATACGTCCTATCCCATATATACATTATTAATGGTACGTATAAAATTCTTTGGGCAGCACAGTACCAACGTGTCCACAAGACCTGGACTACATACAAAACAATACAGTGATGGACTAGTCCCCACCCAATCCCATTGGGTGTGGCTCTCCGACCATTTTCGGATGGTCGTCGGTCCCTATCCTCCATCCTACTACCAAACTGGGAAACCTTTCGTACGCCCAAGACTAGTTAACTACTACTACTACTGTGTGTATTGACCGTAAGGTAGTCTGTTGCCACATGAATTGCATGGCCAACATGGTTCAAAGACGCAAAAAGGGTTTAAAATGAATGAACAAACAGATTTATTTGTCACTCTACTCATTTGGTTGGTTTGAGTATTTAACGGTAAAGTGACACTGTGTGCGCGCAGCTTCCGTGTTCGTGCGCACCAATCTGCCTGTATGATGCTCCCCGGCCAGGTCCGTCCGACCGTCCGCATAATTAATTATTTAATCGGCTAGTTCAGAACTAATTAAGCAAGAAAAACGTGATCGGATTAATTAGATCCTGTTCTTGGCACCATGTCGGATACACAAAGGAGGATCTATTTATCTGTTCTCCACCACCCAATGGTGCACCTCGCTTGTCGATCTGCCTTTTTATGCTTGCTTTATTCCCAAATTTCTACGGGAAACACACACCTGAAATCTCATAAAATATTTACCCGACTGATCTTGTCCCTTGTGTTAGAAAATAGTCTAACAATTTGTGCAAAATGTTGAGTCAACATCCAACGCTTTGAACTGAACAAAAAATTTTCAGAAAATCAAATTCCAAAAAAGGAAAACCCCAATAATTACGCATTTAGGGTTTGGAAGAAAAGGAAAGCAGCTAAAATGTGAGTCTTTTTTTTTTAACCATACCCAGAATGGCAAAATAGAACAGGGAAAAAGTTCATAAGACTTGCAAAGCGCGGAAAAGAACATCAAGTGCGCGTAAGGCTCTCAAAGAGGAAGGTCCTAATGAAACGGGTGCCTTTGTAATATTTTATATGAGTCTGTATTTCATTTTTACCCGGTAGTTAGGGTGTGTTCGTTTCCTGTGGTCTAAATTTTATATCCGTCACATCAAAAAGAATCTTACTATTTAGGAGCACTAAATAAAGTTTAATTAAAAAATAAATTACAGGTCCCTAGACTAATTTACAAGACGAATCTAATTAGGTTAATTAAGTCATGACTAGAAGACGGTTACTGTAGCATTACTTTAGCAAAACATAAATTAATTAAGCTCATTAGATTCATCTCGAAAATTAGCACCAATCTATCAATAGGGTTTTGTCATTAAATTGATCGAAATATTCTTAAATAGTAAGATTCTCTTTGATGTGACAGTGCTAAATTTTAGAGGGCAGGAAACGAACAGGACCTTAATCATGATTCATGTGCGCGCGTGAGGACACATCCTCACAAACCAATGTGAAGGTTAACCCTTTATAGTCAAAGTTTTCAACATTTCATCAAAACTTTTTTTATCCAAAGTTGTTGTAATACTTTCGCTCTAAAGTTTGTTTTCAAAGTTTACTGAAACTTTGAGCTGAAAAATTGTGCAAAAAGTTTTACCCGAAAGTTTGTGATCAAAAGCTTTTGTAAAATGGAAAGTTTGCGGGTGCAAAACTTTCACAGAAAAAAATGAAAAGTTGCTACCTTGTCAGAAGGTTTGCTAGGAGGTGTTCCCGTGCGGAGGATACGGATTAGAAGGCCCCATTTTTACCATTAGCAGACTTTTTATATCCATGCATATAGGGTTAGTTCATGATTACGAGTTATACGGTGATAGTGTTTAAATCACATGGAAAGTTCCGTGCATGGGCCAATCAGAGGAAATTACTTGCCTATGGGAATAATTTCAGTCAATATCATCATGGTTGGTACACTGAACCACTTTACCAGCAGACTACCAGGTCAATATGGTCACGGGTCGATAAGTTTACTCTGTCTAGACGTTCGATTAGGCATAAAAAGAGCAAGGGTGTGTTCGTTTTCTGGGGTCTAAACTTTAGAGTTGTCACATCAAAAAGAATCTTATTATTTAAGAGTATTAAATAAAATTTAATTATAAAATAAATTACAGGCCTCTAGACTAATTTACGAGACGAATCTAATAAGTTTTGATTAAGTCGTGATTAGAAGACGATTACTCAGTAGCATCACTTTAGCAAAACATAGATTAATTAAGCTCGTTAGATTCATCTTAGCATCAATCTGTCAATAGGGTTTTATCATTAAATTAATCAAAATATTCTTAAATAAGTAAGATTCTCTTTGATGTGACAGTGCTAAATTTCAGAGAGCACGAAACGAACACACCCTAAGACTGATATCTCAGTGTTTGTATGTGTACGCAGACCGCGGAATTTCTTCGAGACCAAAAGTGACCTAGCTAGAAACTTTGGCCAAAAGGTGGTGAAAAAAAGGGTCTGGCGTGCCTTCCTTCCATGCCGGTTGAGCAGGTCCAAAGGTTTTCACTCTTGACAGCTGACATGGCAAGACGAGAAGGCGACGTGGATGATCTCATGTCTCCTGACAAGAGCAGAAGGACAACCAGATAAGAAGCGAGCCTATGTCCAACTCATTTGTCTTCTCTTGACGGCAATGCCTGCACCACAGTTCCGGGAACCATATGCAGATATGCATAGCGGCCGGCTCCGACTCAAATAAATGGATTTCCCTTCTTTTTTTTTTGTTTGCTGGTATGAAAGAGTCCATGAACTGGAGCCCAATTACGGGACACAGACAGAATTCCGAAGCGTGCTGCTGCTGTGGTCTTCGTCTTTGCCATGGCACGGACAGGTCAAAACCGGCACGCTGCACCTGCATCTCAGGTATGGGTGGATGGATCCAACATGCAGCCGCTGTGTGCGTGGCAGCTGATGATGAGTTGAGCACAGATACTACAGGTCTGGTCTGACGCGTAGAAAAGTCGCCAGCTAGATGGCAGTATATATAACTTCCGTCCGGGCCAGTTGAAACACTGTAAGGTTAAGGCCGGCCGCGAGGGCAGTGTACATGATTGTCCTGTTTACGGTGTCGTTGTGCCGTTATTGTTTACCCAGCAGCTGTGTCGTGACTGCGACGTACGGTACAAATGGAACGGAAAATTTCCATTCCTCACATGCTAGTGTTCTCGATCATTAGACTTTCTTCGTCTCTGTGGCTGGGTGCGATCGTCGCAGCAACGAAGGTCTGGTCAGCCGGGTGATGGAGGAGCAGTTGCAGGAGGCACCGTCGTCGATGGGAGGACTGGTATTTGGCCGTCGCTATGTCAGTCACAATCGCGTGCTGTGCTGAATGTATGGAAGCAGTCTCCAACGTGAGGAACGAAGTTTCGAAGCGTCTGCTACGTGCATACAGCCATTCAATAGAGGACGGCGGAATAAGTTCAAGTTGTGGTTTGGACACTGCGACTGGGCTATTTGGACGATTGCGACGGATGAGCTTCGGAGCCAGTTCTTTTTTTCTTTATTTATTTACATGAGGACCACATGCTAGCTCAAATTTGTCCTAAACCTTCACTGCTGGAATTGTGCTCTATAGCAGCGGATCAAAAGGGATCTTAGTGACGGACACCTAAATCGTCACTGTGGTCCTAATTTTAGTCACGGTCGTGCGACAGCCCGCCTTAGACCGCCGCTGACGTCCTTAATCTATTAACAAAACAAGGGCGGGCCCAACACCGACTGAGTCCCGCCATAGACGCCGTCGCCACGACGCCCGCCCGCCCGTCCGTTGTACGCTGTCGCGCCGTGTCGGGTCGCCTTGCCGCCGCAGGAGGTGTGGGAGCCGCTGCTGGAGGAGTAGTGGGAGCCGTCGCGAAGAAGCCCTCCACCGCGGCCGCCAACGCCTAGGACCCGCCGCCTCCGGATCAAGGAGGCGGAGGAGAAGGAGGAGGAGGAGGAATGGCGAGCCGCCGGAGGAGTGGCGCAGCTTGGCGATCTATTCGCCGGGACCACAGCCCGCTGGCCCCAAGAGCACATGTGGCTCCGAGAGCAGCGCCAACCGCGGCTCTTCGCCGTCGTCGGAGCAGGGAAGAGGGCGACGTCGCCCTAGCTAACCCTAACCCTAACCCTAGCTAGGAGGCAGTGCGACACGCGGATAAGTGGCATTGCGGTCCTGCACCCCCATCTATTTATAGGAGGGTACAATAAGTAGTCATGGCGCTCTGGACCGACGGGATCCACTACTGGTCTTACAAAAAAGATGGGCGGACCCGTTGCATGTTAGCCGCGACCCTCTTGTGTCCGTGACTATATTTTGTACACGTAGTCGCGGACATTGCTTGTACCCCGCCTTAGCGGCGGGGCCTTAAGTGACCGTCACTGTGATCAAAATAACGTTCACCAGGTTTTTATAACAGTGATTGCATGGTGTCCTATTGTCATCCTCAAAAAAAATCATGGCGGTAGGATAAGATCGGCCCACCGTGACTGTAATTGATTGTGCCGCCTTGTACAGACAGGATAACAAGTCCAGTCTCGTCGATCAGATGCAAGAGTGTAAATGAAACAGACAACAACATGGGAGGCAATTATATTGCAAGTGATGATAGGTGATGTTTTCACGCGTAAGGATGACACCCGATGTTTACGTTCTGTTTATAATACTGCACATACACCCAACCTTCTTCTCACCAAAAGTTGGTGGCCATCTGACCCCCCCCCCGAGTTCTGCGTGTTCTTGGAAAAAATAAGGGTTCGGAACTGGGGATGCGGGCGAATCGTTTCTCAAACAGAAAAAAAAAGGATGTGTGAATGGTTTACTCTTCGGTACATGGACTGAAGGAGAGTGGTCAGACTAAATGATAGCGAATGGGCAGACGATTAGCTCGGGGGCAAGTACACACGGCTCGCGATTCCCTGCCAACCCAACGGAACCAGCCACGTCCATGCTTGCTACAGCCATGGAATGGAACCACGAGGTCAAATGAAGCCACGCCCGGGTCGCGCGCGCGGTTGGTGGCGCGCGACCGACGTACGGCGACGGCGACGCGAGAGTGCTCGCTATCTTTCTTCTTCTTCTCCTCCTCGTCGTCGTCGTAGCTACCGCCGCTGAAACACGCGCGCGTCGTCTTCACCACACTCAACCGCACCACCACACCCAACCAACCGAGGAAGTTTCAAGCCGTCGCATTCACATCGCCATCACCAGCCATCTCCATCGCTGCCAATTCACGGCGCCGTCGATCGGCTCTCGGGGCGTGACTCTCTCCACGCACGTCGTCAGATCGATGGCACGACATCTCGGCGCGAGACGGAACACGGAAGCCGCCGCGAGTGGCCGGTGCCCCGGCGGCGAACTGAATCACTGATGCGAGATCGTTGACAATCCGTGCATTTTGTGTGTACCCATTCAGAGGCATCCGGTGTCCAAAGAGGCCCGGACGATTTCGCTTAGCTCCTCAGTAGCTTTACGTTCGTCTGTGGATATAGTATGAACCCTGAGCTTTCCACTTTTGTGGCCATACTAACTCTGACAACGCTATGCAGCAGCCAATAGGTCATTCTCCTTAAAAAATAGACGTGTAATACACAGCGTATTCACATGCCTTTATGCATTAAGGACCCGTTTGAAGTTAGGTTTGTGTTTCGAAAGAAGTGATTCTATCATTCCAGACTGATTATATGATTATTGAACGGAATTAACTGATAAATATGAAAAAAATGGATTCTCCCAATCATGTAAAGTGGTTCACTTTACTGATTCTCTAAGAAAAACATTAATAATCACTTTTAGCCGCATGATACATCTTAAAATGGTAGTACTATTTTTATTCAATTCGTGTAATAGAACTCGTATATGATCTATATGTTTGCAAAACTTTTATCAAACTACTATGTTATTTCAGGAATTTACTGGTAATAGAATAAAGATAAACAAATATAAAAAACGAAGAAGATAAGAAGGTAAAATATTTTTTGAGCTTTTAAAAAGGAAATATATTATGATCAAAACGTATCCATTTACAGGCCCATCCTTTACATGGCTGGTTATGTCACTCAGTAGTGCTGGCCAAACGGGCGGCACGGCCCGGACACGAAAAAGCCTGGCCCATTTAATTTTGGGCCGTGCTGTGCCGGCCCACGGCACGGCACGAACACGCGGACCCGATAGCCCGATTACGAATTTTAGCCCGTCAACACTTCAACTCACGAAAAATGATGTGAAAATAGGTGTGCAATGGGATTCAAACCATAGTACCATCAAGCAACTAAAGCACTTGTGGTGATATAGAAACTGCATTAGTTTTAACTTAACTTTATTTCGGGTCGTGCCTAACCGGGCCTTATTCGTACTTTATCGGGCCGAAGCTTAAACGGGCCGTGCTCGTGCCGCCCGTCAGGCCGCCTCCTCGGTCCAAGCACGGCACGAAATTGTGAGCCGTGCCGGCCCGACACGAAATTAAACGGGCCGTACCGTGCTTGGGCCGGGCCAAAAATTCCGTGCTTCGGGCTGGCCCGCTAGGCACGGCCCGTTTGGACAGCACTATCACTCAGTTGGGTTTAGTTGGGCCAACTGGAATGCTCAAATCCAATTTGGCCCACACAAGCACCCGAAATGAACACCTAGGGTTTCACTACATATACTACTTGCCACGCACGCGGCCTCCCTCTCACTGCCGCCGCCGCCGCCGCTTCCTCTCGCGCCGCCGCCACCGCAGCCAGCAGCCGGCCGGCCAGAATCGCGTGCAGCCATGGCAGACACGAAGGCCTCAACGGCGGTGACACTCCGCACCCGCAAGTTTATGACTAACCGCCTCCTCTCCCGCAAGCAGTTCGTGCTCGAGGTGATCCACCCCGGCCGCGCCAACGTCTCCAAGGTCACTGATCTCACTCCTTTACATCTCCTCCGTGTTTCTACGCTCCCTAGATCATGAAGGGCTTGGAGGTGACAATGTGTCTTGTTGTCGCGCAGGCCGAGCTGAAGGAGAGGCTGGCGAAGCTGTACGAGGTCAAGGACCCCAACTGCATCTTCGTCTTCAAGTTCCGCACACACTTCGGAGGAGGCAAGTCCACCGGCTTCGGCCTCATCTACGACAACCTCGATGCCGCCAAGAAGTTCGAGCCCAAGTACCGCCTCATCAGGGTACGTGCGATTAGTCTCTTTTCAACTGCGCGCAGCATTGCAATGCCATGGCAGCTTCATTCTTGCAAACAAAATGTAACATATTAGGGTGTGTTCGTTTCCTCCTCTCTAAAATTTAGCACTGTCACATCAAAGAGAACCTTATTATTTATGAATATTTTGATCAATTTAATGACAAAACCCTATTGACAGATTGGTACTAATTTTCGAGATGAATCTAATGAGCTTAATTAATCTATATTTAGCTAAAGTGATGCTACAGTAACCGTCTTCTAATCACGATTTAATTAACCTCATTAGATTCGTCTCGTAAATTAGTCTAGGGGCCTGTAATTTGTTTTATAATTAAACTTTATTTAATACTCTTAAATAATAAAATTCTTTTTGATGTGACAGCTCTAAAATTTAGACCCCAGGAAACGAACACACCCTTAGTATAGCATCTAGCTTATCGCGCTCTAATTGACATGTAGCTGCTTACGTATGGGGTAATTATAGCTTGTACAAAACGGTTGTGCTTTGTACTGCGCCCAGTTGCAATTTGGTCTGTGTAAGCAACGTTGTATAGTACTTCACTAGTTTTTCTTAGAAGCGCAGGCCGTAAGACGGCCCCAACTTTGTTATAGACGCACCAGAGTACACTGTTCGCTCTAGAATTTTACCACTACTAGGGGGCACTAGCTAAACAACCTACATTTATCTAGCTACAAGTTCTGATTACACCAATTTCAGCATACAAGTTCCGAGTACACCAATTTCAGCATACAGTTCACTCAAGAACCAATTTCAGCATACAGTTCACTCAAGAAGTACTTCCATTTGTGCTGGGCCTGTAAGCAACGCTGTATACTGGCTGCCAAATGTATTGGCTTTCTCAGCGAACATCCATTACTTTATGTCTGTATGGCTTATTTCTATACATAATTTGAATGCCTATAAATGATTAGCTTTAGGCATGCCTGGATCAGTTAGGCTTTTTGCTCTATTACTGTCCTTGCATGTAATTGAGTGGGATTAGAGCTGTTCCATTGGACATTGTTCTGGTGCAAGATTCAGAGCTAGTCTGCTGACAGTATGATGTTATCTGCCACCTGTTTGTTAATCAATAGTAATCTTACCTATCTTAAACTGTCAATAAACCGTCAATTTTTTTTGTTTCTTTGATAGCAGATGTCATCATCTCATTGTTACGTAAATAATTATGGCCTATCCTCTCATCACTAAGTCGTTAAGCAAGTTCATTTACCCATCATTTGAAAGGTGGATATAACATTACCAAAAGATAAAAATATATGTTATCTGAAACGTCTTTGGGTTGCAATTTTATCATGCTCATATAAGCAGTTAGCCGCCTATACTTATGCTGTTTGCTACTGAAGCTTTGTAGTGCCAAGCTTTATGCCTATGGAAGGATGGGCCCTTCATATTTTATGAATTTATTTTACCATTGGACCTTATTATAAGTTGTTTCTAGTCACCTGCGATCACTATTCTCATAGTGGTGTAGTTTGGCTTTCTTTGCAATTTGGCTTATTCATGTAAAACTAGTGCTTTAATGTAATGTCTTGTTTGTTGTAATACACTTCTAATGTCTTGTGCTTCTGTACAGAATGGCCTTGCCACCAAGGTAGAGAAGTCACGCAAGCAGATGAAGGAGCGGAAGAACAGGGCAAAGAAGGTCCGTGGTGTGAAGAAGGTCAGTATCAATTCACTACGCACATTCGTATTGATAAATGTATTCCAATTGCTCTGGTTGTTGACCCAAAAAAATTGCAGACAAAGGCTGGAGATGCTGGCAAGAAGAAGTGAGGGAAGATACTCAAGTTAGCTGTCTTGACCATATCAACCTTTGGTTTGTTTAGGACGGTTTCCGTGTGGGCATTCCAGAACGTTTCATTGTTAGAACTAGAAAAGATTTTGCCTGTTATGTTTTCATGAATGTTGAGGCACTTGTACTGTGGTCGGTTTTGAGAAACATTCAGACCCTAGCATATGTACCTTTCATCACCACACTTGCTCGTGTCTTTACTGTGAAAGCTTTTTAGTTCTAATGACAAGCTGGGACGAGTTTCTGGTTGCAGGTGTTGCAGCTCATTTCTCTGTTGACCTGCGAAACCAAATGTTCTTCTGTGACAAATGCAATCTGCATGCTTCTAGGTGCTATTACCCTGCGCGGCTACTGCTGAGTGCTGATGTTTTTCGAGGTACCAGGCAACAAATCACCATGATTATGTTATATCGACTGCAGATCAGCTAGTAATTGCTGATGTGTATGATCGTCGTACGCAATGACGTAAGTTTGCAAGAATATCCCAGGTCAAGTCAAATAAATTTAGTCATAAAATCGCCGCTTTTATTTACATGTAACATCGTCCACATTAATTCCTTCAACTTCGATCCAGCATGGGCGAACAGTACTGGTTTTGTAGCAGATAGTAGCGTGATGATTGATGAAAAATATCTCGCGAGGTAGCATGTGAGTTGTTCGATTGGATACAGCCTCTGACTTTGAACATACTGGATAGGTACACGTATTTCTTGCGCACAACTACATTCGATGCACGTTACAACATTATTATCATGCTTATAAAAGCTCTACTATGTTTGGTGTGGAAATCCAAGACCTACTATTAGGCCATTCTTAGTGCATTATTTCATTTCACAGTTTCAAGTGTCACGTCAGTTTTTTAATTTTGTTCCGTGAAATGAAACTACATCTCTCAGTGCCATTCTCGATGCAAAGTTTCATTGTGTTGTTTCTAAGAGTGCCATGTCATTCCATTGTGTTTGAATAGATAAATGAAATAAGGTCTCTCAATGCTAAGTTTCACTTCACAGATTCATATGCTTATGTATCACTTAAACATTTCTTCTAAGTGACAAATAGAAATTGCTTAATGTATATAGATGAAACCTAAACCCTCTCAATGGAGTTTCATTTTAGTTTCAATGTTTTGGTAACCGTGTACACCAAGTTTCATCCCTATGAAACACAATTCTTCTCTTTTCTAATAAATTCCATGCCACATCATCAGTCTTGCCTACATGGCATGCTATTTAATGCAAATAAAACTTGCATTGAGAATGACTGCACACTTTCTTTTCACAATTTCATAGGCATGCCAAACATATTAAATTTTACTAGGTGACACTTAGTTATTGGTTGAGGGTGTTGAGAATGAAAGGAAAGACTTTTAATGCACTTTCATTTCTTTAATTAACTTGGAAAGAGAGCCCATGAACTTTCATTCTCAATGCAAGACTCTCCCTCTCTTTCATATTTCCTCCGTCTATAAATGTAAGCATTTGTTTACTTTCAGATACCATGTTTGATCATTCGTCTTATTTAAAATATTTATAAAAATAATATTAATTTTATTATAATTTGGTTTTTCATTAGATTAGATACATTTTAACTCTAACTCATTTGTTTTTATATATTTATAATTTTTTGAATAATACAGATGGTCAAACGTTATGTCTTAACATTAATAAATCCTTACATTTCTGGACAGAGGTAGTATTAATTTCACTGCCATGTCATCTATTTTTCTGATGTGACACCTAATTAATGTCAAATGAAAGGTCTATTGAGAATGACCTTAGTCATACTCGAAGGGGTGGTGACAGCTAAAAGGCACTAGATAGTTAACAAATAATGAGAAGAAGGCATTTGACCGGGCAGCTAATAGACAGCTGATATGGTACTACTACAGTAGTTGTACGTAAGTAGTAGTAATTATTTTATTTATGGGGATAATTCTTGAGAGATGTGATTCACAATCACAATCATATATAGAGCATAAGCTGCACCAAATTTATGTATAGCCACCAGCATGCATCTCTAGTGATCCCATGCACATCGAATTGAGACCCAATAAGAACAAAAAAAACATATATAACGAGCAAGATTATGTGATTTATATATATGTTAGTGAGTTGGGCACAACATGCTCTCAAATAGCAAGAAATGGCACCTTTTTATACTTGAACAATACAATATACTTTTAACTAGTGATTTCATCATATCATTGTGTTCAGAATGTTAGTATAAGATATGTTGCTTTCACAAATGGTTTCATAGAGATTGCTTGAAAACACAAACTGATGATATTTATACATAGTCCAAAGTTTGAAGTTGTTGGCTACATGCATGTAAAATGTCCCTTATTTGTAACTGAAGGGATCACAGTAGTATCCAATGGTCAAAGAAAATTGTTCTCCAAGAGGTTAGCTAACCAGGTAAGCAAGGGTTAAGCTACCTACTGGTTGGTCTATTTTTTGTCTATAAAAACGGTTGACTTGACCTGAGCAAGAGCAACCAATGCATTTGTTGTTTTTAATTATATTTTTACGAAAAGGATCATACATATATATCCATCTTTGCTTGTGTTGGTTAACAATAAGCATAGCTCATCTACTTAGGTTCATTCTGTTAGAACCTAACTGCTACCCAGCCTCAGCACAAATGTTGCATTTCTGATTATTTTTGTTTGGAAGATAATCAACTTCTCCGTTAACAAAAAGTTTCTGGTGGGTTCGTGAATTTTAAGATCAGTCGTCTTAGTCTCGCGGAGCTATTCATAGGGATAGAACATGTGTATTGTTTTCATAGAGATGAATAGTGCCCATACACGCGTATATAGTAAAGTCTAAAACTATATATATAC
Organism: Chloris gayana; assembly: GCA_031894775.1. Classification (NCBI taxonomy): domain Eukaryota; kingdom Viridiplantae; phylum Streptophyta; class Magnoliopsida; order Poales; family Poaceae; genus Chloris; species Chloris gayana. Next base: position 40,099 of record JAUNZO010004415.1, read on the forward strand.
ATAAATAATCATCATTGTATAGCAAACTGGACTACTGGCGGCCGGGTAAAGCCGCTAGCTGGATCAGGCTTCGCATTAAGAATTACACCCTGTATTCATAGGCCCCAATTCATCGTTATTCTTATGTACTTTTCACTTCTGTGAGGATGTAGATGCAAATTGTAGAGTGCTATATATAAATATACGCACATCAAAGCTATGCCGGAAACAACTCAGCTGGCAGTGCACACCGTGCTAGGTGCCTCGATCGATCGATCGACCATGGCGTCTGCGTCGATCACGTTCGTGCTCAACCGCCCAGGCGGTAAAGGAGGCGGCGCTGCTCCGCGGCGTGGACAAGGACATCCGGCTGCTCCGCGACAAGCTGGAGTGGCTGCAGACGTTCATCCAGCACGCCGACCAGGAGCGGCGCAAGGGCGCCAACAACTACATCGCGCTGTGGGTGCGGCAGACGCGCGACGTCGCTTACGAGGTAGAAGACGTGCTCGACGAGTTCCTGCGCAAGGCCGACCTCGACCGGCTCGCCGCCGGCAGATCCGCGGGGACGGTGGCTCAAGCTCGCCACCACCTTCACCACGCAGGTCTCCGTCCGCCACGACCTCAGGGCGAGGATGGACGGCATCAAGGACAGGCTCAAGGAGATCTCCAACAACGTCGACAAGTACTTGTTGGAAAATAAGAACCTTCTAAGCTCCAACTCGTCCGCACCCAACTACTCCATTTCCACCGTCGCTTCATGGTATGCGTACGTATCGTCGCCTTGCACTCCATATCAGTAGCATGTATTTCTGAGAACGTGCGCTTGGCACAGCGGCAAGGCATGCTTGTTGGCAGTCTTACCGTGGGGAGTTCGATCCCTCAGTCTCGCAAAAAAAAAAAAAAAAAAAACCTCATTGTGCTCGCATGCCTGCGGCTTGGGTGCACTGAGGAGGTTTTCTCGGTCGGGTGTCGTGGAGTCTTCTCCTAGGCGATTCTTCCTTCTCGGGTCGAGTTTTTTAGTAGCACGTATTTCTCTCAACTATAAATTGGTTCACCGTTCACGCGCAATATTTGGGTGTTCCCGTAAAAATAATCAGCTGGCTGCTACTACTTGTTGATAGGCCAGTTTAACTACTGAACTATTCAATTTGACCACTTAACCCCTCAAGCAAAGTTTACCTCATTATACAGCCCGCAAAAATAATCAGCTGGCTGCTATTACTTGTTGATAGGTCAGTTTAACTACTGAACTATTCAATTTGATCACTTAACCCCTCAAGCAAAGTTTACGTTCAGTTTTTACAGCCCTCAACTTTTAATTTGGGCCACAACTTACTCATGCTGCTGTCTTGTTTCTCTCTACAGAACTTGCATGGTTAAACTGTACACGCATGTGTTTGATTGTGCTATAATTAATATATAAGATCATAACAAAACAGATGGTTGGCCGGGTGGGGACGGTATAAAAGTAAATAAAATACAAATTCACTTGCCTCGCAAAGGTGGATATTACCATTGCTAGATCGATCGGGTCATGCATGGGATCTCTAGCACCATGAAACGGACCGGTTGTTAAAGATGAGTAAATCAATATATTATCTCCTGCAATGGATAGGTACAGTGGTTAGGCTATTGCGAGTGAAAAGTTTTATTTCATTGTTTTCAAGACTTAGACTACCACATCATCTAGAGTGTAAATGAAATATCTATCTTGATTGTATTCTATGTTTATTGTGCAATGTATTTACATAACATGTCATCAAATTTCCTATGAAATGAAACTACTAGGTCCAATGCTAGTTTCAAAGTATTGAAAACTATGCAAATGGTCGTAAGAGTATACACCTAGTTTCATCTTGATGAAACAAATTTCTTCTCTCTCCATTATTCCCTTGCCACATCATCATCAAAAACTGTTTGTGTGGAGGATTAATTTATTGAAAATGAAACCGCCACTGGGACTAGCCTTAAGGCTATCCCAGTACAGAGTTTCATTTGTTGTTTTCGAAGTCACCACATCATATTGGAGCAAAATTAAACACTCCCTTCTAGTGCATAGTCCCACTTTTGCTGTTTCCACTAACTGCAAATGACATGAAATGGTTACTCCCAATGCAATTTTCATAACACTGGAAACAGTATAGGTTCTTGGAAATAGTGTATCCCAAGTTTCATCTAAATGAAACTGGTTTCTTCCCACTTTTCATAATTAGCTTGCCATATTATAAAAAAAAGTTGACGTGATAGGTTATTTATTGAAAATGAAGTTCCCATCAAGAGTAGCCTAAAGGGGGTGGTTTATTGGGCAATCAATTTATCTCATCCCACAAGAGTATCTGATAGGATGATGGAAACTTGAATTTATAAACTTTTTAAATTAATAATATTATATTTTATTAATGTTTTATTTTAAGAATTTGGTCTCTTTTAGTCTAGTCAAACAATTTGACATAACTAGATAGATCATCTCGTGTGAAAAAAAAAGTCTACCAATTTCATTCGAGAGAAGACTTGCTTAGAATCATCCAACGTGAAACTCGACCATGCCATTATATAGAGGATAATTCCCCATATAATGGAAAATACAAGGGGACCAGTTGTGTCAATGACATTTAGGTCATGATGGCATACAAGGGATTTTAGTTTAACCAAAGTATTTTCCCTTATATATATATTGAGAGATTACTAATAAAATATACTTTTAAAAATCAAATAATGAAAATAACTCCAGCAACTCATGAAGAATGAGCTCTAGTTTAGGAAACCATCACTACTATATAGAGGGCCTACAGTGGCGACTCATAAGAGCCTACAATGGTGGTTTTCTAAAATCACCACTAAGCTCCTATCATCGGGAGTGGCTGAGCCCAGTGGAGGGTCGAGGCACAACCACTAGTAAACCAACCCTGGTTATTTGGTTGATGCCAGTCGAAACTTTCACTGGTATAATTTTTTCCGTGGCGATTCTTAACGCCTAGGGGCCTCATGGGCACTCAAGTTGTAATTTTCATGGGTAGCCACCACTAGAAAAAAATTCCTCGCCATTGTAGGTTCTGTTGATAGTAGTGCATTTTATAACTTAGTCGGACAGCACGTTTACATTAGTATGCATAGAACTTTCCTTACCATTTACGGGCGTTTGAATTATATAAACTATTTGAGTTTTATCATGAATAAAGCTTCACTAATTGTTTTGATGATCTCCCTAGCCGGCTGAAATCTTGCTTCCTATATCTCGCAGGAATGCCAGAAAACCTGATATTCAATGCAAGGCGCATTGTGCGCCTTTGGGCTGCCGAGGGATTCTTGAAGCCAAAAAAGGGGAAGACCATGGAGGACATAGGACAGAGTTACCTCAAGGAGCTGATTTCAAGGGGAATGATCCAACTGGTGAAGAAGGGCCTAAATGGAGGTGTATGGCTTGTGGCTATCCATGATCGCCTTCATACTTTTGTACAGTTAGAAGCACAAGAGGCGAGCTTCCTGGAGGTCCATGACAACGTTGATGTCCTTGCACCTGCTACTATATGCCCCGCCTGTACCTCCAAAACTTCATGCAGTCATATATTCCTATGGGCACTCCATTCCCTAAGCTGCGATCGATCTTATGTGACTTTGCAGAGGAGAGAACACACGACTTGGAGCCTACAATATTGGGAGTCCCAATGAAGAAAGTCAACAGTAATGATCTACGCTATCACGCTCTTCGTTTTCTCCCAACTTCAAAGTTCCTCAGAGTCATTGATCTTCGAGGTCTAAGGATAGGAAAGGCTCCTCGTGCAATTGGAGACATGATCCATGTTAGATACTTGGGACTCCGAAGTCGCTCCCTTAATTCTCTCCCATCGTCAATTTCACGCTTGATCAACCTCCAGAATCTGGATATAAAGAGAACTGAGGTTGAGAAGGTGACGCAAGCATTCTGGGATATCCCAACTTTAACACATGTTGTTGCAAACAAGCTGCGATTACCAAAGTCAGTTGGGGCGCTGAACAACACGCAGACGCTCACTGGCTTGGTTTGCTACTATCCATGGAAAGCGAACATCAGCCCTTTGGACAACATGGTTCACCTTCGATACCTGGAAATTTCTGGATTTGACTAAGCAACACTTCAATGGACTTGAGGTTACTTTCAAGAAACTGGAATCTCTCATGTACATGCGCCTTGCTGGAGATGGTATACCATCAAAGTTGTTCACAAAATTCATCCTTCGTCGCTTGCAAATCCTAGAGCTATTTGGAAAGATTGACACCGAAGGTGATGATTCAGAGGAGAAATACACATTACCCAACCTAACAAGAATAGTGCTCAAGGAGTCAAATGTGCATCAGGAATTCATTGACAAGATAGGCGAGTTGCCAAGCCTCATGGCGCTAGTGTCGTCGCATGGATCCTACATTGGGAAAAAGCTCGTGTTTTCTGATAGTGGATTTAACCTTGTCACCAGCATTGTGATGGCAGGTTTGCCAGACTTAGATGAGTGGGAAATAAAGCCCAAGTCCATTCCTAGCGTCAAAAGAATTGCTTTATCAGGTTGCACCAAATTGACGATCAAGCTTAAGTACAACGAAGAGGACACAGGGATGGAAAATCTGATGCCACATCTGGAAGAAGTGGCAGTGTGGGACATGTCAGAAGAGGTCCAAATTGTTCCTAAAAACAGCCCCTTTAGCGCGAAGGTCAACAAAGTCACCATGAAAATAAAGAGTGAAGACATAACCAGCGCGATTCAGAGGACAGGAAGGTGGAGAACAGGTATGATTGCAGGTGATATGTACCACAAATAGATTTCGAGCTCCGCTCCCACTAAATGCATACGTCTGGCAGCACCCTAGGAATACTCTATATTTTCAAATATGAATTCATTTAATGCATTTTCTACTCTTGAAAAGTTTGTTTCATTCAGTATGTTCAGCAAAAATGTTGTGCTTGTTCAAATTCTTTATTGTTGTTCCAAACATTCGTGGACGTGGTAAACGATGTAAACGTTCTTGTATTTGACATGTATAATGTTATCGATGAACAAGTTGATCTTTAAATAATTTGACTTATTGTGAATTGTGATTATACTCAGTCTGCATGCATGTCAATTAACTGCCCCCAGTTTTTACCGAACAAAGATGCACTTGGCCATGACATAACAGGATCATTGAGCTCAATTCAGTGATATGCAAGTATCAATTCACTGGTCCTGTCATGCTGAGGTTCTTTGCACCATCTTGCTACTAGTTGTTGTCCAACCGTGAATTGTCCCATTTTAGATGTCAAACAGATGTTTATCATTGCCCTTTGTAGTTTTCATTCAGTGAGGTAACTGTAGATGTAAAGAATATTTCTAGGAGTCCAAACTGCATCTGTAAATCCATGGAGAAGAAAAATGTGTCTCTATGATATTACTGCTGCAACCAGAACAATACATTTTCAAATGAAAACATTGTGCTCATTAAAAACTGTAGGAAAAACTTTCATATTTGTCATCAAGTTTCTTTTGTTTTGGAAATGGGGAATTCATTCCGAAGTATGCTCTTGTGGGTTGAAGCTCAATAAAATCAACGAGACCACCTGATTATTAATTTACCAACGACTCTGCAAATACTATATTGATGTTCCAAATCAGCAAGCACCATAAGAAATTCAGCCCTAATAATGTCACAAAAGTACAATACTGAAAGCATGGTGAAGTTATCTAAACAACAAGTAATGTCATAATGTATTTGCATAAACCACAATTGGTGTTGATTCTTCAAAAAAAGAGTAGTGATTATTAACCTCAGTCTCAGATGATGATTCCATAATGAAAGTGTCGCTTTGGTGTTGCCTCAGTATTTCCATGGGTAACCTGTTATCATTATTTCTATATATACCAACTGATCAGCACGTGTAAAAGATTAAAAAAAACGAGCTACTTGATATTCCATACCTGTGCTCAAGCAACTGACAAGAACCCATTAGATGCATCTTTCAAGGAACGGGAACAACAACTTATGGCAATAAGACCAAGCTATGTTAAGCATGATAGCTGCTCCTTTTGATTGCAGAGAAAACCATAGACCTGTTTCAAGTTTCCTCTAGATGGACGTGCACTTACAGCAAATTTGCAAATGAATACAAGCCTCTTCCTCATCTCTAGCTTTGTGATGTCTCTTTTCAAAAATGTAATGCCGTTGTCAAAGCACCCTAGAAAGAATCAATCACTTATTAATTCACTATGTCGCATATAAAAAAATGTGTATACATAATAATTAATAATGTTGTATCGTAATGAAATTTAAGTTGAGCAAAGTCCATTTTTGTCATTATTTCAAGAGAAGAAGAATGGCATTGACTGAATTTCTATTAATATCGTTGATTATTATGCTTACCACTGTCATCGAATAATAGAGTGACTATAGCTAAGGCCACACATATGCTTATATCTTCACCTGAAAGTAAGCATCACAAGAAATCAGAGTTCAATAAGAAATCCAGGAAAGCACTTCACGCCTTATTTTAGTGCAAGACAAATAGTTGAAATGACCTTCACTTTTGGAGAATTAACTTACCATTTTCACAGCATACTAGTATTTTTCTTCCAGAAATAAGACTCTGCTTTGCAAAATCAACTGCTTTTTGAAGGTTTTTCATCAATGAAAAGCGGTCATCCTTTGAGCTCTGCAAGCATTAAGAGCATGAACATCTTAGAAAATCTAACATGAAGGGAAAGTAAGTCCAGAAAGGGGTCACCTACCACAATAGGAAGCTCGAGGTAAGAATCTTCTGAAAGATTAGAGGGTAACTTTGATGTGCTGTCACAGTTCAGTATGCAGTCTACATCAACTAAGGTACCTGAAACTGAATAAAGGTGCATACAGATATAAGTCAAATAACTATCACAAGGAGAATGTATATAAGTCAAAAAGAGGGGGATTGGGGATTAAGAAAATATCAGTTCAAAATGATGCATTGCTCATGAAAAAATCTCCATAAATTTTTCAATCGTGCAGATCTACCTTGGGTGAAACTTTTATGGGAGAATATCAAGGTTCAGTCCTGCCAGGCCAAAGACAAAGAGGATCCTTTTGGTGGAGAGATATATTGAAATTGTTGGTTCAATTTAAAGGCATTAGTAGGCCCATAGCACAGGATGGAAAGAGTATTATTTTCTGGGAAGATATCTGGGCAGGAATAGTCATAAAGGATAGTTTCCCGAGTTGTACTCGTTCACAACAAAGAAAAACATCTCTCTATATAAGGTTAACACCATTGAAGATATAACACAAATTTTTCAGCTGCCCCTGTCTATTGAGGCTTTCCAACAACTGCAACAGATACAAGAGCTTGTGAATGGTTTTCAAGAATCACAAGAAAATGACGGGTGGGTCTATATTTGGGGAACAACAATTTATTCATCTTCACAGACTTACAAGAGAATGATTGGCCACAGACAAGTACATCCTGTTATACAGTGGCTGTGGGCTTCAATTTGTCAAATGAAGCATAAAGTGTTTTTCTGGTTGGTACTAAAAGAAAGAGTAAATACTAGGGGCATATTGAAAAGAAGAAACATGCATCTTGATGACTATAATTGTGAGATGTGCATTTTGCAGCGAGAGGAAACCATTCATCACTTATTTCTAAGCTGCAACTTTGCAAAAGCATGTTGGTCTTCTATTGGGATAAATGTACCAAGTACAGCAACAACAGAAAGAATAATTCAGAGGATAAGAAGACAGTTACAAGTGCACTTTTACATGGATATCATAATCACAATGAAATGGAGCATATGGGTAATAAGGAATGCTTGGATTTTTTATGGCATAGACCCCAGAGTTCAAAACTGTAAAGAGATCTTCAAGAAGGAATTTGCTCTGCTTCTATACAGAGTAAAAGATAATATTAAAAATGAAATGAAAGAATGGCTAGAAACTTTGTATTAGTTCTTATCTTTTTGTCTTCTTTTATTCTTGAACTTCTTTTGTATTCTGTACATATTTTTTTAATATAAAATCAGCAGGGGATTCTCCCCTCCAGTTCTTTTCAAAAAAAAAGCCCCTTACCTTCATAATGCTATACATAGTTTCCTAACAGAAGTAAATACAAAATGAATGTCGAGGTTTAAAAGTGATTTTCTAGACATGACATGTGCAGTCACATGTGAAAATTAAGAAAAAAAAATCTGAGAAAGATAAACTCAGCAAACAAGAAATAGCTTACAAGAAAAGTTGCAGGTTATAATAAATAATCATACCTTGTAGCGTAGATGATACTGCAAGGTTTGATGTTCCAATCCAGAAAAGTAAATTACCATTAGTGGAACATGGTGCATCTGTGGTACTGCTAAAAGGGTTCGAGTTCATAGGCCACATGCCGGTCGTATGTTCATCCTTGCAGTTAGGATCAGCAAAGGTCTTCAGAGGCTTAACCGTAATTTGAGGAGAATATTCACCTCTTTGTGCACGATAAACCCTATCCCTTTCAACGATGTCAGCAACTAACTTATTACAAAGATCTGGTCCAGCATCAAGAAGGTCACATGAATGTTTCCAGAATAATGTAGGAGTTAAACCACGTGCCCAACTCTCTTCATCATCTCCCGCTCCAGGAATATAGTGCCAACTGAATTCCGAAGACATCCTTTGTGTAGATACTGAATCTGATGCAGATGCTGAAATTAGTATGATAGGAGTGAAATCCCATGAGTCATGCTCTGGCACTTCATTTAACCATATGCGTGTCCTTTGCGATATCCATAGTGGACGCAAAGGCTTTTGCAGACCTATTGCAAGAGAATGAATGTCTGCACCACACGATTCAAATTGGTCTGTCCATTCCTCAATACGTTCCTCTATAGCATTTTTCTCAGTATCTAGAACCCATACAGGAAGATGCACTGAGCTATCCCAGTCAGATGAACAAGAAGTTTTTTCTGCATCCCCATTTAATACAGCAGCTGACTAGCAGAAAAAAAATGAAGTATGAAATATTATGAAAACAATTGAACATATAAATCATATGATTCTTGCTTCACAAAAAAAAAGAATGGTAACATACAAACAAGTGCAACAGAGGATTAGGGTAGGGAAATGCCACATTTATGTATTACACAAGAACCTGAGTACTAAGGAAGATGAAATTAACTTTATATGAATTGTCACTATAGCATAATGGTGTTGTTTGTGGTTTACTCTGCTGAATTTTGGCAGGATATCACATAAACATTCTACACACTTACCACTTCATTGTTGATTGCCTGCAACCGATGCCTCTCAATCGCTCGATTTAAAACACAGCACCAAATTGGTATGGTCTTTGACATACTATCAGGGAACCGTTTTCCTTTCCTTGTTGAATCAACTATTATGCACCCTCCTCTCTCCCCTGCTTGACGAAGAAAACAGGCAGCATAAGAAGAGTGTACCCTGGGAACTTGGCATGTTGTGCATTATCTACTAGGACATACTCATCCCCCGAAAGAAGAAAAATAAATGAATTGGGTGATCAGCTTATCCACAGATCAGCAATTGGTTGCAAAGAGTAAGAGAGGAGAAGTGTACCAGCTAGGAGCGCGAGGTGGAGGTTGAGGCGCGCGGTGGAGAAGGACCAGTTGCCGGCATGTCCGTCTGTGGATTTGAAGTAGCATGTGGCGCCGAAGGCGCGGGGCGGCGCGTACCAGAGGCCGCAGCGGAGGTTGGCGACCAGCGGGAGCGCCGGCCACAGCGCCGCGACCTCCGCCACGAAGGCGGCGTCCTCCGCTACGCTCTTCAGCGCGTTGTAAAGCGTGCTCTCCCGCCGCTTGATGCGCCGCGCCGCCTTGTAGACGCTTAGTGTCGCCGCCGGCTCCGGCGCCGTGGCCATGGAGCAAGATGCAGTCCGCCGGCACGCAGCTCAGACTAAGGAGAGAAGAAACGCCTCTCGATGAAAAACGCGGAGTGATGCCGGCCCACAGTGGTCTGCGTGAATCGAAGAGTGGTGACGGCGAGGGGAGGCAGGCGGCAGCCGAGAGCTCAAGCGGCGGCGTGCGATGGTGCGAGAGACAAACGGGCCAGAGTCCCTGTATCGGAAGAAAAAAAGGAAAGGAATTGGACAACGGGCCGGAGTTGGGATGGATTGCGGTAAAACGGAGGCCCGGGAAGGTTGTGGGCTGTGGACCGCATCCCTCGGCAGATCGGTCCCCTACGAGCGTTTATATCCCAGCTGCAGTCTAATGCTGTCCAAACGGGCCGCCCGGCACGTCCCGGCTCAGGCACGAAAAAGCATGACCCAATTCCGTTATACATTTTGTGCCGGCCCAAAATTAATTAGGCCACCCGGCACGGCCCGTAACTTGAATTTCACACGGTGGTGAAACTAGGATTGCTACGCATTAGCTAGTATCTTTCAAGACTTTCTGGCTTCATATATTTGTGTGTTTCAGATCGACGCATGTTGTCGACATGGAAAACAAAATAACGCATGGACACATGCATGTTGTCGACATGGAAAACAAAATAATGATGTTGAAAACACTTGTTGGTGGCCGCAAATTCGTGGAATCCGGCCGGCGCATGTTGTGAAAGAGCTCGCACGTTTCTGCAAGCAGAGGGGTGGACCAGCTCACTAGTCACTAGCAAACGTCTCGTTCCAATTTTGTATGGTTAAGTGCTGCAAAAGTGTACGGGCTTCTCGTCGGGAGCAGTGAAAGGTAGCCGGAGGCGGCGATGACAGGGCACGCGACGGACTTGATCGCTTTATGCTACTAGTTGCCCTAGTTGGTGAAATGGTGAGTGGCGAGCGCGCGTCTTGTGCAGCACGCGCGCGGGAGGGAATGTTCACCGTACCTTTGGTTCCCGTTTAATATTGACCCGATTGAATCCAACGTGCACAGATGGCGAGAGCCAAACCTGATTCGAAATCATAAAAAGATCTTTTTTATATTTATGTAGGGGAAAAAAAGGCTCCTTGTCACCTGACCATGAATCTCGACACGGATGTGGGAATTCCAGCAGCTTTTAGTTCCTCCGACCCTGATTTTGACTCCCTGGTCGCGCCCGAAACAAAAACCTTTCCAGGCTGGCCACGCGGTTAACGGGTTTGGCCGACCCTTCGTACTGTCGCCTCGCGTGCCTATATAAACGGCCGTACCTCTTCTACGGGCTAGTATATACACATCTCGTCGTCTCTGCCCGGTTCTCCTCTTGTTGCCGATTTCATTGTATTTGCTGCCTTCAATCCAGAGTCCAGATAACCTACTACCCAAAGCGGCAACCGTCGCGTGTCCCGTCACAGCCGGCGGCGGCGGATGATGACGAAGGACCTCGAGATGGCGGCGCAGTACGGCGACGGCGGCGCGTACCTCCCTCAGCCGGCGCGTCACGGCGGTGAAGGCAGCGCGGAACTCGACGACGACGGGAAGAAGAAGCGCACCGGTAAGAGACCACGCCCGCCGCCGTCTCTCTCTGCTTTTCTTTTCAAGATTTTTATCTAGTAATATAACTCAACCGCAAAACTTCACGCCTTTGACCATCTTTCCATATCAAAATACCTTCCGCAACCTCCGCAACTAACACTCTTTTTCCACACCGGACGTATTAGTATACCTTTTTATTATTATTATTGCATTTGACCATTCAAGAGAAAGGGATGCGGCTTTGACTTACTGTAGCAGTCTACGGATTAGCGCAGAGTCGAATTACAAAGAGTATTATGATGGGAAAATGCGAAAGAGTAATTTCTGAAACCGAGTAATTTACAGAGCTCGAACAAATTTTTGGTGACACCAGGAACGGTATGGACGGCGAGCGCGCACATCATTACGGCCGTCATCGGCTCCGGCGTGCTCTCCCTCGCGTGGTCAACGGCGCAGCTCGGCTGGCTCTTCGGCCCGGTCACCATGATGATCTTCTCCCTCATCACCTACTACACCTCCTGCCTTCTCGCGGATTGCTACCGCAGCGGTGACCAGCTCATCGGGAAGAGGAACTACACTTACATGGACGCCGTCGCCGCGTACCTAGGTACTTCTTCTTACTAGCACTCTCGTATATGCAGCTCAATTAGCAAAACCCAATCTTTTTATATCTCGATTTCGGCATGAAATGACCTCCGTTCTCTGTGTGTACGTGCAGACTCATGGCAAGTGTGGACCTGCGGTGTCTTCCAGTATGTTAACTTGGTTGGAACCGCCGTCGGCTACACGATTACAGCATCAATCTGCGCGGCGTAAGTCGATTTAGTCTATTGATTTATGAGAGACTTTTTCTTGCGTTCTCAGTCAGCGAAATAATTTTTCTTTGGTCGGGTTGCAGTGCCGTGTACAAGGCCAACTGCTACCACCGGAACGGCCACGACGCCGACTGCAGCGTTCACACAACCATGTACATGGTGGTGTTTGGGGCCGTGCAGATCCTCTTCTCCCAGCTCCCCAACTTCCACAACCTGACCTGGCTCTCCATCGTCTCCGCCATCATGTCTTTTACCTACTCCCTCATCGGCGTCGGACTCTCGCTGGCGCGAACCATAACAGGTGAATTACAGTCTGGCAAATGCTCTGATGATGCCACATTGGTTGTGCCTGGATCATTCTCTCATCTCGATTTTGTGTTCGAGCAGGTCCCAGTGTTACGACCACTCTGACTGGCACTGCGATTGGAGTCGACGTTAATAAAGCCGATAAGGTCTGGCTGACGTTCCAAGCCCTCGGCAACATCGCGTTCGCCTACTCCTACTCCATGATCCTCATAGAGATCCAGGTAAGCTCAATAATTAGGCGAAAATGTCACCAATGTCACCAACTCTGAACTGACACCGTTCCATTTCAGGACACGGTGAAGTCTCCCCGGCAGAGCACAAGACGATGAAGAAGGCGACCCTGTTCGGCGTGTCGTCCACCACGGCGTTCTACATGCTCGCCGGCTGCCTGGGCTACTCCGCCTTCGGGAACGACGGCGCCGGGGAACATCCTCACCGGCTTCGGCTTCTACGAGCCCTACTGGCTCATCGACTTCGCCAACGTCTGCGTCGTCGTGCACCTCGTCGGCGCCTACCAGGTCTACTGCCAGCCCATCTTCGCCTTCGTCGAGACGCTGTGCGCGGCGCGCTGGCCCAGCTCCTCGTTCATCACCCGCGAGCACCCCGTCGCGTCCGGCAAGCTCACCGTCAACGTGTTCAGGCTCACGTGGCGGACGGCGTTCGTCATCGTCAGCACGGTGCTCGCCATCATCATGCCATTCTTCAACGACATCCTGGGATTCCTCGGCGCCATCGGCTTCTGGCCGCTCACCGTCTACTTCCCCGTGGAGATGTACATCCGGCAGCGGAAGATTAGCAAGTTCACCACCAGGTGGATGGCGCTGCAGGGCCTCAGCTTGCTCTGCTTCCTCGTCTCGCTCGCAGCTGCGGTCGGCTCCATTCAGGGCGTCACCGTGTCGCTCAAGAGCTATGTCCCGTTCAAGACCAAGACATAATCAGCACATTCAGTTTACCATGTTGATTAACACCACGCGATTAGTCGGTTAAATGTTGTACCACGACCGATTAGGGCTGTCCAGATAAGCCGTTGCTAAATCCGACGTTTTCAAAATTATAGTTTGTACTAGGACAAAAGCTTTGAAATGCATGTAGAATGAAGATTCACGAACCATGTATTGACTTTGGTAATGCAAAAAATGTGCATTGTCCATCAGGTATCTAAACCATTCCATCACCATACAGGAGGCAAGAACAATCTTGATCCCTTCCTTAGTAACGTGTCAGGAAAGGAACTTAAATGATTGACTCCAAATTGTGAATCTTATGTACTTGTGCCCGGTGTTGAACCAAAGACATGCTTTTGTGGTACTAAATTTGTCTCAAAAATATAAACATTTCTATCATGTACTAGGTGTTGAATGTCTTCAATGAATCTCAACAGATTTTTTTTTGCTCTAGATTCATCTGGAGTTTTGGACAACTATAAACATGCATCAGAATGTTTATATTTTGGGACAGAAGTACTCTCTACCGTCAGTTTACTACATCACCCAACAGTGGGTGGGAAGAGGACTATAGAAACTCAGCAAACAGGACAACAAAGAATGGTTGGTCGTTATCTTGGTTAATTTGCACTATCTTTCACTTATGTACGTATATACATTAATTGACGATCATATTGGAACATGACAAAATAGTTCATGTTCCTTTTTGTCATGCACATACCCAATATTTTTCTTTTCAGACATTACTTTATCAAGTCCACATTTGAAAAGAAAAACGTCCCTAATAGTACTTCCGACTGCCTAAAATATAAGCATTTATTGACTTATAAATGCCACGTTTAACTATTGATCTTAGTCAACAAATTACAACAATATCAATTATTTTATTGTAGCATATTTTACCAATAGATATAATTTGAATATGACTTATTTATTTTGTACTTTTGAAATTTCTTTCAATAACATGAACGATCAAACATGAAGCTGAAAAGAAAACCACACTGAAAGCAGAAACGACGCATTAAAGTGTTTATTGTATAGACATGTTGTTTAGACTTTGATCAATCCGTGTGTCAGGAAAGCTGCACTGGATGTCTGGATCTGGTTGCAGTGCACATCGAGACATGACCCAATACCTGTACATCTCATGGTCTGCCCAGTTTCGTTTTGGCACCTTTCCAGCCGTTACAGAATGTGTATATAATATAAAAGGAAAAGCTGCACGCCAAATTTAAACATATCAAACGGCGTGTATAGATCATCCGACCTGTTTTTCTTTGTTCACAACCTTTTGTTATGACCGTGAGTCCGTAAGCTTATCTGTGGAGACTCATGCCCGCATTTTTTTATTGGAATTTGCAGAGTACTATTTGATGGCTGTATTATACTAGTATGACCGCGCGCTTCGCCGCGCCTCTAAAGGAATCGTGATTGGCACATCTCGATAGGTCACAATGTTATGAATCGTTACGTGTTTCAATACGATGTTTTGTATTAATTTAATGTATGCAAACCTGACTGTCACCCCATGGCCCGTACTAATTTGGACAAGATGAATTTCTAATGATGGGCCGAATAATTAAGTGCATATAGTTATTAAGCTAGGCCAATTCGATGCTAGGTCCAGATAAATAAGTCTTACATGAAATGGCCGGACCTTAATTACCTCATCCGCATCGAATGGGCCATAAATATAACGCATAGGACGATCTAGCAGCTGGACTTGCAGAGATAGATAGACCTATTATTGTAGCGATACCTCGTAAATGAACTACAATGTCAACTACTGCTGATTTCACGCCCACTAAAACGTTCATATACGGCGGATACCTTCCGATATCAGAGCCTGAGTATATTATTGTTATAGTAAGCGGTAGAGTGCTGCGCTGGTATGGTATTCATGCCAATTTAAAACGTCTACTAGTACAATCTACAGGCTCTGCAGCAGAGCTCAGTTGACCGTCCTTGTTGTATCCAGCGTCCTGAGCTCTGGCATAAGAGGACCCACAGATTCCCTTGTGACGATCATCGTTGATAAATTAAGCGCCCGGCGCTTCACCGGTGACAAGAAGCAACTACATCCTGTACAATAATTAGCGATCCCGGAGGGATCGATTAAAAATAAGAGAGTTTGATCCGTGTTGAGTAGGCGTCTCTATGTAGTAGACACTACACGCAATCAGAGCGTGATTGAAAACAATTTGTTCCTCTGACGAAAACTGGCCATATGCATGACAGCCCTCTCTTCCTGCCGTATATGATTATGATTGTGAAATGAATCGGAAATATTTTAAGTCGCTTGTGGCCGTGGCAACTACTGGTACTAGTGTGTACTAGTGTGAAGGGCCTCCAATGTGGCTGTTGAACCATCGATCGACGCAAGGATTTAGCTGTTTGGCTTGCCCGACCAGGTGTTTTTTATGTTGATTCACCGTGTCTTTTCCTCAGGATTCTGCTCACATGCTGTACAAGAAAGAGACGTCGTTGTAATTTGTAAACAGTTGTATCAATGGAGGACGTCTCAGGCTCTTGCTTTTTTTTTTGGAGGTTAATCGTCTCAGGCTCTTGCTGCATCTCATTCCTGCATCTGAGTCAATCAGGCCGTTGCGAATGTATCCGAATCGTGTGTGTGCAGTCTACACTCTACAAGTGGCGCGGGCCGCATCTCTCTGCCCGGAGATGCTATATTCACCGTTCTTTCGAAAGCCACTTGTGTTAGGCCCATCATAGGCCCATACTCCGTTGCGAGATGCGGCAGATGGCTACTCGTAGCTGTGTCCGGGTTCAGAGATTGTCGGGGAGGCAGAAGATGGCGAAGGCAGAATTCCCGTGGCATGGCAACAACGTTGCGTCATAACGGCGCCAACGTGGCCAGGCTGAGCCATCACCTGAAGCTTCTCCGCCTCTTCTAGTTGCAGTTGCGATTGCACGAAGCCCACGAGGCAACAAAAACACCTGTTATGTTCGTTTAGTTCTTTGCCCTTCATGGAACTTGTGTGAGTGAATAAGAAGCCGTACCGGTTCGTTCTCGTTCAAAAAAATTGTGTGAATAAGCCAAACATTTGTTCAACAAAGCAGATTCTGCCGGCGTCATTGTCTAGTTTAAATTCAACCTTATTTGACTCTCCACGTGTGCGTGCGTTGACGACCCGGAGAATCCCCAAAAGAATCCCCTCTGTTCCGAGAGAGTACGCGACCTCCTCACTGATTCGCGAGCGACGCTGACACCCGCCCGTTCCCCGTCGCCGTCGCGCCTCTATAATTGCCCGCCCCCGCCTCCTCGCCTCACTACTGCCCATCTCGCGCCGCTGCAGCCGTCGCGTCCTCCCAACCCAAATCATCTCCCAAGCCGCACCACCCATCCGGCTCCCAGGAGAAGGCGGACACGATGACGCAGGACGTCGAGATGGCGGCGCGGTACGCCGGCGCGAACGGAGGGCGCACCCGCCGCGGCTCGACGGCGGCAACGGCAAGGAACTCGACGATGATGGGAAGAAGAAGCGCACCGGTAAGGAAACGACTGCTCAGATCTCTTTCCTTTCGTACATGCGCACAACCTTGGCAGCAACTTTCCATGCCGGCAACATCAAAACTTTCCGTTCTCAAAAAAAAAAACATCAAAACTTTCCGAAACCTCTGTTGTGCGCGTAACCAGAGCTTGAACACTCTAGTTCGCCGGAGTCCGTAGAGAATGGCTCGCAAGATGGCTTCTCCTCTTCTGCCCTCTGTAGACGGACGGTCGCTCGTCCTGGGGCCGTCCAAAAGCTCAGTTTTTTGTCCCTGTTCCCCCCGCCGGAGTTCGTGTCAGGATTTGCTTCCCCTTTTTCGGTGAACATCAATCAATCATGTGGAAAGGGTGTGCAAGTTCCCTGTTTCTCCAGCCAGCCCTGTACCTCACCTACAACCACTGTCGCAGCACGCAATAGTTTACTCTGAACCTTCACATCAATGCGACACCCCTGGGCTGCCGTCGCCGTGGGGTACGGCACCGTGCGTCCCTGACGTGCACGGGCCACCTAGAGATTTTTTGTTTGCTCTCGAGACGGATGCCACATCGCTGCCAGACATTTGTTTCCAGCGCCCGGGTTTGATACAGCGCGTGGAAATTATCAAGTGGCTTCGCCGGCGGCGAGCAAGCGTAGCGCGGGGCCACACTTGAGGTCCTGCACCGCGCGTGCATTCGCTGTCAGCACGGTGCTAGTAGCAGAGAACCAATACTGGCCTACTAGAGCGCAGTAACAATTTCAAGGAGAGATTAATGATACAAGATCAGCAAATAAATATCTTCTCCATTCCGAATACTGGAGTGATACCAAAGGAAAAGATAAAAGAATCTCGATGAATACTCAAGTAGTATTTTGTCACCAGTCATGTACTAGCTGGGCTGCCATTGTAGACTCCGTATCTTTGGAACAAAATCTGTTCCATACTGGAAACATTTGCATGCTTAGTTAACTTTATATTATTTGCTGGGTGGTTTCTTCTTAGGATTATTTGCAACTCCGTACGTGGGTTTATGAGGTGCAATTCCCCACATTCCATTGTCATGGTGTTTTCACTCAATATTTAAAAGTTTATATCTTATAAACAATTAAGTGATCCATGTATGAAAAATGAAAATGGATGCCGCCATTGACTTTTTGAGTTACGTCTAACAATTCATCTTACTTACTATTGTAAAAATTATCATATATTTTGTTACTGTTTGTTTTAAGAACTTTGAAATGTAGCTTAGAATTATGTAATTTTGAATAAGACGAATAATCAACTACTACCTCTGTCCCATTGAAAGTGTCGTTTTTGACTTTTCGGATTTCACGTTTAACCGCTTGTCTTATTCAAAAATTTTATAAAAATACTAAAATAAATATATTATTATTAAAGTATCACTAATGATAAATTAAGTTAGAAAAAAACAAATAGTATTTATATAAATTTTTTGAATAAGACGAACAATCAAAGGATGATGTCCGAAAGTCTAAAACGACACTTTCGATGGGACGGAGGGAGTATATTTTAAAAAAATCAATAGCGACATCAATTTTATAATGGATCGAGTCCTCTACTAACCATGATCAACCAGAGAGAGAGGAAATGTTCCTACTTCATCCGGGCCTACATTGCGGAGCTAAGTACAACACGGGCCCTAGCTTTAGAGTACTTTAGAGCCCGCGATGAAAATACATTTCAGCAGCATGTGCCAGTATGAACATACAACATAAAGTTTCAAAAAACATACAACATAAAAACGCATGCAAGTTTCTGATTCTATTTATATTTCCTGCATGTGTTTGAAAATTAAAAAGGCACCGTACCCTTTTGTTACCGCACTTTTTGACACTAAAAGCTTGCCGCCTTTCTACGCCTGCGACCAATAGTCGGTCAACATTAGTGAGATCATGAATAAGACTAGCTGCACTGGGTACTGGATTGCATCCGGTACCCGATACTACAGGGTCCACGTAGGCCAAAAATCGCCGCACCGGGGTACTGGATCCCATCCGGGAACTTCCCGGACGGCCTCCCGAGCGCAATAGCCAGCGCACGTACGGAGGTCCGCTACGCGCAGACGTGGCATGGGCCCACGCACCCGCGCGCCATCCCAACGACCCGCGAAGGGCAAGGTAGGTCCCGACGGCGGGCGAGGCGGATGCTCGCGGCAGCGATGGGGCTGGACGAGGCAGGTCCCGGTGGCGGCGCGAGGATGAGAGGCGCGAGAGAGGAGGCGAGCCAGCGGCCGGATCTGCGCCTCAAGGGCCGGATCCACACCACTGGGGAAGAGAGGCGGGCTGGCGGCCGGGGAAGAGAGGCGGGCCGGCGACCCGGGGAGGGAGAGGGCGGATGGATGGCCGGAGCTGCGCCTCGACGGAGCCCAAGCCCGCGCCGCTTCGACGGAGCTCCTAAGCCCGTGCCGTCGCCGCTGCCCTACCTCGAATCCGCGCGGTTGGTCGGGGCATCGATTGGGAGCGGGGCGGAGCAGGAGACCGCCGGTGGAGGCGGCGCCGACGGCAGGGTGGAGCAGGGCGGGCGGAGCTCCCGCCGGTGGAGGCAGCGCCGATTTGCGCCCTTGCCGCTGTCCGCGCAGGGCCCTAGTCGGAGAAGGATCGGGCTGGTCGCCGATGGCCGATGGCGGTGGCGCTCGTGGGGAGGAGGCCCGGCAGCGGCGCTCGTGGGGCAGGCGAGCCTGGCGCGCGTGGGAGGCCGTGGGAGGCGCGCGCGTGGGAGGGCGACGACGGCGGCGCACGTGGGGAGGACGACCCCCAAGATCCGCGGGGGAGAGGAGTAGGAGGAGCTCCGCGAGGTGGGACGGACCCCGGTGGCGGCGGCGTCGCGCGCGGTGAGGTGGAGGCGGGCCCTGGCGGCTGCACACGCGAGGAGGGCAAAGAGGCGCACGGGGGATGCGGCCATGCGGGATAGAAGGAAGAGAGAGGTTGAGGGGAGGGAGAAGAAGGGGAAAGAAAAAGGAAAAGGAAGAAAGAGGAAAAGGAAGAAGAAAAGAAAAAGAAAAAAGAGAGGAAGAAAAATAATAAAAATGTTATTTAATTAAAAATTGGATTGTTAAACTATTGTAAAAGGGAAAGAAATAAAAAAAGAAAAGAGGAGAAGAGATGAAAGGAGATGGTAGTTGGAGATGGTTGAATAAAATATTAGGTAGTTGATATAGAGGATGGATATAGAGTATGAACGGTGCAGCTGAACCTGGATGTAGAGGAGAGAATATTACTGACTAGGACGGAATATGCATTTTAGAGGATGAGAATAGAGTACGACAAGTGCGGATAGTCTAATGATGACTTGGTTCCAGTACTTCTACAAGGTGCAGTTTCCCGTCAAATCTTCCTTTCTGAAATGACCCTTTTGGCTGGCCTTCCTGGTGGTTTTCTCCAGGAGCAGAATCTGTAACCCTGACGCAATTTGGGTTTTGAAAGTCTTTTGTTGTGTCTTCTTTTCTTCGTCGCTGCTCACTATACGTCTGAAGAAAAAGGAAAGAAAAAGGAAAGGGAATAGGAACACTTGGGATCAATGAGTTATATAGTAGGCAGAGCCCATCAGGTACAGAATCGGTACATGTACCAACACTATCACATGTCCATTCGTTCAATGGCAGATATAGATCCATGCTACCGTTGTGCCTACTGTTCAGAAGAAGGAAATATGGCCACAACTTTTGATCTCAGCTGGTCGGCAAGAACAGATGAGACAATAGTCAGCGGCGATGACCTTACCAATCACGAGGGTCGATGCGCCGTAGGCCGGCCGTCTCTGACTTTGTGGCACGCATCCCTAGCGTCCCCTACACACCTTTTGCGCTCACTGATTAATCTTTATCAGTTTGTCACGTACAATACTATGGTCCTAACTGTGTTCACTTATTTTCACTTTTTCTGCAAAAATAAGCAATAATCCCACCAAATGTCCTGATTATTTTGGTCGATTTTTTCTTTTTATGGTTGCTAGATTTAGAATTTTGAACTAAGAGAAAATCTTCACTTTTCCGGGCGCTAAGTCTGGCCAGAGAATGGGAAACTAACAGAACCATTGTACCATCATCAATGCTTGTCTATGTATGAAAAGTGTGGATTATATTTCAGAGATTAAGAATGTAGCTTTGTACGTAATTCGTCGTAGTTAGAAGACTTAGAGCATCTCCAACCTTTCTCTAAATGAGGTTGTTAAATCGAATTTTAGATGTGATTAGTAAAAATTATTCTCCAATTGTTCTCTAGCTGAGGTTGCTAAATTTATCAGCTTCCACCCCATTGCTTGAAGGTTGCTAATCCCGAAATGATATTTAAATTATTTATGAAATAATTATTGGAATTGTTGAATGCTCTTAGTGCATGTGTGGTAGGCATGGTTGGTTCTTGGTTGGATTCATCTTGGTCAATGGCTAAGTAAGTAGCCTAGGATGACATATTTTTGCATGGTGAAGATTGGATAGCCTTTTCTGTATGCTGGACTGGACTAGGCGCCAATCAAGGGTGAAGTGGCCTCTGTTTCTGTCGACCAAGATTGGATAGCCTACAAGGGGATATGCATGGTGCCTTTTTGTCTTAACTTGTACTAGTACTAGTACTATACTGCTATGAGATGGGTGACGTACCGGCATACAGGCATACGTGTCCCTTTTCTCCTGGTTTCAGTGAGTTAATTAAGGGAGACTTTGGGATCCTCTTTTGTCTGGCATCACTACAAGCAGATTAAAGATAGTTTTTTAATTTTGAATAAAGTTAGAATGGCACAGTAAATTGTATGAAACGGCTGTGATTTGTTTTTATTTTTGAAGCTCTAGTTGCATCTGTACTCTATGCAGATGCGTGCCCAAATCCAATCTGAAACATTTCTTTTAAAAAAAAGTTCAATGGAGTGACATAACTTGAGATTCAGGAAAATTAATTATTCAAGGTAGTAACTTACAGCCTATGGATGAAATCTCAGGAACGGTATGGACGGCGAGTGCGCACATTATCACCGCGGTCATCGGCTCGGGCGTCCTCTCCCTGGCCTGGTCGACTGCGCAGCTCGGCTGGATCGTCGGGCCAGTGACACTGATGCTCTTCTCCATCATCACATACTATACATCCAGCCTTCTCGCTGACTGCTACCGCACCGGCGATCACGTCTCCGGGAAGAGGAACTACACGTACATGGACGCCGTCGCCTCATACCTGGGTACTGCCTTTTTGTTGCTATCGATTTTTTTACTAAACGCGCTTAATAACCATCTAAGCATTTCTGAATTCAGACGTACAAAATGCGTGAATGATGTGCTTGCTCTGAATATGTATGCAGGTCGGTGGCAAGTCTGGTCCTGCGGTGTTTTCCAGTACGTCAACTTGGTCGGAACCGCCGTGGGCTACACGATTACAGCATCAACCAGCGCGGCGTAAGTGGGTTTCACGCGATCAGTTCGTTCGTTGTTGATTCAGGATCTCGTAATAACCTGCTGAGAATAATTCTGTCTTGGTTGGATTGGAACGGTGATGATGTGCAGGGCCGTGCACAAGGCCAACTGCTACCACAACAAGGGCCATGACGCCGACTGCGGCGTCTACGGCACCATGTACATGGTGGTCTTCGGAATCGTGCAGATCTTCTTCTCGCAGCTCCCCAACTTGCACAATCTCTCGTGGCTGTCCATCCTCGCCGCCATCATGTCCTTCTCCTACTCGTCCATTGCTGTCGGCCTCTCACTGGCGAGAACCATATCAGGTGAACTAATTGTTCCTTGTATATCTCTAGAGAACGTGCGCAAATGTGTGGCCGCCATGGCTTTGTATCACTCTCTGATAGTATAACATTCATCTTTCGTGCAGGTCCCCGTGGCAGGACTACTCTGACTGGCACAGAGGTCGGAGTAGACGTGGATTCTGCTCAGAAGATATGGATGGCTTGCCAAGCTCTTGGAAACATCGCGTTCGCATACTCCTACTCCATGATCCTCATAGAAATCCAAGTAAAGCTAATTAAAGCACATTCACGATTTTTCAGATTTTTGCAACAGTTAATTAGCAGTCACTAACAAACTCTGAACTGAAACTCCGTTCGTCAGGACACTGTAAAGTCCCCTCCGGCGGAGAACACCACGATGAAGAAGGCGACGCTTCTGGGCGTGACGACCACCACGGCGTTCTACATGCTATCCGGCCTCCTCGGCTACTCCGCATTCGGGAACGCGGCGCCGGGGAACATCCTCACCGGGTTCGGCTTCTACGAGCCCTACTGGCTCATCGACTTCGCCAACGTGTGCATCGTGGTGCACCTCGTCGGCGCGTACCAGGTGTTCACCCAGCCCATCTTCGCCGCCGTGGAGACGTGGGCCTGCGCGCGGTGGCCGGGCGCCGAGTTCCTCACGCGCGAGCACGACGTCGCCGTGCCCGGCGGCAAGCTCAGCGTGAGCGCGTTCCGGATGACGTGGCGCACGGCGTTCGTGGCGGTGAGCACGCTGCTGGCCATCCTCATGCCCTTCTTCAACGACATCCTGGGGTTCCTGGGCGCCGTCGGGTTCTGGCCGCTCACCGTGTACTACCCCGTGGAGATGTACATCCGGCAGCGGCGGATCCAGAGGTACACCACCAGGTGGGTGGCGCTGCAGGTGCTCAGCTTCCTCTGCTTCCTCGTCTCGCTTGCCGCCGCCGTCGCATCCATCGAGGGCGTCACCGAGTCGCTCAAGCACTACGTTCCCTTCAAGACCAAGTCCTGATCATGACATTTTTTCTTCCTATATATGTCGGCCGGGAAAAGGAAAAAAAAAGAAACAAACACACGCAGGTTGAGGATTACGTAGGACCGCGCCACAGAAATATATACTCCTATATGCGGTTACTCCGTGCTTCTTGTTGTACGAGAGGTTGGCCGTCGCTAGAGCCTGCAGCATCGGCGAGAACACGTTGTTGTGTACTGTGGCTAAGAGATCTAAAAGAGGTTTGGAGGGAAAAAGCTTGGTGTACAAAACCTTGAAAATGTATACTAGTACATGTACAGAAGCTTGATGTATGAGATTTAAGGAGTTCAGACTTGTGTACTAGATCTGCCTCTTTGTAGCGGAAAAAGAAATCCTCTGCTTACTTCATCATTTACCTCTCATGGAACAATTTCAGTGTGTCTATACCAGGCCTTAGGCTCATGACTTAGTGCAGATCCGATGGATATTCAGCCTAACACAACAGGGCTTCTCCTTCCCTCCCATGACCGCGGAAGAGGAGGACAGGCGTCAACATGTAGTAAATTCAGCCCAGCAAGGACTTCTTCTTCCATCCCTAGTGCTGTCCAAACCGGCCACCTGGCACGGCCCGGTTCAGACATGATTAAGCATGCACCGTTTAATTTTGGGTAGGCACGACACAAAACGTGTAATGGTCACGGCACGGTACGAAAATGTCTAACCGTGTCGGACCGACACATTAGGCCCACTAATACGACGGCTTGTTTAACCCATTAATAAAAAATATTGTAAAACCAATCCATATCTTGTCTAAGAGGATTGAAGTTGAGAATGTGATTCTTCACCACTAGATCAAATTCTCTTACTGATATGACTTTCAAATATAAATCTATTTATAATTTTATTGAGTACCTTCCGCCCACCCAATCATGGCCCGTAGCGCCGGGACAGGCCAATCTTGCATGAAATTATTTTAGGCCGTGCCGGACTTTTGCTGGGCTTTTTTTCGGGCTTTCGGACGACGCATAAAACACGGCCCATTTGACCATCTCTATCCATCCCACGACCAGGGATAGGGATGGCAACGAGTACAAACCCGTCGGGTTTTAGTCACCCATACCCACACCCATCATAATTAAATTATACCCATATCCATATCCATATCCGTGACGGGTCAAAGTTTCACCCCATACCCATACCCGTCGGGTATTCGGGTACCCATCGGGTTTTTATACCCATGATACTTCAAATAAACTCTTGATACTTTAATAAATTTTAGCAAATTAATGAGAACTTTGGTCATGCACATGCACAAAATAATATCAAATATTTATCTAGTAAATTTTTATAGTATTAATAGGACATTAGAGTTACAACAAAATAAGAAATTCACGTTATTAATTGCAAATAATATACAATTATCTGGTTTATGGGTATACGGGGATGAGTTTATGGTTCTCATACCCAAACCCATGTATCCATCGGGTACAAAATTTTTACCCATTTATATACCCACGAGTACGACATATGTCCTATACCCGTCTCCTAATAGAGTTTTTACCCATCGGATTTCGGATATCGGATACCCATTACCATCCCTAACCAGGGAAGAGGAGGGACAGGCGTCAACCTGTAGTAACATTTCACGTTTCCACCGGTAATGTGGAGCTCGTTCGCCGGCCACGCCGCCTCTGCTATATAAAGCTAGCGCCATGCATTTTTCGTTGAAACTGCTCCGCGATCCTATTCCCCCTCCCGACCACCACCGCGCGTGGCGGAGGACGTCTTGCTGTCCTCACCGTCGATCCAAGGAGTGAAGACCGAGTAAGGGCGTGGCATGAGAGTGAGATATGAACGGCGTAGCCATGGAGATCGACGCCCAACGTCACCACGGCGACGTTGACGACGACGGCAAGGAGAAGAGGACAGGTAAATTTTGCTCATCGCACATACCATAGTGTTTCTTCCTCCACTGTTGTGCATGAATTAACTACCACGGAATAATAACTCAATTAGTCTGATCACATGTGTGCATGCACTGCACGCTTGTGCTTCATCTGAATTCTGATGAAGGTCGTCATGTCAGATGCATCATTAATCACATCCTAATGTGCATATAGCCGAACCGCGGGGCAGCCTGAAAGAAAGGCAGCACTGTGAACGGAGTGTGGATCGAACATTCGAACCGGCGGAGGGGACTTGCTTCCTACTGCGCTCTATCTGGTTTATCAGCCGGCGGCATGGCGCCAGAACGGTGGATCGGCCTTGCCGGGGAGATTGCGGCCCGGCACGGCAGCCACGTCTTGCCGGCTTGCCGCCAGAGAAAACGTGTACAGACCAACCCGTAAAATATTTGTCATACGCCCCCCTGCGTTAGAACTTGATTACGCTCCAGTATTTTTTATAGATCCCAATACTTTGCGTCGAACCACTTACTGCTGTAAACATTTCGATAGTAGTCCCTCGCCGCGCCCCTTTGCTGCCCTGCTGGTGTCAGGACTCAGGACATTACTCCTCAGCCGGCGGCGGTTCCCCGGCTGCTCCTCCGCCCCCTTCGCCGTCGCCCCACCACGGGGTGTCTTCCGCCCTCGTATTATTCCCGCCGTTGCGTCACTATTCCCTACCGCTGCCACCGCCGGCGCGCAACATCTTGCCTCGGCCTCGCCGTCGCTCCCCGTACCCACTTGCCCGGTCCGGATCCGAGCGACCGGTCTTCCTTGCTCGCCGTTGCCAGTCTAGCACCCACACTTCCCGGCCGTCCGATTGGTACCTACGCTCGCTGCCTCGTGGATCAATGCGCTGTTAGTCGGCTGCACAAGAGGTCAGTGAATCTTCAGTTCCACCCACTGAATGGTGGTGCCTTTGGTTTGGTCTGATATCTATATTCCGAAATGAACTGTAGAAATCTTATGTTCAAAGTATACATTTCAGTTCTACTGCGTGAAAGAAAAAAAGAAAGAAATTTGTGTTTCTACTTCCTAGACGTTTGGTACTAAGATAATAATACTCTGTTTTTAGAACTTTTGACTTTTATGCATTAGATATGAGCTTGAGTATTTTACAGATCATATTAGTTGCTACAACTTGTTTGGCTCCATGAACGCTGGTTTGATTTGGCAGAAAGCTATCTCACGGCGGTATTAGTCTTATAGCACTGCATACAAAAGCTTGGAATTGGCTGAAAAATATATCAGAACAGTGGAAGAAGTTCGGAAGAACACTGAATGTACAAGCGAAATGGCTGAAGCTGAACACTGGAGCTAGCTTTGAATTAATGCTACCTGCTCCAGCTTTGTTGTCAATGCCATACACTGGCTTTGTTATGATCGTCTACCACTCCAAGCCCAGCTAGCTGCTGTCTGCTGATTGTTGATTCTTCTTTTCGGTGGTTTCATGTTGCTTTCTCATAGATACCGGCCTATATGCCTAAAGTTGGTCCCTGCCCCTCTTATAGTAGCAGTCGTAGTCACATATGCTAGTTCCTCCTTTTTATTATTTTTGGCATGACATGCACTGAAAGAAATTGGATGACAAGGTTCCATCTTTCGTTCTGTTTCTTTTATCTTTCTGGTTATTGCTGATTGTGCATATATGACAATTGACAAGGATAGTCTTGTCTACATCTTGTTGGATTGAACAAACTGATCGGTGTTGTTTCAAACTTCCCAAGAACATGTTAATAAACAATAATTTTAAATCTACTTTGATGTATGACAATACATCAGTAGCTGATGAAAATTCTCTTAGTAAGCACCGCAGAAGATGTTAATTCTTTTGTATGTGATAATAGATTTGTAGTACTTGATATTTTTGTGTTCCAACTGAGTAGTCTCCTTCCATACACTAGAATATTTTATATTCACTCCTTAATTCAATGGAAAGAGTATAGAACAGGAATAGCTCAGTGATTATTACAGTTATGATATGAAATTTACAACTTTGCTTTGTATGCATGATACAGGGACGGTATGGACGGCAACAGCGCACATCATCACAGCTGTGATTGGTTCCGGTGTGTTGTCGCTAGCATGGGCGATGGCCCAGCTGGGTTGGGTGGCAGGGCCGGTGATCCTGCTCCTCTTTGCCGCCATCACCTATTACATGTGTGGCCTCCTTGCTGACTGCTACCGTGTTGGCGACCCTGTTACTGGCAGGCGCAACTACACCTATACAGAAGCTGTTGAGGCCTACCTAGGTACTCCTCTACTGTGATCCATATTCCAATTCAAGCGGTGATTAAGTAGACACATTTTATATATGAACTGTACATGCAAAGATTGATGTGCTGTTATTGCAACATCTATCTCAATCTATCTTGTTGTTGTGTGTATGTGCAGGCGGGTCGTATGTATGGTTCTGTGGCTTGTGCCAGTATGTAAACATGTTCGGCACTGGCATTGGCTACACCATAACAGCTTCCGCCAGTGCTGCGTAGGTTCCTAAACTTGCACTAATCAACCTTATGATGTTTACTTTACCAATATAACTTCCAAGCTTAACGTATTGACATGATTGGTTGATATATCTTATCGGTTTTGCCTTGGATGCAGGGCTATCCTCAAGTCGAACTGCTTCCACTGGCACGGGCATGATGCTGACTGCACCCAAAACACAAGCTCATACATCATTGCTTTCGGAACGGTGCAAAGCATCTTCAGCCAGCTCCCAAACTTCCATGAGCTCTGGTGGCTATCCGTTGTCGCTGCTGTCATGTCCTTCTCGTACGCCACCATTGCTGTCGGTCTTTCCCTCGTGCAGACCATCTCAGGTAGCATATGTATACCACTAATAACCATTCAAAAATTAACATCTTTGTTCTGAAATCTTAACCAAATATGCACACTGATTTTCTATGTGCTTGATTTACTAGGTCCCACGGGGAAGTCGACGCTGACTGGCACGGTGGTTGGAGTGGATGTTGACTTAACACAGAAGATATGGCTGACGTTTCAGGCTCTTGGCAACATCGCATTCGCCTACTCTTACACCATAATTCTCATAGAAATTCAGGTGAGAAAAGCTACTACCCAACGGTCACAACAAGAGACTGTAAACAAAAGCAACTTGGTTAAGCTAGCTAAACTTTGTTGCGATGATGGGTGCAGGATACACTCAAGGCTCCCCAGCTGAGAACAAGACGATGCGGCAAGCGACAGTCATGGGAGTCGCAACAACAACAGCATTTTACATGTTGTGCGGCTGCCTGGGCTATTCAGCGTTGGGCAACAACGCCCGGGAAATATCCTCACTGGCTTCTATGAGCCCTATTGGCTTGTGGACTTTGCCAATGTGTGCATTGTTATCCACCTCGTTGGTGGTTTCCAGGTGTTTTTGCAGCCGCTGTTCGCCGCGGTGGAGACCGCCGTGGCAGCACGGTACCCGTCAACACGGGACAACAGCGTGGCGGGCATCAACATGTTCAGGCTATTTTGGCGCACGGGGTTAGTGAGCGTGATCACAATTGCTGCCGTCCTGCTGCCCTTCTTCAACAGCATTTTGGGCATTCTTGGCAGTATCGCCTTCTGGCCGCTCACAGTGTTCTTTCCGGTGGAAATGCACATTCGGCAGCAACAGCTCCCACGGTTCAGTACCAAATGGTTGGCCCTGGAGAGCCTCAGCTTCGTATGTTTCATCATCACAGTGGCCGCCTGTGCTTCATCCATACAGGGCGTGCTCGATGCACTAAAGACCTACAAGCCCTTCCAGACCAAGGCATGATGAGGACGGTCCCGAACTCTGGGCACCTGGTGCTAATTCAGGCGCTTGTAAAGATGGGTGCTAGTTTGGTCTGAATTTTTCTTCTGTGGTTGTAGAGCTCGGGCCTGTAGGTGGAGGTGGCAGCTGCTGATTCTTAGGCTTACGAAATAGAGGTCTGCAGGATGAAGGTTGGGTGGCACTGTGTTGCTGTGATGGTAATATGGAGATAGGCAGGAGCAGGTTCTGTTTGATGTCATCGTGTTTTCGTAGAGATATACTAACAAATTACAAGCGTCATCTATAACAGTACCCATTATCATATAACTAATACTACTCCCTTATTAAATTGTTGTCGTTGGTGACTTTTTTTTTGTTAAGTTTGACCATTTGTCTTATTTAAATAAAGTTTAATAAATGTCATATGTTTTGTTGGAATATGATTTATCACTAAAAAAACTTAAAATATAGCATATTACTTTTTGTATTTGAAGAAATTTTTTGAATAAGACGAATGGTCAAACGCTACTGAAAAAATCAATGGCGACAACAATTTAGTAAAGGAGGGAGTAATACGTAAGTCGGTTCCAGTTAATTACAGTGGTGAAGGTCTCCGCAGAATTTCGTACGTCGCTCGGTATTCTTTTTCCAACAATGCCAAAAGTTTTGAAGTAGATACACGACGATATAAAACATTGCAGCCAAAGAAAGAAGAAACCAAAAGAAATAGTTGTGATTGCGTACTATAATTGACTACTGAAATACAAGGTATATGTAATCGGCTGTGTTGTTTTGGGTTTATTAACCATAATTATCACTTCATCACTTTTCATGTCAGTTCCTTTGGAACTAAAAACACAAATGTGGTGACCGTATACACAATGGGTGACGATTTTTGAATTTTTTTAACAATCTTTGGATTATTTGAAACTCTGTATATGTCTTAAGAAAGATACCATTTTTCCAAATATTTCATTGTATCCAGTACATTGGGTCCAATCAAATAAGGATTTGTCCGTTCTCTATATTATTTTTTCTCCTATGAAATGATCAGTCTCTTTCTTTATAACAGTATCATCATCCTGTTAAACCAATCATATACTTAAAAAAAACTTTGTCAGATCCCTTTAGAAATGAAAAGATAAACATGGAATAAGAGAGACATCCTTTCAAAACTCAAATGGTATAGAAAGAATGAAAACAGAGGAAATCTTAGCAAAACAGTGCAAATAGGAAGGAGGTTACACACTGATTAGTTTTCCAAGAAATTTTCACCTTACCGTGTTAGTGAACGGATGAAATTACCATATTAGTCAATATTTAAATGCCTTTTATTGGTGCATATATAATTGTGGGATGTTAGATTTATCTGCACACATCGTAAAAATTCCCTAATACGAAACGCAGTTGACGGAGGGTACGCGGCCGGCCGTGAAAATGCGCCAAATTTTGACGCCCGTCAAGCAACGGTTGTCCACTTTCACACCCAGATTTGACGCGCGCCGCTGCCGAGCTCTGCTGTGACGACGTGGCGCTTCGGCCCCTCCTCACCTCCTATACATAGCGCCATTCGGTGGCTCCCCCTCTTCACTCTCCAGACACCACCACCACCGCGCGCCGCGGACTACTGCTAGCTTGCATTGCTGCCACCGCGCACCATCGGAATCGAGCAGCAGCGAGCACGGTGGAGAGAGAGAGACAGAGAGACAGAGACAGAGAGCGGAGCCGGCCGGCATCTATCGGCGGCGTTCATCCAACATAGCGTCTTGAAAGATACAGCAGCAGAAGAGATAGGGAGGAGAGCAGGATGGTGATGGGCGGAGGATTAAACGGCGGCGCCATGGGCATCGAGGATCGAATGGCCACGCTGCCCGCGTCCGCGGCGACATGGACGACGATGGCAAGCCGAGGAGGACAGGTAAATTCCTCAGGACATGGACGTACCACATGCATGAACATTTTGAATACTCTCGTAGTGTCCTGTTTGCACCTCAGCGTGTGAACTTGAATACTGTTTTCTTTTTTTGTCATCTGTGTGTGAACTAGAACCATATGTTCCATTTTTGGTGGATTTTGGGGATGCGTGCAAATATGGAGGAAATCGAACACGCTTGATATGTGATATCTGCTGATATATTATGTTGGTTACAGCTGGTTCATTCAACATTTCAGTCTAGAAGACATCTAAATGATTAGACTAGCCAACATATTATGATTCACACTTTTTGTAGGAAAATGACTGTCAATAGAAGGAAATAAACACCGGTGATGAGCAAGACATACAGCTTCCTCCTCTTGCAGCACGGGTATATATGGGTTCAGTAGATTTCGAATCCATTGCTTCTGTTTACAGTCTTCACACAAAAATAGATGTTGCATTGCATCGGTTCACTGCATGCACATGAAGCAGCAGCAATGAACCAGCAAATCATACAGAAATGGGAACAAATTAAGGGTAGGATTTGGGGTGTGTTTTCACTAGTATTTTTCCATAAATTCAATTATTATCTTGTATGGAATGGTTTTTCCCGTTGATATATAAGAACATTCCTTTTTGCACGTAAATGTTCAAACATTACTGCTATAAAGAAATGTCACATATTCTAACTTTATATTACTGTATAGAAAAAAATTCTTTGAGCACTTATATATAAAAGGAAAGGCATCCATGTATCTGGGAGGAAAAGGAAAACCCACTCTCGCAACTCAAATGTGAACCCTTCTATGTGGGAATATATATATGTCGCTCTAAAGCTTGTAGGAGACCTAACCTTCTTCATTAACCAAATATCCTATTGTTTTTCCATTGAGCTTGAAATTAATATAACCCATTCAGCCAGGCTTAGCTTAAATATAAATTACTAGATGGGGAATGAAGAAAATTCTCTCTCCTTCCAATTGGTGAATCCATGCATGGAGGGCCTCCTCCGTAAATACAGACGATAGAGGTGGCCCCATCTCCCAGCACAGGTTACTCCCTGGAGTAATAGTAGTAGACCTCTAGCTAGCTGATCTCTGGTTTGATGCAAGCGGTGGTAGGAAGATCAGTCAGATAACGAGAAGAACAGTTGATGCAGATGGAAGCAGAGGCTTTTAATGGAGTGAGCAAAGCCGGCGGCGCCGCATACAGTCGTTGACTTCTCATGATCGGCAGTTCCGCATGGCGCCGGCCATGTATGTATCCTATATAGCACAGCTCAGCTGCTGCTATCCGTTGATGTTTGCAGCCGTTCATGTAGCTTTCTCGCTGGCGGTACTCGCCTACGACTTGCTAGTAGTACGTTGCAATGGTCCCTGCATGCATGCCTGGCCAAGGAAGGAGATGGATAGGATAGATGCCAGGAGCTCGTGTCCAAATTCGTTCGCTCTTTCTTGTGATGTTTTGTCGTCATTGCGATTCTGTTACGCTTGCTTACACTGCGGTTTGGTCGAAGTGCCGTCGATGTCGACGGGGACGACGAAGCAGCTTTGTTGGCTTCTCCTTGATGATCGAGTTCGTCGCGTACTGACGAAATATCTCTGTAACTGCGTATCAGAAATCGTACTAGCACCTTTAGGAGATGACTAGTTGGGATGAACGGACAGAAAATTCTCTCCTTCTCCCTCTATCAGTGTGAGGTATGGAACTGACACTTGATGAATTAGGTGTTGGTCTGCCTATCTCCGTTTTCATTACCGAAATCCTTTCCTTGCCATTTGCTCTA
The DNA here is from genome assembly GCA_031894775.1 of Chloris gayana. NCBI lineage: Eukaryota > Viridiplantae > Streptophyta > Magnoliopsida > Poales > Poaceae > Chloris > Chloris gayana. The sequence continues at coordinate 73,075 of JAUNZO010004415.1, forward strand.
GCTGGTTAAATATATATGAACCATATAAAAAGAATTACTGTTTGTGGTGCTGAATCTATCGGTAAATCTGTGTAAATTGTAACTTGCAGGAACGGTATGGACTGCGACGGCGCACATCATCACTGCGGTGATCGGTTCCGGCGTGCTGTCGCTGGCGTGGGCGATGGCGCAGCTGGGTTGGGCGACCGGGACGGCGACCCTGGTGATCTTCGCGGTGATCACCCTGTACACGTGCGGGCTCCTGGCGGACTGCTACCGGGTGGGCGACCCCGTCTCCGGCAAGCGCAACTACACCTACACGGAGGCCGTCAAGTCCAACCTGGGCGGCTGGTACGTCTGGTTCTGCGGCTTCTGCCAGTACGCCAACATGTTCGGCACCAGCATCGGATACACCATCACGGCATCCATCAGCGCAGCGTGAGTTGAAATAAAATTCCTTTTTTTGCCCTCTCTCTCTCTGAATTATGAACTGGTGGCGCAGTGCGATCAACAAGTCCAACTGCTTCCACTGGCACGGGCACGACGCGGACTGCAGCCAGAACACGAGCACGTACATCATCGGCTTCGGCGTAGTGCAGGCCGTGTTCTGCCAGCTCCCCAACTTCCACAAGCTGTGGTGGCTGTCCATCATCGCGGCGGTGATGTCCTTCTCCTACTCGGCCATCGCGGTGGGCCTGTCCCTGGCGCAGATCATCTCGGGGCCCATGGCGAAGACGACGCTGACGGGCACGCAGGTGGGCGTGGACGTGGACGCGTCGCACAAGGTGTGGATGACGTTCCAGGCGCTGGGCAACGTGGCCTTCGCCTACTCGTACGCCATCATCCTCATCGAGATCCAGGACACGCTGCGCTCCCCGCCCGCCGAGAACGCCACCATGCGCCGCGCCACCACCATGGGCATCTCCACCACCACCGCCTTCTACATGCTGTGCGGGTGCCTGGGCTACGCCGCCTTCGGGAACGCCGCGCCGGGGAACATCCTCACCGGCTTCGGCTTCTACGAGCCCTACTGGCTGGTGGACCTGGCCAACGCCTGCATCGTCGTCCACCTCGTCGGCGGCTTCCAGGTGTTCTGCCAGCCGCTCTTCGCCGCCGTGGAGGGCGCCCTCGAGGAGCGGTGGCGCCGCACGGAGCGCGACCCCGCCGGCGCCGGCTCCGGCGTCAACGTGTTCCGGATGGTGTGGCGCACGGCGTTCGTGGCGGTGATCACGCTCGCGGCCATCCTCATGCCATTCTTCAACAGCATCCTCGGCATCCTCGGGAGTATCGCCTTCTGGCCGCTCACCGTCTTCTTCCCCGTCGAGATGTACATCCGGCAGAGGCAGATCCCGAGGTTCAGCAGCAAGTGGGCGGCGCTGCAGAGCCTCAGCTTCGTCTGCTTCCTCGTCACCGCCGCCGCATGCGCAGCCTCCGTGCAGGGCGTGCTAGACTCGCTCAAGACATACGTGCCCTTCAAGACCAGGTCCTGATCACGCATGATTTGCCCGCGCGAATTGACAAACACTTGTCTCGAGTCTTTTTAGTACTACTAGCTAGGTTGGAGCATCTGCACCTTCACGAACCAGACAAGAAATTTGCTTATTATTGCGTTTGGTGGTAAAAGCTTGTACTACGCGTTTAGTTTATGTTCTTGACTCATGCACGCTGTTGCTGCTAGGCGGTCCAGGTTTTGGAGCTTGTGCGTACCAAGAGGGAAAGGACGAAAGTGCCAAAGTCTCTCGCTGTCCATGGAACTTGAAGAGTGTCATCAAAAAATGAAAAACACTCTGGCACACAAGCATAAAATCCGATGGGCCTAAAGAGTCACAGAAGCCATCTACCAAACCCAACTAAAAGCCCGTTCTTCCCTAAAAAATAAAAGCCCGTTCACAATAAACCTAATGGGTCGTCCGCCGCCGCCGCCGCCGCCGCTTGCCTCGTTAACAACAGCTTGTCGATTCCACCCTCCGCCGCAATGGCCGGCGCCGGCCGCTCCCCAACCCATTCACCGTCGGCGAAGCGCCCAAGTGAACCCGCCATCTACTCCCTCCATGATGATCTCCTGCTGGCCATCTTCCTCCTCCTCCCCTCCCTCGGCAGCCTCGTCCGCGCCGCCTGCTCCTGCCGTAGGTGGCGCCGCGCCGTGGCCTCCTCCCCTGGATTCCGCCTCCGATTCAACGCCCTCCACCCTGCGCCGCCCTTGCTCGGCCTCTTCTTCGACACCGCTGGCTCCGGCTGGTACGTGTACCAGCATCCCTGCGTCCCCGCATTCGTCCCCATCCGCCACAGCGACAGGGATCTGGCCCTTGCCGTTCGCCGCGGCGACTTCTTCCTTACTTCCCTCAACGAGCTCCCCGACGCGAACAACATCTATGACTGCCGCGGCGGCTTCCTTCTCCTCTCGATTGAGACCGATGACTTGACGGTTGATAAGTTTATCGTCTTCAACCCGTTGATGCGGGCCACGCGGCCCGACGATAAATCTCTTATCCCCCGTCCACCCTTCGATTCGAGCAGCTACGAGCACGACGAGAAGCTTGAGCCTCGCCTCGTCTGTTCCAAAGAGGGCCCCGCCTTGTTCCGCATCGTGATTCTTTGTTTTGGGGAGGACGATGATGACCGTACCAGGCTATGTGCTTCAGTCTTCTCGTCGGAAATGTGGGAGTGGTCACTTGTCCCCTGGAGGTATGTCCCGAAGAGCTACGACGATTATTACATCTCACTCGAGGATAGCACGATGCAAGCGAATGGTTCCCTGTATTGGTTACATGATGATCAGAGGCGCATAGTTTCCCTTCACACCGTCACCATGGAGTTCTCCTTCGCTGAGCTGCCTCCGTGCATAGGCAATGACTGCACATATGATGCTGGTGAAACAAAGGACGGCGATACCTGTATTGTGTATTCAGATCGAGTCAACATTGGTGTCTTGATTCACAGGAAGGATGACGCCGGTGTCGACAGATGGGTGCTGGACAGGCTAGTCCCCATGGACGCTGAACTTAAACGGCTCGTGGATGACCAAGGCCCCAGTGAGTTATTTATTTTTGCAGTTCGGGATGGCTACGCATATCTGTCAACAGCTGCCATGTCTGGGGTTGGGGAGGATCCCATGAAGCCTTGTTGGTTCATGTCCCTCTGCCTCGAAACCATGAGGCTGGAGAAGTTGTTTCAGAGGACGTATGACTGTGAACCTCATGTGTACATTATGCCGTGGCCGAAATGTTTGATTGGTAACTATGGACCGTTTGCACTTGAAGCTGCTCCAGGAGACACAGAGCTTGGCGTTCGGCATGAAGAAGAAAACAATGAAGATCAAGAAAACCAGTCTCTTGAAGCATCCACCTGATATGAAATTAATGTCTTTTGAAGCTGCATCCCACTGCAATATCCAATTGAGTTGCACAACGTCTGAGGTCCAGTGAACAGTCTTTCCTACATATTGAAACTTGTCTATTGTTTAGCATTTCTTTTCTTTTATAGTAGATTAACCTGTTTTTTTGGTCTCTTTTGGTGTTTTTGTTAGACATTGTATGAATTGTTTATTTACACTTCACTGCAACATCTCTGCAGTTTTATACATGCTAATTATAGCTTGATTTAATTTGATATCTCAGTGTTGAGCCGAATTATAGCTTGATTTAGAATGTCTATAATAAGAAAGCTAGTGGCTATAAAAGATGACAGTACTCTTATTGCCTTTCATCTAGTCTCTGCACTCTTGTGTGATCACTGATGCCCCAAAATAGTGCTCTTAGAAGACAAGGATGATAGTGCTCCATTCAAGAGCTTCCACACCCTCCCTGCCACAGCACACAAATTCATGACTAATGCTCATGGACTATTTATGTTTTTATTTCATACTAAATAGTAGTATTCTGTAGTATGGCCTTAAGCTGAAGCATAATTTTTTTATTATTTTTTGAACTTAGGCAGGTTGCTGCCTTTTCATTAAGAGAAGAGTTTTACAAGATGATCAAGTACAAAAACTTATTACATTGCCCCAGGTGCACTCTCAACTATATATGTGGGGCAAGGTTTGGCCGCCCACAGGCTCTTTTTCTCAAAGCTATGTCATCCTTGATTAGCCTTACTACGTGTACCAGCTCTTTTGTTACATTTGTGAATATCCTTCTATTGCGTTCATTCCGTATGTGCCGCGCCATACACATCAAGATGGCTGCTTTCGTGCCCTTCTATTCCTTTGGTGTTCCTATTAGCTGCTTGTTCCACCATTCTTGGACTGAATCTACGTTCTGTTCTGGCATTTGAACCAGATTGCTTGTCCAACTTTGCACTCTGCTCCACACCTGCACATATGGGCATTGCAAGCACAGATGTGTTGCTGTCTCGTGCTCAGAATTGCATAGCGAGCAGAGCATGATGGGGTATGCGGCCAGTTCCTAATTGCAAGTTTATCTGCTGTTAGAATCTTTTGTTGGATGAGCAGCCAAGCAAAGAATTTATGTTTTCCCTCCGCATAGGCTTTCCATACAGTCACAGCATCAAAAGGACCCGAAAGATCCATTGAATTGGGCAAGGTATGCTGTTTGCCCGTGTGCTGTCCATTTCCATCGATTTTGGTCTAATTGCTGGCCGTGTGCTGTCCATTTCCATCGATTTTGGTCTGATTGCTCATTAAGCTGCACTTCATCTAGCATTCCCCATAACATGATGAGCTGTGCCATTTGATCAGTTGTCGTCATACATATAAGCCCTCAAGTCCATTGGTGTCCTTGAGCTCTTGTTCGACTGATTTATTTTTCCTTATGGCGAGCTTATATAGGTTAGGTGCAATGTAGATCGGAGGCTTGGAGCCATGTCCTCATAGCCGGCTTGAGTGCCAGAATTTTGCTGTGCACTGTTGTGATCACCCTGAAGAGTTTCCTATCCAATTCATCACACGGAGCTGGAGTGCCAACCCATGGCCTTTCATGATCCTCCCATTCAAACCATAGCCACCGTTCTCTCAATGCTTTGCCAAAGAATTCATTCTGTATGCCTAATCCTCCAAGTGGTTTAGGTCTTGTAACTCTGCAGCTGCAGCATAAGTTCAACTATACTATAATACCGTAGAGTTTATTTTCTTGATATCTCCTCTTATAATATGAGAAACAACAGCCCTGTAGTGCAACTGTTCCATGTACTCACGTATTCGTAACCAATGGTACAAGCATGCAAATTCAGATGTGATGCCAAGAAAAAAAATGCATGGTTCAAATCCCTGAATAAAATTGGCTATGTAGTTATTTCTATCTGAATCATGCAAGATTACAAAATGCTTTGTTTTGGATACATAAACAGATTACAACTTGATCCAAAGAGGATGTATGGCGATTGTTAGGTTGCTTTGACGTGGCTAATCTTTCTGTCTTTTTTTTTTGCTGTGGGGAATCTGATGATCTGTGAGAAATCAGATTGGATGGTCGCATTTACGTACTTTTTTGTTTTGATTAGTGGTGTCTGCAGCACATCCCATTTCTTTGGGGGTATATCTAAGATTTTCAGGGGCACAAAAATGAGTGTTTATTTGATAATAAAGGAAAAAGTCTATTTTACTCCCGAACAATCCACTATGTCCAAATTATATACCGAACAAAATCTTGGCTCACTTTACTTCCTCAAACAATTTAAGTTGGCTCAATTTACTCCTTTATGTAATTTCTCTTTTTTTGTTTCTCTTTATACGAGTTGAGTTTAGTGCTCAAAATTTGCACAACTATAGTTTTCATTGAACCTTACGTTAAAACAAGTATAATATATATTTTAAACGTAGTTTTTATAGTTTAATAGTATCAACTATCATCTTAATTATATAGTCCTAGAATTGTATACAAAATATTTAAGAATGTATATAAAATATTTTCTTTTATATAGAAAATAGTACTATCTATCATCATGCAAAAGTTGAGCTTCAAATTCAAATTGTACAATGAGAAACAAAAAAGAGAAAATGCATAAGGGATAAATTGAGCTAACTTAAATTGTTTGAGGGAGTAAAGTGAGCCCAGATTTTATTCAGGTGTAATTTGGACAGTGGATTGTTCGGAGAAGTAAAATAGACTTTTTCCGATAATTAATCACATGAGATTGGTTTGTTCGATTGATGCTTGTTGGACTAGGCCTTGATCTCAATTTTTCCCACCATTTTTCTTTTCTGAAAGCGAGGGAGAGCGAACTGTTGGACTAGGCCAGCCTGACAAGGAACGGAAACCAGAAACAGGCCCAACTACCAAAGAAAGGCTCAGATGGAACCGAGAACGAAACAGCACACAAGCTGGCCAGCCATGGATCATCAATATCTCGTGCTTCAGCACCTCTCAGTATTGCGGCCGAGCTGGAGCTGCCACTAGCGCCCGCGGCTTTCCTCCACTCTTGGTCCTCGATCAATTGGCAACAGCAGTGTTACATGGCACGGGCCATGACCCACATGGCCACGTGGGCAGAAGTGTAGATCACGGGTAAGGCAAGGCCGTCATTGTTGACGGAAAGGCGCAGGCCGACAACATACACATACACAAGAAACAATAAGAATCATGACCTCGTCGTCTTCGGCTGATGTGCGGACCAATTTGGCCAGATCGTTTGTGGAGCAGGCTGGCTATATTCCTTGCAGCTCTGCGTACTGTGCGGTTCCTGATCGCTCGAACCTGTTCTTCCTCTTCGTCTTCGCCCTGCCCTGCCGTCCTGTACTCCCTGCCTCGACAAATGGACGCACGACGGCAGGTCCGGCCACCGCGGCGCCCTTGGTCAGCAAACATCAGATACGGCTCAGACTGAGACATCTGTCCTAGTAGATGCATCGCTGGGCCGCACGTGTGGCCAAATACGCAGTCAATAGAATGAAAAGCCTTCGCACAAAGTGAGCCACATACTTTTCTCTGGCTGTTCTCCCGGCCGGGCTCCCCGGGTGATAGCTTGATACCCTCGTCACTCAAAACAAACGTTAAGTGCGGCATATATGCAACGCCTCTTGACCGCCGATTAGTGACAACTAATCACTGCTAGTATATTGTCCTAATATATACATTATGACCATAGACCGTATCCGTGAATATCTACCTCGCAAATGGGTTGGAATCCAGCTTACAAAATTCACCGGTCATTAGTGCTAGTTGGAATCAGATATATATAGTTGCTTGTGCTCGGAGTTCAAAAATGGAAAAGGGTGGAAGATTAGGATTGACGCCAAGCATTCATCAATCCTAGTTAATCTGGTGGGGTCGCGATCACGAAGACACGAACTATGCCGATCTGGAGTAGCTCCGTCAATGTTTGGTGAGTTCCACTGTGAATTGTGTCTACTGGTGCCCAACTGTGGGATATTTCCGGTCACGTGAAGATGACTGGACGAGGAAATCAAAAGCATACTATATTAGCACGAGAAACTCTCAAGCTTTATTGGTAGATTACACTGAGCACTAGCAGCTTTCTTCCGTCTCAACACCTAACTTTTGAGGATACCAATAAAACTCAAAACTCATGAGTCACAAGCTGGCACAACTCGGAACAATTGAACTCAACTCAACTCTTTGACTGAGTTTGTATCGATTTTAAACCACCTGATCTAGTTTTCATCTCGTTAAATTTCTGAGCTAGCGAACAGGCCTTCGGCCTAGTGGTGAAGGCACCCGAGTGGCAGCTCACCGGTCTCTGGGGTTCGATCTCCAGATCTCGCACCGGCTACGAAAAAAATTCTCTCGCCTTTCTCAATCAAAGAACTGGGTAAAGACTCGCGTCATAGCTCACGCAGCCAGCCGAGTCCATGTATTTGGTTGGGGAGGGGGTTCGAGAATTTTCTCCACCTACGTGAAAAGGTCTTCTTCTTAACAAAATACCCAGGGACCATCGTCATACCCCCGCAGGTCAAGTTAAATTTATGAGCTAGCTCAATTGAGACAACTCATGAGTTTAACAAGAATATGGTACCTTTTCATTAGAATGTTTATTATCTCAAAAGTTCATGTAAGACCCCTGAATCCATGGACATGCATGAGTAATATCTGGCTTGCTTTTAAAGGGCCGGGTAATATTTGTGGTATCTTTAACGTCTGATATTTTCAGCCTTTTCATATGTGTATATATATAATTATTTTTCTCTCACTTTAATTATAGCTATCTTTGCTAAGCATAGTACCTAATATTAGATATTGCAAATCATAACTGATGAGTAACTATATGAGTGTTTGTATCTATACTGTTGTTTTTAAGGAAACTACGATGAAATGTTACCCCACCTGAATTCAATCATTTCAAATAAATGGAATAATATTGTTTACAAAGTCTATATACCTGAGACAATTGAAGAATAGAAAAACAAAGATACATCAACAATCCACAGAAAACATTTAAGCCCCGCTAATTGTCGATGTAGAAAGAAATCCATCACACCAAGCTCATGCATTCCAATCGAGCGAAAGTAGTTAATCTGGGTTGTCCAGCACCAAAAACTTGCTTGTTAACTTCTGTTTGAGCAATAGAACCACCGCTCCCATCTTCATCTAACTAGGGTGTGGCCACATCCTAGCTTTCTAGTTGCTACTCTTCATGACATCGTCTGACACCCTTCAAGGAGGACGGGAGGGGTGACAGTGGAAGGGAGGAGGATGAAAATGGTGCACCGCGAAGGATGGATCGCACCACAGCCAACCGGGAGCCCCACCGCTGCCATCCTTGTAATCGCACAGGGGTGGCATCAGGGCGCAGCAACACCGGCTAGGGATCGCCCGGGCCGCCCTTGGAGGGTCACAGGGGCGTTGGTGGACAATCGATGCAATGTTGGAATGTTTTGGGTGTCTGTATCTCTACTAGGGATCTGATTGTACTTAGGTTGCTTGACAATATGCTAAAGGGATCTGATTGTACTAGCTATCTTGTGCTAACGAAAAGAGAAAATGAACAAGAAGGATCACTATGGCAGGTGATCCTCCCTCTCTTTTCACGAAGCAGATGGGACGAGACGATCATTATAGTGGAATCTGGAGGATTTATTTAGGAGACCCCACAGACAAGCAAGTGTGATACTGATACATTCGCACATTCCCTCATCCTTTTGCAAGAAGCCAGGTTTCATGGACTGTAGGAACACGAATAGTGTTATCTCCCGCGTGAGTCCTCGTCAAGTTTACGTGTTCCTCTTGCTTTCTGCATGGTTCATGCTATGCTATGCTACCTCGTAGAAAGCGGATCTATTCGGTGCATTGCTCGCGGTATGGTGCCTTTTCCCGGCGGAATGAATGCACGCGCGACAAAGGGACATCGACACGGCCACGCGTGCACTCGATCGTCATCTAACGTTTGTTGCTAGTGGCCTTGTAACAATAATAATAATGAGTGTGAGAAGCTTTCTCAACGGACCAAGATCAACTGCAAGTGACTAGTAGATGTTTTGTTCTTGAAAAGATCAGTAGAAGCTCCTGAAAAAGATACAAAAGAATCGAGAACGGATTTTTTCGCACAAACGCACTGAACTAAGGTATTTGTCAGAGCTCACTACCGAAAAGTACTGTAGTTGTATTTCAGGCTATATTTGTGCAGTCACTTCTTCTCACCTGCCATGTACTAGTAGTATGCACCGGCGATTGCTCATCAGCACAATCTCAATTCGGCTTCTGCCCACCCACGATCATGACTCAACCTTCCGATTCCGGCGCTATCATCACCTCGTGCGTTCACGGGTCTTGAGTGGACTGATCCACTCAAGAAACAAAGTACGCAAGACAGTGCTTTCTTGACTCGAGTAGTTGGATTTAGATCTCTCTTGATGGTGACATCCTCAGATGGTCCGAGAGTGAAGTTCTTCTCCTGCTGGTCTCTAACAAAAGCTGATATTTTCTTTTTCCTATATGTTACAGTAGAGAAGCCAGAACATTATTTAGAGTCTGAATTAATTAACAACACCGATTTTCCCCCTACAACTTGATCTCGAAATCCCTGCTGAGAGCTGCACAACAGGTAGAAACTTCCCGTTACGTCCTCCAGGTGCCGCCATTGCATTCACAACGCTTTTGTTCAGAAAAGAAAGGGAATAGCAGCAGCCAGGACCTGTGAAAATACCTAAGCGTAGTCCTCTGAAGATGCTCACGGGTAATAAGCTGTTCAGGGTCCCGTCACCAAAAATATTCCTCACGTGCCCCAAACGCAACGCATTTCTTGACTTTACCGTGGAAACCGCCAAATCTACGACCAAACTTTGGCAGCTACCAGTGATTGCGAGTGGAAAAACGCCCAGCTTCGTATAGTAATGTCACGTCCATAAAGTATTATCATCACACCGTTGCAGCGTTTTCATGCAGGTGTGAAGATTCCCTGCAACTGGACTGCAATTAGCTTAAAGATGATGCTCAAACAACTTCCTCTCCAGTCTCCAGCGTCTTCCAAGAGATCGACGTCTGTGTCGCGTAAACCGCAGCCATGCCAGAAGACGCACTCCGCAGGCCACGTAACCGCTTTGGAAGAACTACTGTAGTAGGCATGGCCAAGGCCGCCATTATTGACTGACAAACCCTGCCTGAAAACAACGGCAACAGTATTCTTTTAATAATAAACATAGTTTTGAAGCACATAATCCGATTTTTGTTTTGTTTTTAATTATCACAAAAGTTTCAGTACCCAAACTGACTATACTAGACATGAAATAAATTAAGGATGGTGAAGTCTATCATAATTATATAAAAAAAGTATCATTAAAATTAATTTCACTATTTTTCACTACACAGATTGCAAGATTGTCCTTTTAAAATCTGTATGGAGAGTTAAAACGTCAGTTTGGAATGGAGTAGTACGATCCCTTGTCTGCCTTGGTCTTGCTGCTGTCTAGTGTCTTGTTTGGTAGCGTGGCGGCATCGCCCCCGTTAGAACAAGGAACAAGGTACTACTAGTAGTGCACTTGGTCAGCAAGCAGAGACGATCGAGACGAGACGTGCTGATGCACATGCACAGTTTGGCCTTTGTGCCCCCGTGTCGCGCGGCTAATCATGCTGTTAAAGTTTTTCCCTTTCGCAGAGGTTAGCCACTAACAATTCTTTCTTTGCTGTCTGTCTGTCTGTCTGTCTTGGTGATACTTGAGACCTTCTTCGTCAGTGTAGAAAAAACAAAAGGACGCAACCATATTTTTTGTCAAGCAAACCAATCTTTCACTTTCTTTCGCAAATCAGCTAAAACAAAGCATCGGCACGGTACCGCTCGGTGTTTATCCTTATTCGCCTGCGATCCCATCAATTGCATACAGGGCCCATATGAAATTCGCCAACAAACATCTTTTGCTATTTTGCATCCCTTACATAGTAAAAAAAGAAAAGATGGCGCTTGCATCATGGCCAATTTGTTGAATCAGTCTTCACTCCGCTCAACCTCCATGGGTCAAATTAATCACAACTAGTCGCTAATCTACGCACTACACCCGTAGACCATATTGGGTGCAAATCTTGCAGACGGGTCCGTATCGATCGAGGTTACAAAAAAAATTAATTCATCGGTAGTGCAAACTGGAATCAGATTACTGAGCTCGGCGATCAAAATACGGAAAAGTGGTCGAAGATTAGCAACGACGCGAAGCATCAGTTAATCCTTGTTTATCTGGCGGGGCTCCACTCTCTCGATCGAGATCGTCGATGGATGTTACTGTCGGTCAGTGGATCCGTGCCCATCTCCGGAGTGGTTTGGGGCAGGAAGACTATTCATTCATCGGTCAATGTTTGGTGAGTGCCACGCTGCTCTGCTCGGGATGTTGCATTTCAGCTCCATGTTTCTACGCCAATTGAGTTATCCGACGGTCACGGACACACAGAAACGCACCTCATGTTTATTTACGCGTTGCTCTTTGCTTTACAGTTAGTTGGACTCGGTGCATTGCTCGCGCGCCGTTCGCTTTTCCCCGGAAAGGGATTCATCACACGCAACATCGACACAGTATCCTCCCGTGCACTCATCTAGCATGGCCAAGATAACGAGTGGTCATATGTGACTGTCACGAGTTACACAAGCTTCGAAGTCACCGCGCCCAGAAAAAGGGAACCGAGTTTTCAGCAGGAGATAAGGCCTCGTGTGGACACTGACGTGTTCTCACTGAGGTTATTCCTTGCGAAATTCATGTGCTTCTCCAAAAGTTCATTGTAGGGAGAATCAATTCTTTTCTCCTTAAAAAAACTGCTCGAAATAAATTGGTACAAGTGCCCTGAACTGAAGCACTAGTGTGAGGGCTTCTTTCCCAGGATTATGCAACAACCTTTATTCTCCCAAGGTTGCATTTCATTAATTGTTCCACTTCCAGGCAGACTTTGCCGAAAAATATTCCATTTCGATTTCTTTTAATAAATTAGCCTGTGGTGATAGATACGCAAGCCGCTTGTGCCCGTTAATTAATCGTCACAACATCTCCTTGGAATATCGACCAAACAACAAAATCTCTTCAGGTCGATGTTAGAAGTTTACAAAGTACTACTCGTAAAAAGGGCAAACAAGAAAACTCCACCCTGTCAAATGACATTTTGGTATTGCAAATAATGTTCTAAATGATAGTATCTAATTGAAGTATGGAAGAATTATGCAGCCTCTGTAAAGATGACGTGGAGGAAGCTGAGTTCAGACAATTACGGCCAAGATGACGCAGAAATAAAAGATGATATGTTCACCAACTGTCAATTGCTCGTTAGTCAAATTTCAGTGAAAGATGCTGACGAGTGACACTGCTTCTAAGAAGTAAGAACGCGATCGACACTGTATTAAAACATAAGCTTGATTTGTCACTACATAATACTAACTACACTAAGCGATGTGGCGATATCTTATATGTCCTGTCAGTAACAAGGAATTACTTATCAGTATACAATATAGAAACTGCGAGTTATTAAATATGCGGCTGGATGTTGACACATTTTCTTTTCTGCTGGGCTACGGATAAGAGGATGACATGTGAAGTTGGTTTGTTGCTTACGCATGCAGCGAATGGACGGATAGAACAAATGCACCACCGGGCCAGCTTTGATAAACACAGTCACCCTGTTCGGCTGGAACTTTTTTGGCTTATGCTGCCACAGCAGCAGACGAAGCTAGGAGAAAACAGGCATCAGCCAACAGTTATTTCGTTGGAAATAATGCCAGCCGAACAGGCCAAGTAAGGCCGCACTGTCAGAATAATCTCTTGCAAATCGTACATCCTTTTATTTACAACAATCTCCTCTCCATTAGTTACTGCTAAAATTACCGAGCGCGTGCTCATTTGGATTAGGGTGTTATATATATCCAAGAAAAAATCATTACCTAGTACTTTGCCAACAAACATGTATTCCGACCTACTTTTTGATAATAGTGTGACAAGATCAGTTATCAAGTCACTAAAGCACAGACACCAAACACAACTTTTTTTGATCGCCAGACTCACCAAACACGGTCTAAACTCGTCTGCTCCGGTAGCCTATCTTATCAGAGTATCTGCAGAGTTACATTGTTCATAGAGCAGTCACCATGGGAGAGACGCAAGCGAACAAAAAGGGAAAAAGAAATGGAGCAAAATGATCTTACGGCTAACAGACACCACCATGAGACCATCAGGGCCACTAATCGGTCATTCCGGGTCCACAGCTACTCATAGAGCGAAGACTTTGACCCGTTGACTCGCAGGCCTTTTCACACATATAATAGACACGCACCACTCGCACTCCCCCAGCGAGCCGTCACTCTCACTCCTATCTCTCCCCACCTCAGCCTGCTCGCCTCAGCCACCGCTCACTGCCCAAGAAGCTTCCCAGAAAAAATGATGTCAGGCTCGACCACCTGCTATCCCGTCTTCCCCCTTCTCCCCGCCTTGCTCCTGCTTCTTCTCGCCGGCGATTGCCGCGCGCAGATCGCCGCCGGCGCCGGCGACCGCGACACGCTCCTCGCCGCGAAGAAGGATTGGGGCAGCCCCGCGCAGCTGAGTTCATGGAATTCCTCTGCCGACCACTGCAGCTGGCACGGCGTCACCTGCGCCGCCGGCGGGGAAGCGGTCACGGAGCTGTCCCTCCCGAACCTAAAACTCAGCGGCACGGTCCCGGCGTCGGTGTGCCTCCTCAAGAGCCTCGCCCGCCTCGACCTCTCCAACAACAGCCTCACCGGCGCGTTCCCCGCCGCCGCGCTCTACGCCTGCTCGAACCTGACCTACCTCGACATCTCCAACAATTTCTTCTCCGGGCCCCTCCCCGCCGACATCGACGGCCTCTCGCCGGCGATGGAGCACCTGAACGTCTCCTCCAATCGGTTCGCCGGCGACGTGCCCCCGGCCGTGGCGCGGCTGCCGGCGCTCAAGTCCCTGATGCTCGACAGCAACCACTTCACCGGCAAGTACCCGGTGGCGGAGATCAGCCGTCTCGCCGGGCTGGAGCGGCTCACGCTGGCCGACAACGCGTTCGCGCCGTCGCCCGTGCCGACGGAATTCGCCGTGCTGACGAACCTCACCTACCTCTGGTTGTCCAACATGAGCCTCACCGGAGAGATCCCCGCTGAGTTCGCCAGGCTCACGGAGCTCACGTTGCTCGCCATGTCGTGGAACAACCTCACCGGCGGCATCCCGGCGTGGGTGCTGCAGCACGAGAAGCTCGAGAAGCTTTACCTCTACAACAACGCGCTCTCCGGTCCGCTGCCGCGCAACGTGTCGGCGGCGAACTTGGTTGAGCTGGACCTGTCCACGAACCAGCTCACCGGGGAGATACCGGAGAGCGTCGGCAACCTCAAGAACGTATCCCTGTTTTTCCTCTACAACAACCAGTTCACCGGCGCGATTCCGGGGAGCATCGGCCTGCTGCCGCGGCTCACGGACATCCGGTTGTTCTCGAACCATCTCTCCGGCGAGCTCCCGCCGGAGCTCGGTAAGCACTCCCCGCTCGGCAACTTCGAGGTGTCCAACAACAACCTGTCCGGCGTGCTGCCGGAGTCGCTCTGCGCCAACCGGAAGCTCTACGACATCGTGGTCTTCAACAACAGCTTCTCCGGCGCGCTCCCGGCGAACCTGGGCGACTGCGTCCTGCTCAACAACATGATGCTCTACAACAACCGGTTCACCGGCGAGTTCCCGGAGGCGATATGGTCGTTCCCCAAGCTGACCACGGTGATGATCCACAACAACAGCTTCACCGGCACCCTGCCGCCCGCGATCTCCTCCATCATGTCACGGATCGAGATGGGGAACAACAGGTTCTCCGGCCGTATGCCGGCGTCGGCGCCCGGGCTGCGCGTGTTCAAGGCGCAGAACAACCGGCTCGCCGGCGAGCTGCCGTCCGACATGGGCGACCTGGGCAATCTCACCGATTTCGTGGTGCACGGCAACCGGATAACCGGCTCCATACCGGTCTCGATGAACCTGCTGCAGAAGCTCAACTCGCTGGACCTGAGTGGCAACCGGCTCTCCGGGCTGATACCGCCGGGGAGCATCGGCGAGCTCCCGGTGCTGACGATGCTGGACCTGTCGAACAACGAGCTCACCGGCGACATACCGTCGGACCTGAACAACGTGTTCAACTTGCTGAACCTGTCGTCGAACCGGCTGACCGGCGAGGTGCCGGCGGCGCTGCAGATCTCGGCGTACGACCGCAGCTTCCTGGGCAACCGCGGGCTGTGCGCGGGCGCCAACTCCGGCACGAACCTCCCGACCTGCCCCGGCGGCCGCGGCGGCCACGACGAGCTGTCCAAGGGTCTGATCGTCCTCTTCTCCATGCTCGCCGGCATCGTCCTCGCCGGCAGCGCGGGCATCGCCTGGCTGCTGTTCCGGCGGCGCAAGGACATCACGGAGGTGACCGACTGGAAGATGACGGCGTTCGCGCAGCTGGACTTCACGGAGTCGGACGTGCTCAACAACCTCCGCGAGGAGAACGTGATCGGCAGCGGCGGGTCCGGGAAGGTGTACCGCATCCACATCCACCTCGACGAGGAGGGCGGAAGCAGGATGGTGGCCGTGAAGAGGATCTGGAACACGCGGAAGCTGGACGCGAAGCTGGACAAGGAGTTCGACGCGGAGGTGAAGGTGCTGGGCAACATCCGGCACAACAACATCGTGAAGCTGCTGTGCTGCATCTCCAGCCACGAGGCCAAGCTGCTCGTCTACGAGTACATGGACAACGGCAGCCTCGACCGGTGGCTGCACCACCGGGACCGCGAGGGCGCGCCGGCGCCGCTCGACTGGCCCACCAGGCTCGCCATCGCCATCGACGCCGCCAAGGGCCTCAGCTACATGCACCACGACTGCGCGCAGCCCATCGTGCACCGGGACGTCAAGTCCAGCAACATCCTGCTCGACCCGGACTTCCAGGCCAAGATCGCCGATTTCGGTCTCGCCAGGATCCTCGTCAAGTCCGGCGAGCCCGAGTCCGTGTCAGCCATTGGAGGGACGTTCGGCTACATGGCGCCAGGTAATTAAGAAGAAGAAGAAGCAGCAGCTCTTCCGATTCGATTCGATTCATTTCAATTCGTGCACGTTTTAATTTCTTGTACGCCGATTGGATTTCGCAGAGTACGGGTACAGGCCCAAGGTGAACGAGAAGGTGGACGTGTACAGCTTCGGCGTCGTCCTGCTGGAGCTGACCACCGGCAAGGTGGCCAACGACAGCGGCGCGGACCTGTGCCTCGCCGAATGGGCGTGGAAGAGGTACCAGAAGGGCGCGCCGTTCGACGACGTCGTCGACGAGGCCATCCAGGAGCCGGCGTTCATGCAGGACATCCTGTCGGTGTTCACGCTGGGCGTGATCTGCACGGGGACAACCCGCCGGCGCGGCCGTCCATGAAGGAGGTCCTGCACCACCTCGTCCGCTGCGACAGGATGTCCGCCGAGGCGCAGGCGTGCCAGGTGGACTACGAGGGCGGCGCCGCGCCGCTCCTGGAGGCCAAGAAGAAGGGCAGCCGGCGGCGGAGCAGGTCCAGCTCCGGCAGGTGGGATGACGACGACGAGGACAGCGGCAACTTCGTGGTGCACGTGGTGTAGACAGACATGCGCCCTGCATCACCGATTCAGAAGCACTGCAGTTCAGGTCCCCCCAGCACAGCGAATCCATGGAGAAATTCACTCGCCTCTCCCCTGCTGCCTGAAGGCGTCGTCAGATCTAAGAATAGTATTAACCCCCATCGTGTCGGATTAGGAAATTCAGGCTGTAACATAACGTAAGCCGATCTCCCATGTCGCAAGAACACAAATTCTTGTAGGTTCATCGGTATGCGAGCATTCAAACGTGGCAAATATCGGAATCAGAGTTAACCAGTCGTATATAATGAATGAATAATCTCATTTGCATCGCCGCCACAATTTCTTTACATTTTTTTTTTGAGAACACAGTTTCTTTACATTTGGGGCTGCTTGGTTCGTGCCCTCTCAGTCTCAGCACGCAGCGTCAGCCATAGGCGTTCGAAATTTCAGAGCTCGTGAGTTCAGATTGAGCATCAACTCTTAGCCTTGCTCCAAAATTTCAGAGCTGCTTTTTTTGTTCTATATAAACTTTTAGGTCCTTCGGAAAACTGTTTCACCGAAATGGAGATATCTGAGCAGACCAATAAATAGGCGTCTTGCGTCTTGCCGTTGTGGACTATCTGTACTACTGTTCTGCATGCCGCACTAAAACATGATGACACAAGAAGCGAATTTGCTTTGTGATTGTGACGATTATGCCATGACCAAACGTATTCCTAATGGGGAAGGTTGTGCTGCATAAAGAACAAATCTACTGGCCGGCACCAAAGGGGAAAACTAGACAAGGGACAAGACTCAAAAACCATGAGCTGGAGATTGATGTGACGCATGCTGGTAGATTTATATATCACTAACATGAGAATTTGCCAAACATTGTTACATAACGTGCCTAAATGCAAATATAGAACTGAGTAATAATAGTTGGTTGTTTTTATTTGGAAGCATCCATTCCCACCGAATACACTTAAAGAGCATTACCAAATAGTATACCAGTAACAGGAATGAACTTGGAAATTCTACTTGATGAAGCTTTTCGGAGCTTCTTTGGGTTCTTGAATTCATTATGCACAAAACTTACTAGTATGTCATATCAACAGATCTTACAGCCGGGGGTACAGTTACAATATAAGAAAATGATAATTTGTACTAGTACTCACAAGTCCAATGAATCTGTAGAGTGCTCAGAAATTGAGGTGAACACAGGAAGGCCTTACTAGAATGCATTTCACTAAAGTAATCAACTGCTCAATTTTTATTATGTTGTCAAGTGTCCAGATGACAATCCATCAGCAAGAGGACAATCAATTGATTTACATAGTAGCATCCCTACAACTATATCAGATCCATATTACAAAGTGAGTGGATGTCATCCGGAGTTTCAGATGTCAAAATGATACGGTATTTACAAATTGGCGTAACTCCCGTTATTTCAATTAGCAACACCAGAATGAGACCTAGGATGGATATCATCAATCTTGAATTCCATTTCATGCAATTGTCGACCTCCTTCAGGCTGCATCTTGCAAGTTTTTTCCTGCAGGATAACCCATGTTCTAGTCCAGTATACAAACTGAAAATGGACAAATAGAAAATAATTTTTTGGAGAACTCTGCTTCAAATAAGCAGAGGATTTCCAAAATAGTACAATGAACACCTTACAGACCTTGATACGTTTATTCTCCTGTTATTTTTTTATTACGACATATATAGCTGTAAACAAGAGAGCTATCTGTTCACAAAATTGACGATGGTTTCTACCATACAAACCTCAGGGATAACTTATCCTCATGAGAATCCTATTCCTAAGAAATCAGAAATTCAGAACCAACCAAAGGAAAACTTTAATATTTTTATGGTATTTGGAATCCAACATTCAGATTAACTTACCATGCTCCAAATGAACTATCCAGATTACTAAAATCCTCCAAATAAGAGGGTCCAAACCGAATTCAACCCCAGCCTTCTCAGAAAACTGGGTCACAATGACATCCCTTGAAATGTAAGAGCCTTGTAATAAATTTGTGCTAATGATCCGATCCAAATACACATTTCAACGAACCAAAAGGTAATAATTATATTCAATGTCAGTGGTGCTGAGAGCCTTTGGATATATGGTTCTAGGTAAGAAACTCAGTATCGTCTTTTTCAATTATTTGTAGCTCAACGGTAGAGTTATATGATGTCCATGAATTACACTATTTGCTAGAGTTTCGAAGCATAAGAAAAATAATTAGAAAGTTGATCTAACAACTGGGACGCATGCAATTGGCGAGGGTGGTGGGCGTGAGAAATTGGCACAATGAGCTTGTCGAAATTTTCAAGCAGAATTTCAGTTAACTGTGCAATTGACGACTCCCGCGCAGCGTAGGAATTAAAGCTTTAAGAATTTCGGGACGTACATATGGCATCCGAAAAAAGTTTCGAGGTAACTCTAATATCATACTAGTATTCATTTAGCATATCGTGCAATACAATCATCCACACTCTAGGTTTCGGAAACAACAGGTATGTAGGATTGGATAGACAAAAAACTTTTTTTTTTTGTCATAGTCGCGAAGTGTGTCTTGCGCACGCTGGCTTGTTCATTTGGATTAATTAGGGAGGTGAAAATGCTGAAGAATCTCTCCACTAGCACTCCTGTTTTTTGAAATCTCGACGATGGTTCATGCAAGCAGCAGTTTTGCTATTTAATCCTCAACTAGGCTAATTTAGAATTTAGTACTCTGTATATTGTTTAGTTATTACCTCCGTCTGATAGAGATTGTGTTTTTTTTGAAAGGGTGAAGTCAAAATTATTATACTGATTCTATAAAAAATATTAATATTCATAATATTAAACTAGTATATCATTATATCATGATGAGATATATTTTCACGATATATACATATTTAGTGTTGTAGATATTATCCTTGACCAGCTCCAAAAGGGATATAGAAAGATACATTATATAATGATGAGATATATTTTTATGGTATATACATTTTTTTTTTGAGAATTGGTATGTACATGTTTAGTGTTGTAGATATTATCTTTGACCAGCTCCAGAAGAGATATAGATAGATAAGGGGGTATATCTTGTTGGATCCTTAATTAATTACTACCTCCGTCCGTAAATATAAGCATTTGTTGACTTTTAAATATCATGTTTGACCATTCGTTTTATTCAAAAAATTTATTTATTTTGTTAGAATTTATTTTATTTCTAGATATGTTTTAAGCACATCTTCTTTACTTTTACATTTGTATAAATATTTTAAATAAGATGAATGGTCAAACCATGATCGAAAAGTCAACAAATCCTTATATTCTTGGACGGAGAGAGTATATAACCTGACTGAAGCACTCACTGGCGCCCACAATACGGCCAGAACAGCCAACCAAGGCAAAAGTACAGTTAAAATGTTAATGTGTCAGGGAAAATTAAAGCTTTTACCTTTTTTCTCTTTTTGGGCAATGGAGGAATTGCCGGTCGCTGGCTCGCTGCGGCGGTGCCCCCGCGGAAAAATGTCCCTTCAATCCTTCGTGGCTTCATTTTGGGCCCTTAAGCAAATATGACCCATATATATGGGTCCGAAAGATTCCTTAGCCCATAATACTTCACGTAGCCCAGTAATATCAATACTATCTCTCTCTCTCCCACACACACAAAACACAAATCGGACGTGTTTTTTTTTAAGGTCAAACCAGGCCTGAGACCTCCGGCTGTCCAACATTTTTTTTCTGCGAGGAACTCCAACTGTCCAACATGCATCTCTGTCCCTCTCTCTTAGTGCATTCAAGTTTTTTTTTCGGTCAACCGGAGGAAGAAAACTCCCCACGTTAGAATCCCGTTGCAGAAATTGACCCCAAAATGGCCCATTGAGGCCCTAATCGTTTGAGATGATTGATGCTGTGGTTGTTTGGGTTCCTACAGCTGTGTTGGCAACAATAGCAGTCGTGTATGCTTCAGTTGATTACAGCAGCAACGTTTGATTCTTGGCTGACTGCATGCAGACACAACCACAGGTACAGCTGCAGGAATGTAAAAGGATCATTTTATGTATGTTTGGTTGAACGTTAAAGTTGGATGGGATCATTCTATTCACATTTTCTCGGATTGGATCATCCAACTCATTGTTTGTTTGACCGGATATGGCCATCCATTGTTTGTAATGATTGGAGGGTCGAGAAAATATTGAATGATACTAATTAAATCTTATTTGAAAATAATAGTAGTTAATTATACATACGTTAATCAGGTTACTTTAATTTTTATAAATAGTAATCTTGTTACAACAATAATTTTTATAAATGGTAATCTTGTTACAACAATTCATAATTAATACTAAAACATGCTAATTATGCATAATTATATTCTAATCCACATGATTTTTGCACGTTAATTAGTGTTTTATTGTTTATTTATCCTAATCTCACAATAACATATAGTACTAATTAGTATCACAATATACTAATTATCTTTAATTATTTACTAATGATCATACTTAGACAGGTTGGATAGCCCTATCAAGCCAAGTTTTCCAGATATGCTCATCCAGCATCTCTAAAGCATATTCTATATTCTTCGCCACCCTATCCAGCCTGACGGTGAAACAAACACTGGATTGGACAACCCTGTCCAAGCCAATCCAGTGAAACAAACACACCTAAGAGATTGGTTACAAAGTGTTCAGTTGAGTAAAGAAAAAGAGAGTGAGACATCCGAAGGTTAACTCCTGGAAAAAGGTCTATATGCATGGCATCTAAAGTCTTTTGCATGGACCTTGATCTTGAATGCACGATCAGTACTTCTGGCCCCTCCTAGATTTCCTTCTCGTGGTCCTAGCCTGTCATCCAGGGTGGTCTCCAGTCTCAGCCACTACCCTAGTTTCCATTCACGGGCACAGCTTGACACAGGTGGATGTGACTCGTTCTTGCTCACCAAAGGGCTCAACCGCTCGACCATGAACAGAGGCTTGACGAATGGCGATTAACAGGACCATATGGAGACCACTAGGTACAGTACGCAGCGGCCATGCGGATTGAAGAAAAGTCCTCCAATGCAACGGATACGATGGATATTAGTCCGAGGCAGACGCATCTTGGCATGTGATTTGTGCTCCTCACTTCCACTTGCTGCATTCTGTCACCACTGACGTTAATTAATCTGGGATCTAACATGTTGGAGAGTTAATTATATCAAAGCGGATATCATGAACATGGATTAACAGTTGACATGCCATGCATATCTGCATGTTAGTATTAAATAAGTAATTTGCAGGTGGTTCACCTTTACCACTGCATTATTTGTTAATCATGGCTCTTTTGGATCGAGTGGCCACAAGAAGCAACACATGCATAATATCCGGAGATATCAGAACCCTCCATATGCGTGGACGGATCGACTGACACGTGTACGGATATGTCCTCAATCATGAGATCATGCACAGCGAGCACGCCCGCACGCATGCACGGGGATGAGGGGTTCGCCGGCCGGCGGATATACTCTCTCTCCTCTCTTCCTCCGTCCTCCCTCTATAGCTATACTGTAATTAGTAACAACAACTCCCTCCAGTCATAAATTACTAATGTTTTTTTTGTGAATCATAAATTATTAACGTTAGGATGAATGAATTAGTTTAAGTTAAAATAACTATAATATCAACCGTTGAGGACGTGAGGGGAGTACGAACGTACTTTGTTAACAGCAAGACTATATTAGGTGGGCTAATCGGCTATTTGCCAGAAACCAAACTATATATAGCCATTAGCAGACAGATCGAAACACAGGACCTTAGTAAAAACATTTCCGGTAAAGATTGTTGTAGTCAGTGCACAACGTACCATATGGATGGAGGCTGTGGATCGACGGAGTTTGAGATGACGATTGGGTTCGTTCGTGGGGCGGCGCTGCACCCGATGACGACGCTCTAGCTAGAGGACTCACCTGCGGTCGACACGTCGGGCCGTGGGGCGTCAACGCCGACGTGCCTCCAGCCATGCATGGACCCCCTCCTCCTGCTGGCCGGGCGCACCCGTGCGACGCAATGACGCCTGCCTATCAGCTAGCTAGACCGGACCCGTGCGATCCAACGAATGGGAATGATCCGCTAGGGCTAGGCCGGAGCGTGCATAGCACAAGCCAATCATATAAGCAGTTTCTCTAGCCCTCGATCAATTCCTGACGAGAGTGGGTCTCTGCTGCTGCCGCACGCATATAATTGCTGGACACACCATGGCCGACACTATTTGACGTGATGATGGTTGACTAGTAGTTAGCAGCGTCGTCGTCTCTATTTGGGTTAATTTTGAGCTGAGATAATAATGATCTTACTACGGCCTTGTTCGTTTTTGTGGGAATGGGTTCCACATGGATCTGTCCTCAGGCATGGATTGAGTGGTTCCAGCCTCTTTCACTTCATCCAGCCATGCTGCGTTCCATGGGTTAGGATCATGGATTGGTGCTAGGCCTTCAAGCCATGGAAGGGGCATGGAATGGGCTGGAATCGGGTGGGTTCTGGTACCAATCTATGCGCAACCGAACGGTCATTTTGAGTTGGACTGAATCAGTTCCACATTTTTCCATTCCATGTGGTTTGGGCTACGATCTATGTTGTTCCATGGCAAAATGAACAAGGCCTACAGTGTGGATACTCCATGGATCCAGAGAGAGACTCAGCAGATATTCGTGTTCCTGATGAACCTGTGCAAGCAAACAACGCCTTTAATTTGTGGAAGGTCGTAATGCAGAAAAGAAGAAATATAGCGGCCAATAATCATGGGCCGATGCCATATGCGTGGTCTGAAGGTTGTTGTTGCTCGACCGATCAGCTTTCGTACTCTGTCGATACATGAGCCAGATAGATGCATGCCTGCCTGGCTGTAACAACAAACACGGATGGACGTTCACTGGCTACAAACTGCTACCCGAGATCTTTTCCATGTCTTTCCCGGCAGCAAAAGCATACCTTTCGAGCTAGCATGCATGTACCATCCATTTTCAGCTACAGTGATCATGCATAGGGGGACTGATAGTGATAGGGACCCATGTTTCTTCATGGACACACAGTAATCTTTTCATGTCATTTCATTTTAACTAGGTTAATTGGTTCCGCAATATTTATCATTTCTTCTTAGCTAGGTTAATTGGTTCCACAATACTGTATTAGACAAAGAAATAATTTAGCACTTGACATTACAGGCCTCCAAGGACAGAATGCCTATGAATGTGTTGAAACAAGCAAGCAAACAAACTAGTGCTGACGGTGATGAATCAGTACTAGTAGCTTGGTGATGACGACACGGGCACTTTTGATATCTGCCGCCGGCCGGCCGGTGCAGGGCAAGATCAAGGCCGGCTGGCCAGGTAGATGGATCAGATGACGACCGGTCTCATTAACAAAGATGTCGTCCCTTTTGGTGCATGAGAGGCTTTAATTTGCCGGTGGGAGGGGAGGCCGTCACGTGCACCTTCCAAAAGGGAAGGGCCACACACACACGAGCTCAACTCTCCCCGCTTTCCACAAATGGACGTCCCAGCCTCCCGCTGCTCGACACATCAAGCATCTCTGTCCTGGCTTGCACGTGTCTCAAGTAATTACCCGTTTCCTGATGAAATTGGTCAAAATTCGTAGTTCTTTCGCGCTTTAATTAAACATTACCACATGTCTTTTGACTAGGAATAACTTGCCGGTACGGTGGGAGTAGTTACGTAGAGCAAGTCTGCATTCCTGTCGTAGGACGACGAACCAGCACGGTGCCTGAACAAAATTTGAACTTTGCCTTTGCCAAATTCATTCTTATCGGTTGACTTGAATTTTTGAGAGCTCGGTGGTGGATTGGAGGTTTGTGGAGGTAGTAGTAGCTTGCTGATTTCCTGTGTGCCATTCCAGCAGACCAGGACAGGGGAGATTCCTGAGGTCGCTCTGGTGCTGGTTGATAACGCATGAGGTTCAGGGTTTGGCCGTGGATCCCGAATTCATCCAGATCGATCGAGCGTGCATGTGTGTGGTGGTTTCAGCTGATCCGCTGTGGGATCTTCTGGTCCCTGTGACTGTGAGCACACAGTATCTATTTTGTTTTTTTGCATCGTCTCCTTCCTCTGAAAGCACAGTAGGAGGAGAGAGATCACACTGAAATCGTCCGGATGTGCAAAAGAAAAGAATCTGCATATATGCCTTTCTCACACGGATGAAATTGCGCTTTTCTTCTTTTCTATTGCCCTCCTCCTATGGGCCAACCTGCTTCCCCACCGGGAGGCACGCCTCAATGTGACAATTTACAGATACAATAATAATATCGTATGGATTTGGCAGCATGTCGCTGTCAGCACAACGGTGAAAGTTTAGCCACAAGACATTTGTCCATGCATTACTGTTACCACCAATATAATCAGTAGGAGTACTATATAGTTACTAGGCTGCTGGCTACTAGCAGCAGTTCTTCCGATTAATAATTATAGTAAAATTACAAGCAACAGCAATCTAGTAGGGTGATGAGTCTCGGTGATGATGATCATCAGCTGTGGGGGAGGAGATCAAGATCAACGGCTGGCAGCACGTCTCGTCCACGTCCTCGTGCTGCTCCCCGTTCTCCGGGCTTGCTCCCTCGGGGTCGGACTCGTGGGCCCCGCGGGGCATCTCCACGTCTCCCGGCGAGGTGGGCGATGACGACGTGAGGTCCTGCGCCCGCCTGGCCTGCGCGTCCCAGTCCGTGGACCCGATGACGCAGAGCATGAGGCCCGCGCAGCACACCTGCGCGGCGAGGAGGCCGATCCAGAGGCCGACGAAGCCCACGCCGAGCCCGAAGGCGAGCAGCGCGGCGACGGGCATGCCGACGAGGTAGAAGGCGCCGAGGTTGACGTGCGCGGCGCGGGCGGGGCGGGCGCTGCCGCGGAGCACGCCGCAGCCGACGGTCTGCGGGCAGTTGCCGAGCTCGCAGAGGCCGACGACGGGGAGCGCGGCGGCGACGAGGCGCAGGATGGCGGCGTCGGAGGTGAACATGCGGCCCCAGGCGTGGCGAACCCCGGCGGCGAAGGCCATGGCGGCGAGGCCCATGCATCCGGCTGCGGCGACGGCGACGTGGGCGGCGGCGCGGGCCCGCGCGGGGCGGTTGGCCCCGAGCTCGTTCCCGACGCGGGCGGAGACGCCGAAGCCCATCGAGGAGGGGAAGACGTAGACGAGGGCGGTGGTCTGCATGAGCACGCCCATGGAGGCGACGGCGGGCCTGGGGTCCGGGAGCAGGCCGCAGAGCAGGATCATGAGCTCGTACCACCACCACTCGAGGCAGACGGAGACGCAGCTTGGCGCGGCCAGGCGCGCGAGCGGGCCCCAGCCCGTGAGGCACTCGAGTGTGGGCCCGCGCAGGCCCTGGTCGCGGCGGTGGAGGAGGACGTAGGCCAGCAGCACGGCGAGGAGCACGAGGTTGGAGGCGGAGGCGGCGGTGGCGACGCCGGGCACGCCGAGGCCGAGGCGGTGCACGAGCAGGTAGTTGGCGGGCACGTGGAAGAGCACGGCGGCGGCGGAGGCGAGGGCGAGCGGGCGCGTGACGCCCTGCGAGCGGAGGTAGGCGCGGAGCGGGTGGATGAGGGAGAAGGAGAAGAGGTCGGGGAGGGAGAAGAGGAGGTACTCCTGCGCCAGCGCCGTGATGTCGGGGTCCTGGCCCACCAGCGCCAGGATCCTCGACATGTTGAGCCACAGCTGGGACAGCGGCAGCGAGCAGCACAGCAGGAAGAGCACGGCCCGGTACAGCGTCAGGCCCAGCAGCCGCGCCTGCTTGGCCCCGAAGGCCTGCGAGCACAGCGGGTCCATGCCCAGCGACAGCCCGGACAGCACCGAGTAGCCGGTGATGTTGGCGAAGGCGATGGCCAGGGACCCGGCCGCCAGCGCCAGGTCGCCGATCGACCCCAGGAACAGCATCGACAGCGCCGTCCGCGAGTAGAGCAGCAGCGCCGTCACCGCCATCGGGAACGACAGCCGGCACAGCGCCGCCAGCTCGCCGACGGCCTCCCCTGCCGACGGCAACAGCCTCTCCTCCTTGTGCCTGCAATCACACGGGTACACGTCCTTGCTGCCGGCCACAGGGCTGCTCGTGCACATTATTGCTCCCTGCACCTTCTTCAGGTCTTCTGCTTCTGCTTCTGCTTCTGCTTCTGCCCCGTGGTGTGTCAAACAGGAACCAGATACTTTCTTTTGCCTTGGCTGCCTTGCTTGCCTGTTCTGCCACTGAGTGCATCCGCTCACGTTATATAAGGATGCAACAAGAGATACCCCGGCCCCCTCTATCTCTATATCCCTTCTCCAGCTGGTCAAAGATAATATCTATAACACTAATGATATATACTTAGTCCTAGTTTCATATTACTATATGATAAGCATACCATGATAATAATATCTCATCATGATATACTAGTTTAATATTACGAATATTAATATTTTCAGACCCTATTAATTAACTCGAAGTCCAATTGCACGTTTGCCCCTGCTTTTTTCGAATGGACTGCATGAATCATTCCGGCTCCGGGTGGTAGTAATGTTCAATCAGAATAAACCGAGTGAGGAAGCACGTAGTAGTGGAGAACGGTTCGATGCATGCCAGTAGAAAACCTTGTTTTTTTTTAAGGTGAAGTGGAAACCTTGGCTAAACTGGTAGTAGAGAACATGCATGTGCCTAAATATAAACATTAAAATAAAAGACATACGCCTGAGAGGAGCGCTCGCCTGAGAGAAAGGTGGCACTGCCACATCATCGTCCGACACCCCACACAACTGCATGGTGTGTAGAGCGCGAGCAGCAAAAGGACCCCACGGCCCACGTACGCAAACACACGCTTTTCTTTTTCCCAAAACGGTAAAAAAACACACGCTTGATGATGTTTTGTGCGGTTTTCCCTGGCCGGCAAGTGGTCGGTCCATACATTTCGGAGATACCTGACAGTGAATCCTTCTGCTTGAAGGTGAAGGCGTGTGTAGTGTAACTCCCATCTCTGTGAATTAGTACTACTAAATACTAGTCTGATACTAAAAAAAAACTGAGTGGATCGCACTACCCGGTTATGCTCCTAGTCCTAGGTACACCTAGCATGGAGAGCAGAACCCTGCAAGTTATGCTACAGTTCACTAAGGTGAATTAAGATTTCAATTTTCATTGAAAAAATAACCAAAATTCAATTGGGATGTTTATTAGGATTTGTCTAGATTTCAGGTGACTGGCATTTTGCTAACATTTCAATCACTATTTTAGTCATTGTATGTTGATCTAACTGCTAAAAATTTCCATTCACTTGTGGTAAAAAAATGTCTCAAAAAAACAAAAATGTTTCACCTAAGAACTATAGTACGTTTTATTATTTCAGTGATACGTTCTTGTTTTTCTAGCAATATATTTTATTGTTCTAAAAATCTGACTGAATCAAATGTAAAATTTCAGTTAACTAAAAACTACAAAATCTGATTTATTATTGTACCACACTGTTTGCCTTGATTTGTAACTCATTTGTCCTTAGTTGAAATAATCATGATGTGGATGGTCTAGTCGTGCTTAGGACTCGATTGTAGAATATTATTGTACTATACCTTTTGCATTTATTGGTAACTAATTTTTTTGTGAGAATTTGATTCCCTGAAGTGTTGTTTCTCTAGTACAATGAAACCACTTCTGAAAATCAGTGAAAGTTATAACTTCCTTTAACTTCAAGTCCGTTATTTCATTTTCAGCAATCACTTCCCATGAGAAATAATGTTTTGCACGGCACTGATTTTGCCTGAGAAACTCTTAGGGTGTGTTTGGTACAGCTTATGGACCAGCTTATGAGGCAGCTTATGCTACCATAAGCCATAAGCTGTACCAAACAGGTTGAAGCCATAAGCAGCTTATTACCAAACAAACCATAAGCAGCGTTTTCTTTTGTACTAGAGAGGCAAAGCAACCAAAACCTTGCTTTTCCAGCTTATGCACTCATTTCACCTCGTAAGCCGTTTTGATAAGTTATTTTGTCAAACGGTTTGACTGCTTATGTAACAATAAGCTGGATAAGCTACATCAGCAATTTTGCCGAATAAGCTGAATCATAAGCAATAAGCTACATAAGCATAAGCTTTACCAAACACACCCTTACATACTCCTAGTTCATTAGATTATAATAAAGGGATCCCAAAGTTCCAAACTTCCAAGCCTCCACAAAAAAGAAGAGAAATACAACCAATTCCAGTAGTCTCCAATACATTTGCCAATTAAAGGGATATTAATGGATAGGGTCAATGTTACAGATGCCTTCTGTAGTCCTAATAACTTGTACTCCAAAAATGGACTATATGAGATGTTAGCAATTGGCAAGCTATAGCATCTACCATTTGTAATTAATATATGATATGTTAGTAATTGGCAAGATAATACCTATCATTTGTGCATAGTAGAGGCAACAATACATTATTGATGTCGGTCAAAATGGACAAAAAGCAAAGTTGGGAATAAAATATGACAAACTCACAATTGGTGCCCGACATGGAGGCAAAAATGGAATTCCAGCATACCATATTGATTCTTCTAGAGAATGTTTTCTGCTTGTCCAAATTTAGGACCAAGATCACTTCATATTATCATCTCATACGGCATGCCTCATACGTATATATACGAGGATATGATGATAATGTAAAACTAACCAGTAACGTTTTCTTAAATATAGAAAAGATACATACTACACCATCTAATCTATACACATACTAGGACTCACCTCAATGAAAATCACATGCACAATATACTCCTAGAACATGCACCTCTCGAGAGACTAGGTCAATTGATCTTGAGATTCAAGGAATAACCACAAAGATATTGTTATCGGTAAAAATAAATAAATAGATGTAAATGCAACACTTACTATACTATAATCCATGTGGATAGATTCCGTAAAAACGAGTCCTATCAATCATGCTACGTTCAAATTACTGTTGTGATCCAATTTGAATTTCTTGAAGCTCAAATAAACCCCATATGGGTGGAGGGCCAACCTTTATGCTTATGGAATCAATGGTAAGGGTGTGCATTTGGGGAGAATGTCTCTAGAGAACAAGACATGTATGACATATATTGAGTTATCCATGTGTACTATGCGTGAATGACATGCATGCCTGGTGCAATGGTCACTTTAGATAGTCAAAAAGCTTACACCCAACACTAAGAAAAAGGTTATTTGTGAGTGAAACAGAGTAGGATCGCTCGTGCGTGGCATATTCTTTCCCCAAAGAGGCAAGAAAGAAACCAAGGATCGGAGATAGCCCATCTTGCTTGACTTTCTCAACGTATAACATGTTATGTTATGTGTTTCCCTTTGTTAAACTCTCTCACAAGAGGTGCATGATGGATCCTTCGCACCACATTAGAAATGAGAGAGAGAGAGAGAGAGATGCATGGATATCCTCGTGCAAATACTTGCCCCTAAAGTTGTTTGACATTGACACCACATAGAGCGAGCGTGCATTTGATATTGAATTATTGACCACAGAAAAAAAAACATGGAACACCATAGGCGACGTTATTATCCGGGTTTGAAATCTTCCTCTCAATCTCAGATCTGCCCAAGACCTACAATAATGCGCTGTGCAAATCCATTCGTGCTCAATGATAGTACATGCTTCTTTCTGCTGATGGACTTGGAAGACCACACCACCACTGAAAGAAAAACAAAAAGCTTTATTAGCGTGCTGATCCGAAGTCTCTTTTTATTCCTGTGATCATTTGTTTCAACTTGTCTTTGGAAAAGATTATTCAGATCTATGGTTTATCCAATGTGCAATTCCTAGATGTGATGTAAGTATATAGAGAACAGATCATTCTTTTCTTCGACAATCTTCTTTCTACTCTCACCAACTGTTGTTATTACATGCACGCTATAGGATCCTTCTTTATGCACATGACCACTTTGGTCCCTGCTGGCCGCTTTTATGTAGGCTTTTGTTGATAGTGAAGTGCTACCCGTGCAGCTGACGACTTTATTAATTTCAGGCCTTCCATTATTATTTACCCATGTGTGTGCAAAACCGTGTTTCTTATACATAAAAAGATACTGTAAATGAATCTCTCGTCTGTTATTAGCTTGTCTTACAGCCACAGGAAATCAAGATTAATTATTTGCCTCATTATCGTTTGTTGCGTTTTGTAAAAAAAGAGAGTACTATTTGCCTTTTCAAGTGAAGGTTTTTAAATGATTAATTGACAGTGCATTGCCTTTATTACTTCATGAAATTAGTGCGACCTTTGGTCGAAAAGAAGAAGAATTTCAGTATTGACACGTCTTTGAAACATTACTTTCACCAAAAGAAGTATGACAATTATTAGATATATATACAGTATATGCATTTTATCATGGAGCATGCCAAACATTCAGAAAGGACAAAGTCATGGATCTTTTCCTGTGTTGAACGAAGAAAGAACGATTTCAAGTGCAGAGATCCAAAGCACTGTACGTGAAACTTTAATTTATGCGCGGGGTCGAAAAGACAACAAAGAGGAAGAAGCCATGCGTCATGGTGCGCTTTATCAGGTGTTCAATATATTAATATGCCTTTGCTATTAGTTGATGGTTTTCGACGTGCTCTTGGATTCATAGCTGAAACTGATTCTCTAGAATGTCGGCCAAGTGCAGCAACAACAATGTCAACAAAGACTTGAAAACAGCACACAATTAATTCTCGGCTACATAAGTGCGTTCTTACTGTCAGCGCTGGCGTGCGTGCGCGGTGGCGGCGTGCGTGGCGCTGCCGGGCATGGCGACGTGCGTGCGTGGCGGCGGCGGCGGCGTGTGTGGCGCTGCCGTGCGCGGCGACGTGCGTGCGTGGCGGCGGCGGCGGCGTGTGTGGCGCTGCCGTGCGCGGCGACGTGCGCGGCGACGTGCGTGCATGGCGCTGGGCGGCGTGCGTGCGCGGCGCTAGGCAGCGTGCGTGCGCGGCGACGGCGTGCCCGGCGACGCACGGCGGCGTGTGTACGCGGCAGCGTGGGCGGCAATGGACGCGCGTGGCTAGGCAGCTGAGACGGTGCTGATGTGTTTAAAGACAAGAGAATGGGGAGGCGAAGGGTGGAGGCACACAGCTCGATAAGCAACGGGAAGGAGAATCGTGGGGAATTCAATCCACCGTCTGGAAACTAGTGTAATACAGGGGTAAAAACGTCCAAAGTGGAGATAAAATCTCAGGACTACTTCCTTTGTGAAATTGAAAAATTTGCTACAACTAGTTCCTTTTCAGAACTGGAGGGAGTATACGACGACGTTTCGTCATTGCACGCGAAAAGGTTCATGCTATTATTATAATAACTCATCCCCGAGAGATAGTTGTTAGCATATAGATATGGCTTCCAATTAATTAACAGAATTCACGCTTAATTGTGTGTGTATACATATATCGGAATTTAATAGGAAAAATTGTACTTATTTTCTATTAATTTTTAAATATTTTTTTACGATTACATAGTATTACTCAGACACTTACAACACACATACTCATCCCTAAGAACTAAGAACGCACGTATACCCTACCTGCCAGCACTTTGTTAATAAAGTGCTCGATTTGTAATGTCACGTGAAGCTGCCACGGATATACATCCACTGCGAAAATGAATCCAGACTTTTTTTAGGGCACGTCAGTGCCGGATTGGCCACCACTTTTACCAACATGTATGTATAGATGTTAACATCCATCATATCTCATATATATGGCATCCGTCCTTTTCAGTCCACGGGACGGTCGTGACCATACAGACGAATCAAGACGCTGATTTTGCTTGATTTTCGGCTTTCTGGGGACGGGAGTTGTGTCGCATCGCATCCACACATCCGCTTCTTCCTTTTCTCCGACAGTTAAACGCACTTGACCTCCATTCGCATCAGAGTGTGGCGTGAGGAAACAATACTGATGGGATGCAGTGTTCCTACCTTTCCTGAAGAGTCACACGAAAAAAAGAAAAAGGTTCCTCTAAGATCATCTACGGTGTGGAGAAATTATTTTCTTCTCATGTGTAGTCTTTTTAGCTTGTTTTTATATGATAGGGATTAATTAATAATCTGAGCAATTTACTAATTAACTAGCACGATTCCGAAGTGCAAAAACAATAATGCTAAAGTAGTCAGATAATATTCATGTTCGAGCCTACCACGTGCCACTCTGCCTTAGGATTCAGATTGTCTTATACACAAATCTTTTAGGGAGCTGTACATGATGTGGCGTCATTCCAGCTTAAAACTCATCATTCAGTAGATTTCATTTGCTACTATTTATTTAGATCTTAAAAACTCTGCATATTTATGTTTTTAGTGTCATTCGCATCTGACACATAATCACACTACATATTACTACTATTTAGCTAGTTATAAGCAAGTGCATCAGTTACTAAATAGTCACGCTGCATATAATCACGCTAAGAAACATTCAGGCCTATAGTGCCAAATAATTTATAAATAATTCACAAAAGCTATTGCCTCTTGAGAAAAAGGAGATGCCAATTACAAAGTCCGGCGATTTGGCCAAAGACGGAGAGAGTACAAACCGATTGCAAACAAGCAGTTCACTGAGAAGAAAAGAAGACAGGCCTGCATGTATGATGGCTCGTGAGAACGGACGCGCGGAGCTTTTTGCCGCACTACCGGAACTACTGGAGAGCATTGTCGATCTTCCTTATCCTACTCCGTTAGCGACAGAATCTAGGAGGCACGATGATAACGTGGTTCGTTGCTAGATTAGGATATGACATTATTAGAAGTCTGGAAAAGATACATTAGGCATAATGATAATTGATAAATAATTGGTAGAGCCTCTGCACCGGTGTGAGCTCTCCATTGGGCCAAGCTAGCGGCAGGTGGATTTGACTTGCTTGCATCGGGAGTCCTGTGTAGTGCGCGTGGCTGGCCTCCTCCATCCCCGGAAGCGGACGAGAGGGACACTTGACAACAAAATGGTGAGTTAATCCTTGGCGCTGTTGAGTGCAAAACTAGTAATCTAGGTGATAGATCGGTCTCTCCGGCCAACATTATCCACACAGACACTTGGTTGCTTCCATAACTGACTAGATTTGATCGAGCTGAAGTACCACAGGTTGGTTTAGTAGTAATCACTAATTGTCGAAGCGTGCAGTACTAGTAGATTGTCAGTATGATCGTAGAGCCGGCCGGATATGACGAACCTTAATAAGATTCAGTGCGGTGAATGCCGTGGTTGCTGCCGCGCCAGCCAGCAGCCAACTGAAATTGAGCAAGAGCGCCGCTCACTGATAGCCTGGCCGGTCTAGCACGGCCAAGAGCGACCAGCAGTTGACGGTGGAATGGGGATCGCCGGGACATCTGCTTCCGGACCTAAAATTGAGTAAGACCGCCGCTCACTGATACTGATAGCCTGGCCGTCCTAGCGCGGCCAAGATCGACCACTTGGCCACCGCAGTTGACGGTGGAAAGGCCGCGCCGGCGTCTCGGGATCGCCGGGGCCTCTGCTTCCGGACCCGATAACATTTACTACCCTGAGTCTACGGTGCGGCGGCCAGCAGACGTATGTGTAGAGTTCACCGAGCTGGCGCATTGGGCGCTGCAAGACCTGCAGAGCCTTTCGCCCTTTCGATGATGCTTCGGGTGAGGTGGCCATGCTAACAACGGAAACCTGGCCTATACTCCCTCCATATACAAAATAAAGTTCGTTTTAGCCTTCCTGCTAGTTGTTCAAAAATCAATTCGTTTTGATACTTTTCCCCACTGATGGACGATTTTACCCTGGGTCATTTAACTCTCCCTACAAAAATAACAAGCACTGGTTGGTGTGGGGAATCGAACTCAAGCTGTGGAGCCTTGGAACTAGAGCAGCTAACCAGTAGCATGCATGCTTCATTATGAAATAACAAGACGCAACATGTTATTTAATAAGGGTATAGCAGGAAAATTATCCCCTAATTAAGTTCTCCTTGGTATGCTAAATGATGTCCAAAACGAATTTTATTTCTAGTATGGAGGGAGTACGTGGCCTAGCCTGTGTTTTCTCAAGGCAAAAGGTTAATGCCAAAACAAGCTGATTCATCACATCTCGGAGGTGATGAACAACTATTCTTTGTTCAGAGTAATGGAGGACAACATTACTAATAATAGCCTGAAGCTATAGAAGGGTAATACATTAGTGTCGTGGATTAGGAAAAGGCGAAAAGCTCTGCGTGTTTGTGTGGACTTTTATAGTAGATGGGGTATTGGACCATTCGGTTTGGCAGAAAGGCCGCCTGGCACCGAGGCCGTACCTCCACCTGGTGCGACCTGCGTTATTCCAGCTGCCAGCGTTCTGTTCCACTGCCACGAGTCCGTCAATATAAACAGTTTCTTTGGCGCCCCCGATGAGGAAAAGCCGGACGGAATGGAGACCTAGGTCCCGTGAATTATCACGCCGCCCATGCATCATGGACTGCTTAGTGCACACTGAACAATTTTCCTTATTTCAAATGGAAAAGTCTTCCGCGAAGCCGCATCACCGGTAGAATTCCTGCAGCAATGCTGGTTCTTGGCGTCTTCCGCGGACAAAACCAGTCTAGAGCGTCATAGGTTAACAAGAGTAAAAGCTCAAAACAATCCACAACAACGTCTAGAGTGTTAAAGTTCTGTCATCTCAACTTTAAGAGAGTGAAAAAATCGACAAACAAGCAACATAAGGTTCAATTAGTTTTCGGTCCAAAGCCCAATCACAAGTCCAAACAGGCCGCAAGACTCCACACAATCACAAATAGGCGCATCCAATTTTGCTTCTAGGCAAGATGATAAGAGAATAAAACAGGTAACTCAAAAGGTTGATGAGGGAGCATATCATTACTGGAGCTAGTTCGAAACAAACTGAGACAACACAGACCTTGATACGGAGTCATGTGATCATCTCATGAGAAAGGGACCTCGGTAAGTCTTATATTACAAGGGGAAGAACAGTACAGAGGACCTTGAGGTACATGGTAACTCATTTCGCTCTAATCTAGACCTACACCAACACAGGTCATCACTAAAGTCAGACAAGCAGACCAAGGGATGCCAGCAACGGTTCAACTCACGCCAGAGCCAGATGCTCCATACAGTAAAAAAACAAAAACTGATGATCAATGTAGGCCTGTTCTAGTTACCCTGCAACGACATTGATTCTGTTTTTTTTCTTTTTCTTTTTGACCATATCGATGCCAGAGAGGTCAGACCATCGTCCTCTGAAAAGACCTCCATGCTTGCAGATCTGTCCAAAAGGAAACTGTGAGTTGAGCAACTTACCATTCCTCAAGCAGAGGCAGAACTTGTACCATATTTCCAATCTCATGCAGTAGATTTTCAGACTAACCCTGCCATAAAGTAACAAACAAATACCAAACAGCAGAGTATAAAGAAAACAGAGCAATGTGTGACTAAATGCAAAAGGATTGAGTTCAAGACCATGCCTCAGCGATGATTTCCAGGCCGCATCCAAGTTCAAACCTGCATGAGCTTAAGAAACCATTTCAGTCTTAGTTGATTGTGTAGATTAAACTTAATTAGCAATATAAGAAAGTTCAGATTCTTGATAAATCATTTTCCTAAAAAAAGGTCAGGTTGCACAAGAAGCAACACCTCTAGCTCTCCAGGAAGGCCAGCTTGAGCAACACCACTCCCACCAAAATGCACATTTTCAACAAGAATATCCTTCTCTGTTCTCTCAAGTAACTCAGCACTGCTGCTGCTTCCCAGCCTTTCACTTCCGACAAGCTCTGAGACAACCTTCTCAGCTACACGCTTTATACATACTGCTACAGCTGGAGGTGTGCAACTCTCAGCAATAGGAATATCACACTTTTCACCAGAGAAAACTGTTCCTCTTGTCACACGACTAGGGCCCGATGCAGCAGTATCTGAGCTTTTCTCAGATGCTTGTGGTGAACTTGAGCTATTAGCTCGTTCTAAGTTGCCACTGCCACGTGAAGCCTGGCTTCCACCACTCACATCACTAGAAGCCCTTTTTATTTGATTATTACAGATGTCATCACCATCATCTCCAGAATGAGGTGATGATGTTTTCGGATGACCTGGGCTGATTGACGCCCGCTTAGAAGGTCCAGCATCCTCAGCACAATCATGCTTTCTCTTGGGCCGACCGTCTGGAGATCGAGTCATTGTGCCCTCTTCAGTGTCGTTCTTTTCAGACTGCTGATGATTGTTCGCATGTCGAGGAGGGCGATATCTCCTGTGTCCCTCTGGAAACACATACGCTGGGATCTGCTTCCTCCTAACATGAGAAACAGCTAACTCCATCCCAGGCTTCCAAAACATGTACATGCTTATTTCATGCCTAAACTCATCTACAGTTCCACGAATATCAAACTGCTGACCTTCTTGTATCTTCACACCTTCTTTCCGTGACAAGCCCATGAAGAAAGCACAATGAGCACACTGTCTAGAAGGATCAGCATACTCGTGTGGATATGGATGACACTGCAACATTCCATATGTATCACGTTCAATCTGTTCATTACCAAAGACATGTCAGAAGCCAAGGTAATATTCCAACAGCAATAATGTTCATATTAGATAAAGTAACTGATGGGCTATGATAGCAAGAATTGCCATCCAACTACACACCACAGACATCCCCAAGATCCCAAGACTGATCCAATACCATAACCCCTCATTGATTGAAGTGCATACTCTATTTCATAATCCCAATTGACTCCAGTGAAACTCAAACCAGCAGTTTCCTTGTCCACTCCCACCAATGAAAAAAATTGAAACCTAAACTCCTGAACTTACTCTCACCTACAGCTATACCCCCAAACATGCAATTAACTTTTGCAACACCTTCCATGACTTTTAGTTTACATCCTCGGTTCCTTGCATTTTCTTGTCTCAACTTACACCCCAGACTTCAATGGTGTCTTAACTAACACCATTGAACTTCCTTGCTTTAGGGGCCAAGCGAGACAGTTGCAGTGGCTAGTGTTTGAATAAGGTAAATAAGAAAAACGCTAGGGTGTATGTGTATGTCGGACAACCAATTTATTACAAAGGGCTGAGAAACGAAATTGCAAGTTTAGGGAAGCAAGGAAAACACAAGTATTCCTCAAGGTGCAATTCTATCCAAGTTAAATAGCCACATTACCTTTAACGTTAGTTGCCTCAATCGAGATTCAACCCATCCCTTCCAAAGTCTAAGGTCCTCATCATCCTCAGCAATGATGTCAACCTGTAAATAATTCTTGTATGCTTCGAAAAATTGGAAAGGCTCGAATAGGGATGGCCAATTAGCTTTATTCATTTCAATTTCCTGGATCAAACGGCATAATGAAGGTTGTCAAGGATGGTAAGAATCTACAAATACATTAGCTATAGAGACAATAAACAATACCTGGCAAATTTTGTTACCAAACTGAAATTGCTCCATCATAACCCTCAGTGTGCTTGTTGAGACATTATAGCTAGAGTTCATACACGGGTAGGCAGGAGTGATAATGGGCATATGATGAGATTTGTCTCGAGGATTTTTGCGTGGATCCCAAACAGGAAAACCAAGTTCATCCTCCTCTATGGAGCAAAGCATAACAGGATTTGGCCACTGCCACTGGGTAAAAACTCTAAAAAATCTTGAGACCAGCATACTTGGCACAGCATTAGGATAGAGCTGGCAGACACGTGCAACCAGCAAAGCCCAATTGACACCACCAAGAAAGCCAGTAACCTGGTGGAACCGACAATTGAATATCATAACAAGTCAATGTGATGGTGCTTACAAAAGTTTTGTATGATAAAAGACTTACATTAGAGTAAACACCTCTTCTTTTTGCCCAGTACTTCAGACACCTTAATGCCGTACGAAAATTCTGCAAACAAATATGCATATCAGTAGATTGCTGTTCTGATATTCTAGGAGGAAAAAAAAGGCAGAGAAGAAAATAAGAACATATATGATCTCTCGAGTCAACCTCCACATTTGGAACAAGTCTAAGAATTTGATCCGCTACCCTGCACCCATTAAGGCTACGAACAGTTGCTTCATCGACATCGTAAAGAACTGACCCTTGAGAGATGTCCAAGTCCTGCAGCAGTATGTTATGCATAAGGTTGCATATATTGAACAAAATGGGGGAAAAACAAGCAGCAGGAAGTTCATATTTTCAGAAATCACATGATGACAATAGAAACTAAAGAGTTTGCAAAAACTAACAGTAAACTAAGTACTGCATGACTTGTAAGAATGCACTACTCAAAACAAGAGCAAGCATATGCACTACACAATGCACCTCATTACAAACGAAGATTGATGGCAGGGCTAACAAACAAGACCAAACACCAACAACAGAGATCACAATGAGACCAAACACCAACAAGAGAGAAATTTTGTAATTTAAAAGTAATTTTGTAATTTACTGCACATGCAGGCCCATAATGGACACTTGAATAAAGTCACTTCAATAACCAACACCGTCAAAAAATTGAGAGCGCAATAAAAGACCCCTAACTAACCAAAAGTATTATCATCACACATCTGGCAGATCATCATAACCACTATGTTTGAATATTAAGTGACAGTGTGGGAATATCTCAAGCTACTCAATAGTTAAAATTGAAGTACAATACAAAGTATCTCAAGGGAATATGAGGATAATAAATGAAATCATAATTTCAACAGATAAAGAAACATTTTGGTTACTTACATCTGGTACTACTAACAGAGAGACGCTAGCATAAAGAAGGTCAATCGATATTCCATGGAACTTAAATTTCATAACAGGGACATGTGCATCAGGTACAGGTTGCAACTCAGTCACATCCTCTGTTTGGGCCAATATCTCATGCAGTATCATAAAGAAATCTTCCTGAAGACAGAGGCATATGTTAAGACATCACTAAGGGTATGATCGTGTGACTACAATATATAAATGAATGGAAAAAGAAGCACCACCTCTCGATTTACATATGATGGTCCAACGCAAAGGGTGTCAATATCAGCCCCAGGTCCATGAACCTGCCAAAGCAGAATTATCAAAGCCTTGGTCTCCAAAAAAGATTAAGAAAATTCATAAACTCTTCCACAAAATAAAGTTATGTCAATCTCTACTGCACTAGTCAGTTGAGCGCCTGGTTAGTTGGTCAAAGTGAGATGGATACTTCAACGAAGTAGTTAGATTGTAGGGATATTGTAATTAAGCTTAAATGTTCTACCATTGGACTTTTTTTTTGTTCTATCAGTTGATTAATTCCATCTATATATCTGCTGAAATGCAAAACAAAGAAATATATATGCAGGCAGAATGTAGAAAAAGCACCATTGATTAGCAACTTACAATAACATTATTGAAGCGACCAAGTATGTGGCATTGTGTGCACAAGGATGGGCAAAGCTTATTATTAAAATGTGTGCAGCCACCAATTTGCCATTAGTCTTTATCTTTGTTTACAACATTATCATCAATATTACGTCTCTGACTCTCAGTGCCCTTTTATTCAGCTGGTACCATATCTAATGTACTGTAGAGTGGTTACCATTGCAGTGAGTAACAAGCCTGTGTGTCAGTTTTATAAATCCCCTCTATGTAGCTGGTATCTATATATATTGGACTGCAGGGTGGCTACTGAAGTAGCGAGTAACAAGCCTGGTCAGTTTACCATCCCTGGTTATGGCAAATATCTCCAAATTTGTCCTAGGTCAAAAGGTCACTTAAAAACATTATGCAGTAACACGATGGCATCTTGACACGCAAGGAAGACAAAAGTCAAGACAACTAAAATACTACAGTCAAGGATGACAGGCAATCCAGGTTAGGTTGCATGTGAGCAACTGAGCATTAAGGGCCTATTTGGATCATGAAGCCTGCCTGGCACAGGAATTGCTCCTAGAAGCTCGATTTTGAGCGCCTGAGCCCTGAGGCTGAGATCGCTGCCTGGCCCAGGCAGCAACCAAACACACCTGACGTGTCTGAGTTTGAGTAGGCACTAAGTAAAATGCAAAGTCAAAGCCATTGTTCAACACTTAGTCAACCCACCCCTAATATTCCAAGTTGAACCAAAAAATAGTGATGTCAAATCTATATATAAATAATAAATATTCATTCATTTATACAGTCATTGATACCATTATACCAATACAACATCATATCCACTCTTTGCTTTAATGCTTGATGAGAGGTGCACAAACTTACAAGAGTGTGTTAAGTGCATCAGAGGTAGATTTTCAGGCAAACTCCAAATGAAGTGAGAATCTTTAATTAGAAAATAAAAGCCTAATGTTGTTCTGGACCAGCACCATGTGGACATACGACATGGTAGAGTGTGCGACTTCTTGGCCTATGATGATTGGGAAAACTGTGTGATCAAACCAATTGACAACAATGCAAGGAGAAGCCGATTCGTGCAACTCCCTAGGTAGTTAGTAAATTTACTGAATAAACCGTAATTGAAACCACTTCTAACACTTTGAATGCATTACATACTTCTGAATTCCTATTAACACATAAGATTTGTTTTTTATAAAATAACCTTTCGGAACTTATATGATTTGACAAGCAAGGGATAAAATCATTTATCTTTCTGGTTGTATTGAATCTGCAGCAAGTTTCTAGACTTTTTTGGACTGTTACTCTCCATTCACTTGGGAAGTACAAGTGCCCTCGACAGTAACTAAACGATCCCGCAATAAAACGAAATATGGAAAACGAAAGTAACTTGGCAAGTTATGGCACAAAAAAGGGTGTACTGTCGAGCTAATTTGTGCTATGTCCATGGCTGGTTCAGCATAAGAGCAAAACTTGTAACAAGAAGTGACATAAATTACCCCTAGGCGATACTGAGCCGAAGGTGAAAAGTTTGGCATTAGCCTCTTCCACCATTTGATCCGTATATCCTCTTTGGCTAGTTAATTGTTTCACCCAGCCTTTGAGAATCTGCAACAATACATACACGTGTGTTACACTTAGGAAAGGACAATCTACCAAAGACAATAAACCATACAAGCGGGAACTGTGGTTTCCTAGAAGATTTTGGTTTAATATCACAGGCATTCAGAACCTCGATGATACTAGAGCTGCAGCCTGCAGCACGAAAGTTGACTATTACCTGGTCGAGCTTCACCAGCACCTCCACCCGCTTAGCCGACTCCTCGGGGCTCTCATACAGGCTCGCCTCAACCAAGAACTGCAATCAACATCGACAGCAGAAACAACAAATTCAGTTACCACAATAAAAAACAGATAAAAGTAAATGCATAACCGTTGGCAGACGAACACATTAACGAACGCGAAACTGAAGCAATTACGAACCTTCTCCAACTCCGCCGTCCTCTGGAGATCCGCCTCCACGGGGCCAAGCACCGATAACGGCTTGGTTATCCCGTACTGCTTCGTGGCGTTCGAGCCCGCAGCCATGGACACCAGGCCCACGAGAGAGAACGCGAAAATCCTCCTCTGGCACGGCGACACCTGATCCGCCGCGGCACTCACGCTGGGAAACCCGGCTGGACCAGGACGGACCGCCGGGGAACTCGGAATATCACGAAACTGAGGGCCGCACCACCCGCGAAACCGCGCGAGTTTGGGCGCGATAGAGCACGGCGCAGTCTCTACCGACGCGCAATCCGCAGGGCCCCGACGCCTTATACGGGACGAACAGGAGCGCGCGGCGGCTCCGAGTAGAACTGCGCCTGGGAACCCGCCTGGCACACGGATCCGTCCGCCTCCACGGCTCGGAAACCCTCGCCTCCGCCTGAACCCACCCACAGAATCGCCCGCGGTTCAAACCGCCCGGGAAACCCGGATCAGATCGGAACGCCGGGGAGAACCATCCGGATCGGGCCCGGCGACGGGCGGATCCAGCTGTCGGGAAGGGCGGCGGCACGGGAGAGCTGGCCGCCGAGGCGGAGGCGTGGGGCGGCGGCGGAACCCTAGGTAGGTGGGGCGGCGAGAAGCGGTGGGGCGGGGGAGGAGAGAGAGAGAGGGTAGGAAGGTGGAGAGAGAGCCCCGGGAGCGCGTGTGTGGGCTATCTGCCTATTTCCTTCGCCGGGAGCTGGGAAGGAGGATTTTTTTTCGGGCGAGATTTTTTCTCGGGAGGGGTTTAAATAGATATTTTCCGGGAATTAGCGGAGGACGGGGTAGCTGATGGAAAAAAAGGATAACTAATCGCTTCGGTTTAACGCGGGGAGAGCGGTGGGATAATCTGTTGGCGGGCGGGCCACGCGGTGGACGCAAACAGGAAAGCGGCGTGGCCGGCATATCTTTTCCGGCGGCGGCGGCGTGTTCTAGAAGGCCGGACAGAGCCACGCGTCCACAAAAGATGACGAGCGTGCTTTGACCAAAAGCGTCAGTGTGCATTGTACTGTTACTGTTTGCTCAGCTCCGTTTGGTTCAGTGTGCATTGTACTCTTACTGTTAGGCCCCGTTTGGAAGCTACAAGTGATTAGGAAAATCTGGATTTTTGGAATGAATCATAAAAGCCAGATTTTGCTCAAAATCTGTGTCCTGTTTGGAAACAAGCTACT
Source organism: Chloris gayana (assembly GCA_031894775.1). Taxonomy (NCBI): domain Eukaryota; kingdom Viridiplantae; phylum Streptophyta; class Magnoliopsida; order Poales; family Poaceae; genus Chloris; species Chloris gayana. The sequence goes on from JAUNZO010004415.1 coordinate 116,438, forward strand.
AGCGTATACATGGGCCCAAGGGTCCTACTGTTGGTTCATTTTTTTCATCAAATGACAAGGGCAAAATAGTAATTTAATATTTCAATAGCTGCCGGAAGCTTGCCCTCTCCAGCTTCTGGGATTTTGAGAATTTGTGCCTCTGGATTTCAGAAGCTGTCCCAAAATCCTGCCAGTTTGGAAGCCACCCAGCTTCTAGCTTCTGAAAATCCGAGGCCTTCCAAACAGGGCCTTACTTGGCAATCTCTTTTTTTTTTTGTTAGGGTCATTTGGTAATGTTAGATAAAAATGTTAATGGTTTACTTTCCATTTTGCCACCTGTAGCACCAACACACCAACCGATCTCGGAAATATCACAAGCAATGTCGTGGCAGAGAACAGGAACCAACTAATGGGTTTCGCTGCTCTGGCCCGTCCAAATGTGGCAAAATCTAGGGCCCGTTTGGAAGTCACCGGATTTTCGAATCCAACAACTGGAAGCTGTGATTCTCCAAACGGGTCGAATTCGGCATGGATTCCGGAATCTTGCACTCGAAAAACTCAAAATCCCCGTAGCTGGCGTTGGCATGCTTCCAGCAGCTCATCGAACCAACAAATTACTATTTTACCCTCGGTCTTTGGTGAATTTACAAAAACTTACCATCAGTTCATGGTTTGTCTTCCTCCCGTGTACGCATCTAGCAGACTTCGTCCTCCTGCCCCCACTATGGCGCTGGTAGGAACAATACTTGGGTCCACGTGACCAGAATATTACTAGTAGCTACTGGTATCAGTTATCCAAACAGGAACAAACGATTTTGGGCTGAATCCAGCTTTTGGTAGCTAGTGCAAAATCCAGATTTCTTGAATCGCTTGTAGCAACCAAACGAGGCCTAGGTGTCCCACATGTTGGTTGTCCTTTGGCATGTATATTGGATCGGTTTTCATCATGCATTGTTTATAGTAGCATTTTGACGTCATACACTGGGCTTGATCATTTATGTATACTAAATTGGAAGAGGGTGTTTCAAGGCAACATTTCGTGTGATTAGCAAATGACATGTATACTTGTAGCAAGTTTTGAATGTTTCAGAAAAAGGGCGTATTTACAAACTCAAGTTAAGACATAATTTATTAGAAAAATTGGCTCTGTTCGGCCGGAGCTTAAGCTAGCTTATGCTGCAACTTCAGCAGCCTGGAACCAGCAGCCAGGAGCAGCAGCCAACAGCCATTTGACTGCAAATAAGTCCAGCTGAATGCCTGAATGGACCGGGAAAGGTGGTCGACAATCCCATTGTGAGGTTGGACGCCGGGGCATCTGTTTGGTGGCCTAACGCACTTCACTCGTGTTTTAGATGCTGAACCGGCAATTTCCGACCGACAGGCTGGCTCAAAAGGAGAAATTATGCCGCGATAATACGTGTCCTACTCCACCTAAACCAGAAGAGAAGTCAAAGTACTACCATTTTTTTAGTGCAGCAAATGCCAAATGGCGCGTTCTTACAGGACCAGTACAGAAGCCATAAGAGAATGCTAGATTGTACTCCACCAAAGGAAAAGAAAATAAAGGAGAGGAACAGGCAAGAGAAATGTCTACGCTAGCATCAACAACCTGGAAGCATTTTATGTGACAGGAAAGCGAGAAAGGGAGAACGAATTATAAATGAATTAATAACACTTCACCGTGAAATAATAAAAATAACGTGTTCTCATAAAGTGGGCTTCACAAAACAGAAATTCAGAGACATGGGAACAATATGGGCCCTTGTTCCTACTTTTCCGGGCTTAACTTAAGACGACCTAATATACTGGGCCCTTGAGAGATTGTTTTTTTTTAGAATGGCCCTTGAGAGATGGATGGAGCGGGCGTGTTTGAAATACATCGGGCTGAGTCTGGGATAGATAGGATGATAAGTAAAATAAACTTATGCTTTTCTTAGACATTTCACTAAAGAGTGTAGTGGTAATGATAAAAAAATGAATTGCTCCTATACGAGTATACAATAAGATGCTACTTATTTCGTTTTTATTTTTATTTTAGCCATGCTCCTATCTCAAATTATGGCCAAAAGCAACCTCTATAGTCTATCCATTAGAGCAAGATTTATGATTAGGTCGTCAACCAGCGAAATAGAGTAGCCATATCAGTTAGGTCATTCTCGATGAAACATTTCATAAGCATTAAATGGTATGCCACATATGCAGTTTTTGCTGACATGACAAGGGATTTATGAAGAGAGAGAATGAATCCTCTCATCTCTTGTGAGAGACGTTTCATCCTAATGAAAGGTTATTGACTCACTTACCTAAAATTTTTCTTTCAAAAGAGTGCAATAAAAGACCTCACTTACCTAATTTTTTTTTTGAACAAAGTGCAATGAAAGACCTCGCTAAGAATGGCCTTAGAGTCATCAACGAAAGTAGTAATTCTAAATAGAGTAAATTTCACAAAACCACATGTTTTATGGTCCTTGTGTCACAAACCTCGGTTATTATGGTCTGTACCACATAACCCCAGATTTTTTATGTCATATTATTTCATATAACCACACTCCGATCAAAGTAGTATGAATATAGAGGTGGATATAACTTTCATGTCGGAAGATAACTTGGACATATATTCAACTTGATGTTTTGTTGATTAATTTTGACCGGAATACATATCTCATACAAGCATAAAGTTAGAATCCACGAATCATATTCATAGTCAATTCTCGATAGAGGTGGAGTTTTGTGGAACAATATGATCATAAAACCTGTAGTTATATGACATGAGCCACAATATCCGGGGTTTTGTGACAAAATGACCACAAAACCTGACGCTAAAGATTGATGCATTAAAGAGGTCCGCGAGTATGGCATCTAGAAGTAGAAAGGATGTGTCGGTTCAGTCGCCCGCAGCCGGCTGAGAACGAACCTTAGTTTTGCTGCTCAAGCTAGCGACTTGCAAATCACCCGTTTTCTTCTCTCTTCATTTCGCCAGTTAACTATACCCCATAATACTTGCTATTCTATTTCCTTACTCTTCTCACTCTTATCCAAATGACAATCGCATTTCCTCAAAGCTCACACAATTTGTCATATTATTTTTGCATTCATCATTACTCTTTAATTAGATATTTGGATCCAAGATATGCATGGTACCATATAAATCACCCGCATTTTCAAGCATCTCAAAGTAGGCGTGGTTTTTTTTAAACTCGCGGATAGTTATTTTGGTTGAGTGGGCTAATAGCTATTCATTCGATGCATATCTCAAAGTAGGCGGCTACGTGTTTGCTTTCCAGTGCAGATACTTCGCGAGGATCGCTGATGAATCGAAGCTTTGCTGCCGAGAATGCCGGCACGCGACACAGTCGCAGATCACGACTTCACATACGGAATTACGGATGAGTTTATCGGTTTGCTAGGTCGTCGCTAACCCACCGAGACGGGTAGGCAGAGATAGAGACTTGCTAAACTTGTACGCTGCATGCGACAGTCACGATTGGGATGGTCGTCGTGCACATGCTTATCTCTGCGCAGGAGCAGGACCAGACATTCTTATCTCTCCGCACGCACGCACAGATTATTCACTCCCTAATTACCTCCACTTATTACCACCCGAATTCAAGTGTCGTGTACAACAGGAAGCCAGAAAAAAAATGAAAGAACATCAAATTAAAGGTGTGGTCCGGCCGCATGCAAACATCCACATGGGAAATTATTTTAGTTTATCCGAAATACGAAAGTATATATATAGTATGACGAGGAAAATATCCCGCATCGTTATCCTGACATGCCCAGCCGATAAACAAGTGATAAATGGTGATCCAGACGCTCCTAATATGTCAAAAGAAGACGAGTACATTTGGCTCATTTGTACGTTCAATGCGATCATATATATATATATAATAAATAGGTTATATTTAAAACATTTCACTTTTTTTAGAAAAAGGTAATCTGGCATCCTTATTAAAAAAAAAGCAGAGAAAAACTAAGTAAATTCACTAAAGGTAACAATTGTATTTATATCATTCCACATCATGGTAAACGACGGTGATAAAAGAAAAGAAAAGAAATACCTAGGAGCGTGCATCTAGGATCTGACGGTCCCAAACAGCAGCGAGATCCCAATTCGTCCCTCTGCCTGGAAGGCGATCGCTGGCTGCCTCTCGGCGGGAGCGGGTACCGAGACGTTGCCGTCCTCTCTTTTCACTTTTCGCCACGTCAACCCCGTCTACGTCGATCGGATCCAGTTGACGATCAGGCCGTCCGAGCTAAGCCCTATCCGGATACGAATGGGAGAGAGAAAGAGAGTGGCGATTGGGAGCCGGGAAGAGAGATACCCTGCCGCCCACGGAAACGTACATGCAATGCATATCCACTCTCTCTGCCATCTCCTTCCCTGAACCGAGCAGCCAGCCAATCCCGCCACGATCTCCTGCCTCCTCGCGTATATAAACCCACGCACGCAAAAGCGCCTGCGGGGCCGCGCGTTCCAAGCTCCACTAGCTCCTAGATCGCCGCTAGCCTGTCAGTTGGCCGATAACTCGATCAAGATGGGGATGATGCCCGCGAAGGGGCAGTGATCCACATGATGCGCGAAAGCGGAGGAGCGCAGGGCGATGGCTGGGTACCCGTGCCGGGGTCGCCGGCCGGTGGATCGTCGTCGCTGTTCTCGTCAACGTCCAGCCTGACGGATGACGATGACGGAGACGACGCCACGTCCTTCCCGCCGGGCCAACGTCCCGTTTCCTCCACGTCCTCGTGCTCCCTGACCTCGTCGGAGTCGTCGGATAAGATGCAGACGGACGGCGCCGCCGCCGAAGGACCGCTCTACGAGCTGTCCACCATGCTGGATCACCTCCCTGCTCTCAGGTATGTTCTTCGATCCATGCATATTATGCCAGTCGCAGGCTCTGTTTTGCATTTTTTTTCTGTGGGCTCTGGATTGGACAACAACAACCAGCGCTAGAGAAATTATTTAGATGATGTAACACATGCCAAACAATGCGACGCATGATCTCTGCACTGTGATCTAAGTATCTTCAATCAGTCTCTGCAGCTGCTGCAGAAGTCCATGCATTGTTCATGACATTTCGAATTCAGTAGTCACATAATTTGGGACATGGTCGGGTAGGAATTTAGACTGCAGACGATGGCAGTAGGGTTGTCACAAGCATATCTAGAAAATCAGAAGGATTGAAATTTGGATACATTTATACTTCGTGCGATTGAAAGTTGGGACTTTTATTTACTCGGCTATGCACAACAGAAAACTGTAGCAAACTCTGAATATTTGTTACGTCATGTTATCTGAATATACCACTATAAACAAGCTTTGGTGAATTAATTACTCTTTACTAATCTAATCTAGCACACTACATTGATTTATCTATTTCTAATTTTCTATCATGACAGTAATATGATATCTGATAGTCACATTACTTCCTTACCTCAGAACAGGGCTATCCAACTTCTACGGAGGGAGATCCCAGTCCTTCACGTCGCTGGCTGAAGTTAACTGCGTCGAAGACCTCGCGAAGAAGACCGCATCTTACATCAGGGGGCGAAGGCCTCCCGACATTACGCTGCAGCGCTGAGCTCGAAGAACCATTTGTCCAAGAAGATAGCCAAAAAAGTGCAGAGCTCACCTGACCGCCTACTGTCGAGAGCCAGGAGCACAAGCCTCTTGCGCAGCAGCGCCAGACCACCTGCGTACCATGGGAAGAGAGAGGTGTACAAATGCTTAGTTCATGGAAAAAAATGGGGTGAATGAGAATTACATGAGATGACTACTGATGCACAGGAGTTAGCATGTCCCGTTACCCGCTTCCTTGTCTTTCCTTGTCAATAGAGCTCCTGCAATGGAATTTTTCAGGAAGTATGCCTAATGTTGATGTCTTCTGTGACCAATATTGTATTTTTATACGATTGCTGGTCCATACAGTGAATATTGCTATGGTCATCAACTAAAACGGCTCCAACCAAAAGCAGAGTACATTTCCATGTAAATAATAATAATAATAATAATCAAGGGCAAGAACAATAGAGTTTCATACATCTAATTAGACAATTCAACTTAGAAACAAACCATAAATGAACTTAAGAACCATCACAAGTATCTATTGGACTAAAATTTGGAGACTTAAATGAAATTTGATCAGTTGCAATGCAAAATGTTTCACGGATGACAACAGTTTGAATAGTTTGCGGATGACAACAGTTTGAATAGTTTGACAATTTGCATCGCCACAAATGGCATCCCCAGGTATTGAAAAAGATTTCAATCACAAATCATCACTTAACAGATTCAATGGTCTCAAGCCCCACTAGGCCTTTACATAGTTCAAGATAAGTCCAAATTCATATCAAGAATGATGGCTAATGAAATCTGTACAGTTCAAGGGAGGGACCATAGTGATGATGGAAATTTGGAATGCCCTGTGAGGGAAATACTTCCACCACTCAGAGAAGCAATTTCCTCCACTACACCAATAGAATTAACTGATAAAGTACATTGGGTTTGGGAGCTTGAAGGATCTTGTTGCCATTGGTGATCCTAGCAAATCACTCCACTGATCCCCTGAGTTTCCAAGTATCTTGAACCCTTCAGCCTCCATTGCTGCTCGTCTCTCTGATTTGTATTGCACAGCAGGCTTGCCAAGATCAGGAGTTTGCCTGCAGCAAAAATATCCTTCAGCTAATGAACACCAAAACCAGCAGTTTTCATGATAGTATAGTAGTATTAAACTATTAATAACTTCATATATTTTTATATGATTCTGCTTAGGTTTCCACTAATACAAGATGTCTTAAGGAAAGCACTAGTAAATCAGATATTTTCTGAATGGTTGTCTTGATATTTTTATATAGATTTTATAATCTATATATAACCAGCACAGAAACACAAATAACTTGAGGAGAGATGCTTTTCAAAACAAAACTTGAGGATGATAAACTACTATAAACAAATAACTGACATCATACAAAACTGACAGTTCAAGAAAGGTGATAAGTAGTTCAAGTTCACTGAAATAATTTACCATCATAAGAAGGAAAAGTTAATACAGTATGAAGCTTTATTATGTTATATCTTTTCGAGAGTCCTGCCTATACCAAAGGTATCATTCGATACAAGAGATGTAAGGATACCTCAGTATGAGTTTTTCCCATGAATGATAGCCGGCAAACTTAAGATTTGCTTCTGTGGCGTTCCGCTGGAATTCACTTCGACCAGTCAAGAGGATAATGTGGAAACCAAGTTCCAGAAGCTCATTATACAGTTTCAAGCTAGATGATAATGCAGGTGCCTTTGCCTCATCTACCCATTCATCAAAAGAGGTCTCATTGAAGTTCTGCATTCTAGAAAAAATCAAGGGAAGTGTAAATAAGTAGTGATTGGTTTCAAATAGAGCTACAAACATCATTACGCAGTACTTTCGAAAGAGCTAGATTATGAAGATCTAAAGGAGTAAATAAAGAATATAGTGGGATCACAGTTTTATTATCTTTGATGAGAAAAAGAATGCCAATGATAAACAATACAAAGAAATTGTAAAAATAATAACAAGTATTCTTTTAAGAAATGAGAATGACTACAAACACAGTGGGATCTGAACTTTGTAAGAACCAATTATGCTACATAACACTAGAGATGTCCATGTCCAGGAAAGGAAAGATCTAACATCCTTTTTCTTTCTTCTTCTTGTGCTTGATAAAAATTATGGATTATTTTCTTACAAGAAAATAGAAAGTGAATTCAGCACAATCCTGTCATATGTTGGACACAGTATTATACTAAAATGGACTTTCAAAATTACTTTTAAGAAAAGATATACTCATTTGGTTCCACATTGTTGTCAATCTAATCCCACTTCAAAGCACAAAATTCACGAGTTCAAAACGCCCATTACAGTCAACGAAAAGGAAGTAAACCATGTAATGAAACGGAACATACAAACTGAAGCACCCTTTTCCAGAAATTGATCCAGTTCATACTTCAGGCAACAAGTAAATTTTATTTCTGAAATAGTGCAACAGTTGGTTTTATGCCACAATGTGCTTCACAAATGAGGAGCCCGTCCATCCCTTGCTGCATTGAGCGAGATTATACTAAACTCCTCACATTGGCTGACCAAACTAACGCCAAACACTATCGCATAACCCAGTTAAACACTATAGAGTCCTAAAAGCCTAGGAATTCGCATGATGACTTATCGATTCACAAACGCAGGACAGGAATTCTGGAATCTGCAAGTAAAGCAAATATACCAACGAAGCATCAGAGCTCTGCCAGCCAAGGTACCTCGAGAGGTCTTCCGCGTAGTAGGGTTCATTGCATAGCAGCGTCTCATCAATATCGAAGACCCACGCCGGCTTCGCGTCCCCTTCCTGGGCGGTGGCCAGGGCCTGGGCGGCGAAGGATATGGAGTCCAAGGCGACGACGTCGGAGTCGGAGGCGTAACGGTCCCCCTCCATGTAGCTGTGCACGGCCTCCAGGCAGCGCGTCGGCACGGAGACCCAGGGCCCCGCGTTGCCCGTCTCCACGGACAGCATCCAGCTGTCGCAGAAGAGCGTGTCGGAGGCGCCGGAGGAGACCGCGGCGGAGGCGTCATCGGTCGCCGTGCGGAGGAGGACGGGCCTTGCGCCGGTCGCGGTCGCGGCGGCCGCGAGGAGCGCGAGGGCGAGGAGGCGGCGAAGCATGGCGCCCAGAGGTGGGTTCATCGAGGCCGGGGAGGCGAGGTGTGGAGGGGAATATTCCGGCGGCGATGGCGTGGGGACAGGCAAGAAGCGAGACGGATCGTGGCTGTAGCCGTGGGACCGCGGGCGAGCACGCTGACGGACAGGTGGGGCTCACAAGTTATCGTTGATTGGTTGGGCAGTTCTGCACGCTACCGCTGGGGAAAACAATCCGGAATACAAAAAGGAAAATATAAAGACTGGCCAACAAGGGCCCAGCTGATCCAGGCGAGGAATAGTCGTCATGCCCCGTCATGCATTCTCAGGCCGCAAGCTCTCGATTAATTCCAAGATGCAGAAAAAGAGCAACTTGCATTTTCTTTGTTCAAACTGTTATATAGACCTCATTTGTAAATTCTGCAGTAGCAAACGTGGACTAAGAATGATCCTCAACACCAGATCACTGCAGCAATATAGTAAAATTCTTTAACGTCATGCCCAATATGTTCTGCCCATTTTACAGGTAACATATACACTCCTCCATTACGAAATTGATATCGTTAGGATAGTAGGATTAATTTAAATACTAATCCTGTTGCTCTAATGACAATAATTTTGTAATGGAGGAGTAACAAATATCAGTCTTTTTTATCCTGCAACCTGTGTATTCGAGAGCTTAACTGAACAACGTCGTTGCGGCTAGGTTGCTTCCAGCCTGATCTTGTGGATAATCTTGTCGACGTGGAAGAGGTGCTTCCGCACCCGGTAGACGTGCAGGGTGTGCATGGCTGCGGCACAGGTCACCAACGAGAAGGAGATCAGGATCAGGTGGCTGAAATCCTGTTGAAACAATTCGTTACGAGAGGCATCACCAACACATGTTCTTCCATGTAGCTATATAGACAGTGATACGAGCGTGCGAGTGATTTTGGTAAGTAATTGTCTTACCCTGGGGTCGGAGATGACGCCTGCGCCGACACAAAGCTGATGACGAAGCCGGAGAACACCGGGGCCAGCAGCTTGCAGCTCAGGTCGATCCGCTGGACCACCGAGTTGATCCCCGTCAGCACCGCCGGCGGGTGCCCACCGGAGATCACCACCACTCTGCCACTCCAGTGTGTTTTACATAGAGTAACCTCTTTAGAATTACATGTTGCTTGGACATCTGTACTCTGGTAGTATAGTGCCGTACAAGTTGAGTATAAAGATAATAACCAAAGCATTAGGGTGTCAGAGAAAAAAGAACCGATCTTCAACTTTACATGTTTTTTTTTCATAAACGATAATTTTGTTTTTAAATCTGTTTGAACCATCATGTTATTTATATTTAACATATAATGTGAGATTTGGAATTAAAATTAAAATTCAAACTTTTATTAGTTTAAATGCATTGATTTAATATTTCATATGTACAGTATCAACATTAAGTTGTGTTGTGTTTACATCATGTTGCATCATTGCATCATGTTGTAGATCCTTTAAAAATGGCTCTGACTGCCCACAACATGATGCAATGAGCCATTTTATCCTTTTTTAGTTGTAGCTTCATTTTCCACAAAACAAATATATTCATAACTTGAATTTTTTCCCATAAGGATATTGAATGCAATGACCAGTATACTAAAACTTCCTGGCTCCACTACTAATGTGTTTACTCCCTCCGTCCTAAAATAATTATCTTTCACACTTTTCAAGGAGTCAACAACTTTCAACTCTGACTAAATACTTAAAAAATATTAATATTTTTAATAAATAATTAGTATCATTAGATAGAGCATTAAATATATTTTTTATAATAAACTTATTTTAAAAAATAAATATTACTAATAGTTTCTATAAACATAGTCAAAGTTAATTATAGATGTTTGACTGGCACAAAAACCATAACGATACTTATATTAGATAGAGGAAGTATGTTGTCTACTAGAACTAGAAGTTGGAAGGGGCTGGAGGGGGCCTGGTACCCCAAGGTTGCTAAAAACTCGTCTTGCTAGGGGAAGCCATCCGGAATCAAACTCTAGAGTTGAAGAGGTGCTACTCGAGTCCAACCACTACGGTGAAGCCCCTTCCGTCACCCCAAGGCTGTTTAATCCTCTCTTAATTATCTTGTTTTTTGGCTAATCACAGGTTGTGATGTACACTGTCCGACCCCTCCGATGACCTCATGGCAACCCCAAGTGCAAAGTCTGGCTTCGCCCTTGTTTTTACTCCCAAGACACAACACTCACATTGAGGTTGTTCTAATTTAGCAATGATTAGATGCTGGGCGATTAATTTTGTTTAAAAGACATTTGTACTGTAGCAATGGATCCAGACAGTAGAGACAGAAATAAAATGTTGCAACAATAGCAAGTTAGACATCACAACTGGTTCATTACCGTGCTAAGATGATCACAGAGCTAATATGCCACGACAAGCGCTTAAATTCAAAACTCTCCTTAAGAGCACCAGATCATTTCTACATTACATAAACTTGTTCCAAGAAGATATTTACAAGGCGGTGCAAGCACGTCTAATGTTCTGCAGTGCTCTTGGATATATGCAGTGTTGTACAAAAGCGTAAGCTCACATCGCAATCCACAACAGTTCCACCACGCTAGCTGTCAGCATCTCGTCCTTCCATGCTTTTGGAAGAGTGCATGGCCGGTCCTCAATCTTGTTTGAGTTCAGGGACAAGCTACGCACTTCACGAATTTATATCCACTAATCCATGCTCAACCGAGAATCACTTCAAGAAGTTTGGATCCTGCGATGAACAGCAGCAAAAATCAATGAAGAATCGATCAGTGTTGATGACCAGGAGCACCCTGAGGCTATCGGCCTTGTATCAGTTGAGTCACCAGTTTAACTTGCGGAGGATCTTGTCGAGGTGGAAGAGGTGCTTGCGCACCCGGTAGACGTGCATCGTGTACATGGCCGCCGCACAGGTCACCAGGAAGAAGGATAGCACGATCAGCTGGCTGAAATCCTGTTGACATTCAGACATCGTCAGGCATATTATCACCATTAGCAAATAGCAACAACATCATGTCCTTCCATTTCACAGGGACATTGGTTTAGGTACACGCACGCACCCTGGGGTCGGAGATGATGATGCCCATGATGTAGGTGAGCAGGTCGAAGACGGACTGCAGAGAGTTCTGCACGCCACCCACCACGCACCGGTCCGACTCCGAGACGCCGTCCTGCATCAGCTGCATCACGGCGAGATCGAACATCCACAAACCCAGTCGTGACGCCGCCACGCCGGCCATCAGAATCCACGCCGACGCCAAGCTGCTCCCCACCCAGATCGAGCCCACGCACACCACCAGGCAGCACCACTGCATCCAGATGGACCAGAGCCCTGTTCGGAGCGTGGAAACCCAGGAATGCACGACTGGGTACAGCAGCGTCGCTCCGATCCCGACCACGGCGCTGAAGCCCCGTGCCAGACTGATCACGTACGCAGGGATGCCCATCCAATCCAGAGTTGCAGTCATCAGCGTACCGAAGCTGCAAAATCAACAGCAAAATTATCTGCAATCCACCTCAAGTCTACGTAGAACAGAACAACATGTATGCAGAGTAGCATTGTTTAATTACCTCAGGACGGTGAAGTAGAGGATGGCGAGCGCGACACCGGGGAGCGCCACGTCCTGCCTGACATACACCACCCACGATTCCCAGCAGGGTATGATCGACAGCTGCTCTGTCAGCCGCGCCGTCCAATCCGGCCGGCGCGGCGATCTCCGACGACGGCAGCGCCGCCGCCACCGCATCGGCTGCTCTCATCCGGTTGCTTTCGGAAAGGGCGGGCACGCCGCGGTAGACGGAGACGAAGAGCCAGTACTCCACGCCCACGGACGCGACGTTCCACAGCGCCAGCACCGCCGCGGAAGCCTGCGCCGACACGAAGCTGATGACGAAGCCGGAGAACACCGGTGCCAACAGCTTGCAGCTAAGGTCGATCCGCCGGACCACCGAGTTGATCCCCGTCAGCACCGCCGGCGGGTGCCCGCTCGCGATCACCACCACCCTGCAGAGGCGCGTTGAGTTCATGACATTGGTCAGGTGAACTTGATTAAATCTACAGGGATTTCATTCAGCTAGGAACTTAAAGCGTTACCATTCCCTCTCGATCAGTATGGTGCCGGCAAGAGTAGAGAGCGCGGCGAGCGCGCCTGACACGTTGGTCACGACGACGAGCGCCAGGAACACCGGGAAGTTCGAGGCTTTCAGGTCATCGAAGAAGAGCAGGGCGGTCACAGATACTCCCGCGACGATGAAGGATAAACTCTGGACTAGCAGCCACAGGCCTAGGATCTGCACAGTATGATACAGTTTGCTGCCAAATGTTATTTATGCACTGCTCAAATGTCAACCATTGTGCGAGACCAATTGTGCAAGTGACAGCGTGTATTACCCGTTCCGATATCACTTTAATATCATGCTGAATCGAGATTCAACACGACGTACCTAATACGGAGTACAGAGCTCTAGCACTTATTTTTCATAATTGTTGGCATGGTTTGCTCGACTTAAAATAATGAGCAAACCATGCAAACAATTGGGGGAAAAAACTAGCTCTATTTTTTCTTGATAGAGAATGCAACAATGTATGTTTGTGCAAAAATTCAAATTTCAATGTGTTTTGCACACTGAGGTAAAAAAATTGAAAATAATTCTTAAATGGTCATAGTGTGTCACAGACAACAACACCTAGAAATCGTAGTGTGTCTCAGACAAAAACATGATTTTGAGTGTGTTATGGATGAAGGCACCATTTCTCGGTGTATCTAGACAAATTCTCCCTAAAAATTATGGTGAACCATAAAGGTAGATAGATTTGAGATGCTTTCGTATGAAAACCAAATGCAAGTTGGCAACCTGAAGAGGTACTAGTTAACGATAAGATCTCGTGAAATGTATCGTAAAAGGAGGAAAAAACGTCCTTGCACATTACAAAAACATCTTGAAAGAAGATATTTTCCCTCAAATATCTTTGCCCAGGATAGTTTATTTTTGTTAATAGAATGTTCGATTCGACAAACTTAAGTGAAAATGGTTAGGACGTTGACACTTTTTGTATTTAGTGCTCATGCAGAAACATATGAACAGAGCTACACACACACACACACAACTCATCCACCATCACAATGCAAAAAGTCTGCCTTTCTAACGCACAACAATGTATTAGGTCACACAATTATGGCCTTTTTCTCCGAGTGTCATGCCAAATAAAAAAAGATAAGCCTCACACAAAATTGATTACTCCATCGTTCACATTTTCACATGATACAACTGTGCTAGGATTTTGATTACCATACATACATATAACTCAAGTGAAGGAATAGAAAAATTCTTTAGTTGAGTTTATTATTCATACTATAGTCATCCCATTTTCTTCAATCAATATATAAATTAATGCTATTAGATGGATCATGAGAACAAAAATTATCTTGCAATAATAACTTTAAATAAAGATTTTATTATCCAATAATTTGAGAGAAATGAATCTTTCTTATTGAAATCATGGCTCAAAACTAGGTGATTCCATTCAAAATATCTTTTTATTATTTTAGTTAAATTTGGTTAGTACTAAGTTTCACATGATTTATGTCAAAGTAATCTAAATGTATTAAAACACATGTATTCTCTTGTAAAATAGACATTCCACATCATCCACCAATCTAAGAACCATTCAATCTCACAAGCAGACAAAATCCAACCATCGAATTCCTCATCCATTATTTGCACTCATGTCCTTCTAAAGACATCGATTTGCTGCTCATCATGAAACCCTTTCGCACCTCGTCTTCGCAGAATCACCACTCACAATGAACGATGGCTACTACGGCTCCCCGACCGTCATCCAGGTGGCCATCTCTACCGGTTACACTGTCGGCGTTGCAAAAACCTCAACGTTTTATCCTCTATCTTCGAGCTAGCGACACCCACATTCCTCCCACCTATTGTTGTTGTGATCCTTGTCCTCACCGTTATGTGCCCCCTCATCTCCATAGCTCGGAGTGCACCTAGGTCAAGGGACCAAACCAAGCAACATAACACCACTACAATACTCATGAGCACTCTTGCCGATGACACCGGCCTTAATGCAACGTTAGGAAGACTGCGTGATGACACCTCAATCTTTTTGACGAAATGTGAGTAAAGGTGCTCCTCAAGGATTTTGAAGGACCTATTTAGCTTTTTTTACAAAGAAAAAAAAAGAAATATGATTAGATTCATATGCTTAATCAATTAATCTTGATACATAAATTACTTTGTTTTAGCTCCTATGCCTTGGTTTCTCGGTGAGTGCTCTGTGCAAATGTTGCTTTGCTTAGCCGACAATACTCCATCCTCCATGCCCTTCTGATCTTCGTATTTGATCAAGGCACCGTGACCAAGAAAAATAAATGACACCTTTGCTAGGCATTACTTCTTTTATTGAAGTAAATAAGCTGGCCAATCGAGTTGTTTTGTTGCAAGGAGTGCTCTATGTTCAGATGTGAGCTATCTAATGCAATGAATTACCCGGACAAGTGGCTTTCACTGGCCATTGAGGAAAACATCCAGCTAAGAGCAAATATGAAGATAATTATTGTATTTTTTTAATTTGCTAACACGTAGATCAAAAGGGGATCAAAGAATTATATATGTTACAAGTTTTCCTTGTAGCATATGTAAAAATGGTTTAGTTTCATTTCTTATACATACTATTTTATGTGTGTCAGTTTCCATTTTACTTTCTCAAGAATGAACAATCACTTTTCAATTGGAGTGTTGGCCAATCCCTACTTTTATTTGATCCAGAACAGGCAAAGACAATATGTGTTTTTTTAATTCCAACTGATTTACCTATTTTTTTAGTCAGATTCCCATCATTTAATATATTGTTCCTAAAAATGTAGTTTAATTCCAACTGATTTACCTAGGTGAGACTACATATATTGTTCCTAAAAATGTAGTCCAACAGAAAAGTATGCATGGAGATAAAATTACCACATACACATAATGGATTCTATATCAACTGCTACATTCCCTCAAAACGATTGAGATGTACCTATATTTTGAGACAAATACCATGTTCTTTCATAAAAACCTTAATTCTCTACATTTGTTGAGAATGCTAAGACAGTTTTGTCATTGTTAGTATTTAAATTTTATTTCAAAGAAAATTCAACTATGGTTCTCTTCAGTTTATGATTTAAAAGTTATTCATTCTATAGGGTAAAAAAAAAGAATTATTCTTCCTTCTTAGCGTCTTCTGTTTACACAATTGTCAACAGGCTCCTACAAACTTCATCAATACTTTATAATTGTTATAGCACTATGACGGTTACCTATAGATGCATAATGAACAATTTAATAGTCAATAACGAAAGGGCAGTATTGTAGCCCTGTTTTGCTCCTACAAACAGTGATAACTCCAAAGAAAATATTTGCCCTTCAATTAAATTGGTATTTTCAACCGGTTCCTTGGCACTGGCCCCTTGATTGGAACTAAAAGTTCGAACTGAAAATGATATTGGTGAGATTTATGAGGAATGTGCACACTGCAGTAGCACAGTGTACACAAAAATTGGATGATCAAGGACCCCATCAAAACAACCTTTCTGATTTGCTTCTTAGTAGATGTGTCCAACTAAGAATTGTAGTTTCTTACTCCAACTTTTGACATTGCAATGGATTTTCCAAACAAAGATTCCAATATACTTATTGTATCCAGCTTACGTGGCAGTAGTGTCATGCAGATTAAGTCTAAATCGAACAAGATTCACCTCAGAAACAATTCTGTCTGTTCATTGTGCTCACGCACAAGTATTGAGGAACAGCTAACCGAGCAATCTATTGATCTTGCCTAGTCTCAATAATGACCAAATGATAATGCAAGTGGCAACTGAACCTGCTAGATCCAAGAACTTTCTTCCTTTCTAATTTGCCCAGAGATAGTGCTCATACTATGTATATTTAATTGCACTGTCATATTCAAAGTGAGGTTTCTTTACTGCCATACAAGTGAGTAGCAGACAAGCTGAAATTTCAACCCTCGTGTAGTAGACACAGGAAGATGCTTGGCAAGGCTATATATATATCTATAATAAATCTCCTTGTGAAAGATACTCCCACCAGTTTCATCTTTGAACTGATCCCATTGTTTTAACATTAACAACATCCAACCAGGGAGTATGTCTCTTCTGACAATTAACAACATGGCATCGATGAACAATGGTGTATACTTCTTAATATTTTATAACGTTTCCCCTTTTATTTTGTGTGTATGTAAACCCAAATGTAGTATTTTCCTGACCCTTTTTTATTTTCTATATAAACCCAAATGTAGTATGCCTTTTGATATTCAAAGTTACTAGCGATTTACAAATAAACATGATAAAGCAAAGCAGAACTGGTTCTTCAAACTTTGCTAAGTGTATGATACAACACAGTAAAAAAACTTATAATTTCTCTTAAAATGCCTACGCTTTATACCAGCATAAAGGCTATTATTGCAAATTATTTTTTCTGTAAAATAGAAGAAAAACAGTATCATATAATTAGTAAACAAACTACTTCTTCAATTTTAAATTGTTGCCTTCATTAAAAGCTGCCTAACTTGGAGAAAAATAAAATGATCAGAAGCGATAATCAATGGTGTAACAACATCCAACTGAACTCAAGCTTAAAAAATTAATGATTGTATTAGGTGTGTTGAGAAGGTAGAGTTTATTCTATCCTAAGAACTTTATAATGCATTGGAGGCCTACTATTATTTTTGAAGAAAACTAAGACTGAATTTTCTTCATCGAGTGAGGTGCACGGCGGGTGACAGCATGGATTTTAAGGCTCGGTGCAGTTGCACATCAGGGTCAGCCCTAATCACAGAAAAATAATACTATATATATATTTTATTTTATTTTTCTTTTTGTTCACTTTCTAAGCATAACTGTGACCAATTATTTTTTTAATGTTTAATTGATGCATTATTAAAGACAAAAACTAGTACTATGCTTTTTGTATATCAGAAGTCTTTTGTCTTTGCCACATGGATTCTGAAAGGACGACCAATAGAAATGAAATAGATAGCTGACCTGAAGGTAAGTGAGTTTGTCGACGAGTGTCCCAACCATCGGACCAAATACTGCAACGGAAGACGATTCTACAACACCATAAATCGCCGTGAAGAGGAGTGAGCCAGGCCATATGCGGATCATGTACAAACCCACTGAGAATTCCCACATCCTTATTGCAAGAAGCAAAATGACATGCATAAGTATCCGAGTTATTAACTTGATTACCAATATTATTCATCACTAGTTCTCAAACTACGGGGACCTAACAAAGTACTACTAGCGATACTTGTTGCCGGTATTAATTTCTAGCCTTGCATGTTGTCTAGTAGTTATTTCTTTTTATTTGCTAGTATCAGCAATTCAAATGTAGAAATTCAGGAACAAGATTCGGAATGAAAACAGAATGCAGCCCCTGATCAAGAAGCATGAAAAGCGTTTTTATTTTCAAGAAAAACCATTGATCCTGGATAAAGGATCATCTTTCATAACCCTGGATTGAATAACAAAGCGATGAAGCTGTAGTAATTCATCTCTGTACAAAAACCGCAAGAATGAAGAAAACACATCCACCTCTTAGCAGTGACACAGAACAGAGAGAAACAGAGGCAATCTGTTGGAGCGAAACGCACGCACCTGGCGCCCCATCTGGCTAGGGCGTGACCGGCATAGAGGCGTCGGAGCAGCGACGCGTCCGGCGAGCCCCCGGAATATCTGCCAGCAAGAAGAGGCGCGGTCCCAACAATCGCCTCATCGTCCTCCATGCTTGCTGCCGCAGCGCTCGCCTCGCCCAGACCTTCCTTGGAGACGGCTAGTTGGCCCAAGGAGTAGGATCAGGGTAGAAGTGACATGCACGCACCAACGTGGCCTGGATCTGCTCCTCTGGGATCAAAGGGAGTGCGAATTAATTTGATCCTTGCGAGGAGCAGGCATGGGTCATGCAGACTACGATGCCTTCCACTTCACAACAAGGCGCAAATCCCCAACTGGAAAGATACAAAAGAATTAAGCAAGGTGACGTGGGCTCGGACTATCACATCGCCTGGGGGCCGTTCAAACAAGAAGAAACATCCAAACGCTGCATCACCGGCCCGTGGCGTCTTGTGGAAAAGTGGCCGTAGGCACACTGGAACAGCACCAAGAAAATGAGATGTGTTCCGTTTCGTCTGCAAACTCTATCTCTCGGCAGCCGACAAGTCGACAAGAATAAGGACATGAGAAAGGGCGAGTGTTTCATGCAGCATCCTAGAGATGCTTCGGTCAGTCAGATCTGAATAAACACTCATTCAAAGTTTGATCTTTTTTTTGTATTCAGCCGTATGATCCGCCTATACAGACTATCTTTGAGATTGACCTATGTATTAAACTGAAAGTCAATAATAATGTAGAAGACAAACAATGTCGTAATGATATTACTTTGATGGAACGTTATCATTCTCTATCTAAATGAGGAACACAACAGACTGTTTCGTCTTGCAGTAGCTTTCAGCAACTTTCCTCGTATACGTAGCTGAGAATGTGAGGAGCAGTTGGTTGAAACCAAGCAGCTGGCACCTCCTGGATTTGGCCGGGCTCCTATTTTGGTTTTTATTAACCAGTAGTTGATTTTGCTGGCCTTACTTTAACATGGATTTCTTAGTACAGGGATTTGCTGCTCCAGTTACCTGCTCTTCAGTATAGTGTTATGTTAATCTATCCGGAGGCAAAAGTCAGTCTCTGCTGTCGACCTGTCGTATTGGTGCTGTCAGATCCAGACCATGGTAATAACAAACATAAGCCCACTGTATTCTATTGCCAGCTGGCCTGATAACAACGCTTAACCAGAACCGAATTTAGTACTAGTAATAATGAAGTACTAGTACATAACAATACTCTACTATCATCAGTCGTACAGTAACGAAGACATACCATTTCTGTTTTAGCATGATGAAGTGTGTTTTCTGCTAGTTTAGCCAACCTCGATGCTGCAGTCATTCGAAATTTTGCTTTAGAGAAGGAGGGTCCCTCCTGGAGGGAGATTAAACGCGAGAATTGACATTCCTGGAGGGGTAGTTTTTTATTTTTATTTGCACTCGGCGCGCCTTACGGCTAGATACTAATTCGAAAAGAAAACGATACTAATGCCGAACCATGTGCATTCGCTCAATCGGATGTCATCCCTGAAAGTGTACATGTGCTCGTTTCTGCCTGGCAACTTTTGTTGGCCTTACATTTGGTTCCAATTTTACAGATGATGACTTGCGAGCCGAAGTCGTTGCAGTTGCAAAGATTTGCACCTTCCAACATCCAGAGACACAGGTAGTTTGGGCCCTTTTATTTATGGGCCAAGAGCTATAACAGTTTGGGCTCTGGGCCTAGCCATTTTCTTTCACTTTCCTTGCTTAATCCTACCTACCTCAAGAACTAATGTTTATCTTCCTATTTGGGACATCAGTCATCTTGTTCCATGGTACTGACTACTATGATCTCCTGTGGCCTGTGAGTTTTAAATGCTGCAATATGTGGTCTGCTATGCACAAATACCTCTCTGTGTAAAGAATCATGCATATGCCTTGGTAAACATTATTATTATTAGCGTAAGTTCTAGTAATTTTTCAGTTAACAATATAAGTTGAGGTTTTTTTTTCAAAAAAGGAATATAAGTTTTTTAGGTCAAAAAGAGGAATACAAGTCGAAGATGCACAAGAACACACGTCAAAATACATCAACACTTAAAATCTAGGCAAGTTATTCTCCCGCCGCTAGACAAGTGAAAAATGTGCTGCACCTTTGATCTTGGCAAGATGCCAGAATCCAAAATTGACACATGCATATATAGGAAGCGCAGTTTTACAACCGCCCAGCCATGCATGGTCCAATCAAAATCTTTTGCGAAAGGTAAAAAGAATGACAAAGATATAGGGGTAGAGATGGGATCAAGCTTTTTGTTTATAGTAGGAGACATGGCAAGCTTTCTTCTTTCGCATGTGACAGAATCTCACAAAAGAATAAGGTAACATTTGTTCCCTCTCGTTCACGTCACTAACAATATTCCAAATTAGAAAGGAAGATTTTAGAAACCAAAGCCACCACCACACTTTGCAATGTTTATGGTTTCATTTTCGTGTGCACCAGGTATTCTTTTGATGGTTCACAATGGCATTTTGAAAAATAAAGGGCGGAACAAACAATGAAAAGCTGAATGAATCGACGAAATCAATGTACGACGAATACTGATTTACAAACAAGCCTTTGGTTTCACTCTTTTTCCAAATGTTAGTTCTTTTTATCTTTTCCCTTCACCTTAATAAAGAAAGGGAATCAGTCAAGCAATTGCTATATAAGAAGAAATTGAGTTATATAATGTGCCCAGCTGACTCCTAATTATTCGATTCTAACGATGATTTGAGGAGAAATACAAAGACAACATAACTATGATTGCTGTAATGATTTTGCATCGATCACAGTGCACAACCGACGGTTATAACTGACCGTTCTCATGTGACGTCACCTTTGTTTTATGTATCTACCTTTCTTTTCCCGGTTCCCCCTTTTGCTTTTTCTTCCAATATCATCTTTGTCTCTTTAGACATGCATGTAAATTTGAGCACTCAAATGAATCTTCCATCCCTGTTATCCAGACGCATTGGTTGAAGAGAAAGAAACATATGAGAGAGAAGAGGAAGGTAAAAAGCTTGGTTCGGTTCTGTTTGCTACTATAACTTTGCCTTTTGTTTGTTTCTTGGAAGCCACTCCAGCTATGCACTATGCTTGTGCTTTTAGCCTTGTGGCCTATGGTTTACTATGTATGTATGTATGCTGATGGTAATGATGGTGTCAGGATCTTGGCTTCGCTTTTTGTTGCCTCTCCAAGGTTGGCTTTTCTACTACTCAAGGTGATACAGCTGCATTGCTCTTCTACCCATGATGATCCTGGTTGTCAGATGCCCAGAAGGACGCGTACTGCCAATCGGTGCTTGCCTTGCTACCACCTGATGTTTCCTGAACCAAGAAAAGGAAAATTGTATGTATATTCCAAGAATAACCGTTTCATAAGTATGGGAGCCTTGAGTCTTTGCCCTTACCACTCCCTTGGACCTCCTTGAAGTGCAACCCATGATCACCTCTTCTAGTCCTGAAGTTGGCCGTCCGTCAAACTTTTGAGTTTGGTGCGGCCGCCTGTCCTCCTAATTCGTTTTTATAAAAAATCAAACCGGACAACATGATTAAACTTCCTTTCAAAAGAAACATTAAGATTCATCATATATATAATGCACGTAATATTTAATCGTGTATGTAAAAACAAAGTAAAGATATGAACCTGTTGTTGATGGTAACTCATGGCATGATCATATTGCTGTGGTGGTCGGAGGACGACGGGACCATGATGGAGCAGAGGTGGAGGGGCGATCAGAGTGGCAATGGGGTCCGTCGGTGTGCTGATGTGGAACGCTTCTGTGGCTGCGGCCATGCGTTGCTGATGCTCTTGCTGGTTGGCATACTGATGCTGGAGATCATGCTCCTGTTGAAGGTGATGATGATGCCCTGCGTGCACCTCCTCCTCATCCCTACCCTGAACTTGGCCTGATGCTCCGACCCCCACCTGTGCAGCATACTCCATGTACGTCAATTACTTTGCACAAAGTAACTAGAACATATAAGCAAGTACTACTATAGAAAAGCCAAAGTCCATAAATGGATTAGAAGTTCTGTTTTTTTTTAGACATGATACGACTCAAGCATGCTACCAATTAAATCTTGGAAAAAATATTTGTATGAAAATTGGATTCTTTGAAATGTTATTCTTGAGACAGAAATACACACATATGGATATATTTAGTTTTATTTATAGGAAAAAAATTCACCTTGAAGCGCGAACTTGGCTAGTTGAGGATTATTACTGGCTTGATTTTTTTACATACATATTCAGGTTAGATTATACTGAAAAAATTGGTAACTAGTGACCAACAGAAAATTAATTACGTCCTTGACATATCTTTAATAGTGTTCTTACATTTCAGAAGCCCCATTAGAGATGTCTTTTCAAGTTAGACGTTAATTTTGTTTCCTCATAATTTATTTAATTTAGTGATAGTAGCCAGTGTAATATGGTCGATCTACATCACTACTGTTTGCTCCACATTGTTAGATAGGGATGGAAGTGAGCCTATTAGGAAAAGCTGATTACAAGCTGACCTAATTCCTGAAGAGAAGTTCTTGTGTGATCATATGATAATAATAGGGGTTGCTTACGTTTTGAGCAAAAAAAAACGTCAATGACCAAGACATTGTATTTCTTCTATTTCAACGGAATAAATAAATTACATTAAAGTTTAATAGGTTACTTATGCATTACATGCTGGTCAGAAACACCCATCAGTTTAGGTAAGACCTCAGGTTATCAACCCTACTACACAGCTAGTACTATCTCAGCTGCAATTTTTCCCAACCCTACCATTAATTGATTAGACTAATTAAGTTGAAAACACATTTGTCTAGACAACATCCACACACCGTGTCAAACAAAAACATCTCGTCCAATTGTACTGCCAAAAATCGCATCCAGGATCGGAAAGAAAAGTAAGCCTTCTTCGCTGACAAGGAAGTTATTAAAATCAACAAAAGAAAATATACTCTAGTCTATACACAGGTTATAACAGATATGTAAGATTCACATATATCCTCCGGCGTGCCATTGCAAAGTTCATTCGTTAGATCCTTTTCTGTATGTTTTTTATGGTAAGACTAACGAATGCAAAGTTTTTACGATGCCCAGAGCTTTTGGTATTGCAGACACTCTCTAAAGTGTTATAATAAAACGCTTGGCTGTGGGAAGGCTTAAATATTGCACGGCTCAATTGTCACGCAAAGAACTAGCTATATATAGTATCCCAAAAGATAGTCGTTGGACTAGTCAAGCTTGGAACCTAACAAAAACGAATATGAGGCGGTTGGTCATGAGGGCGTTCGCCCACCCGTGGATTCAAATACCAGGATTCTATTCTATATCGACCCAGTGTGTTCACTAGGCTACTCGTCACTTTCTCCCGTTTTGTAAATTGACCCAGTGTTGCAAGCTAGGAGACGAGCCAGTTAGAAAGGACAATGTCAAATAAACTTAACTCTTATTACCTCCTCGAAGCTGCTCCTGAACTGCGCGAAGTTAAACTCGTCCATGCCCACGGCGCCTTCGAACGCCACACCAGCATTGGTTACGGCTGCCACGGGCACCGCCGCCCCTTGGTCGCTCGTCTCCACGCTGGCCGCCGATGAGGCGGCAGACGGTTCCGCCACGCCGCACTGCCGCGGCTGCGTCTGGTAGAAGATCTTGGACACGACGAGCTCGCCCTCGCGCTCCTCCTCGGCCTCGCCGAGATGGTACTGGTGCATCACCCAGTTGGTCTTCAGCGGCTTCCGGTGCTTGCCGAAGTTGGTGTAGAGCACCAGGATCTTCTTGCACCCGCGCTGCCGGCCGGCCACCACCACCGGCCGCGTCTTGCCGGTCTTGTGCCACCGCGTCTCGCTCCGCTGCTGCTGTTGTTGCTGCTGCGCGGCCGCCGGCGCCGAGGACGACGAGGAGGTGGCGGCGGAGGGCGGCTGGATTTTACGGCGCTTGCGCGTGCCAGTGGTGTAGGCCTTGGATGGACGGTGAAAGAAGTGCCTGCTCAGGCCGTCCTTGGTCAAACCTGCATGGCCATCGATGTCGTCAGCGTGTGTAGGTGAATGCATACACCTGCGGTGTCAACGAGCAGGCCAACAACAGAACCAGTTGTTCCACTTTGGGCAAAGGGGCGGGGAGAGTGGGGCGATGATGCAAGCGGCCATTGGCTGTTGGAGGATATAACAACCTTGAGAGGAGGACAAAACCTAACTTTGGAAGATAGAGCAGATCTCATGTCACATTTCATTCCAAAGAGAAGGCTGTAGTGAGATGTGCCCCCACACAGCAACATTAATGTGGTACATGCAGATACAGTACCGGACAAAGATTTTAGTGTGAAATCATTTTCAATTTGTACAGTGCATATGAACTTGCAAATCCACGCCATTAATATTGTTTTTAAAACAAGAATTATATGTGCACCATAAATGAAAATCGTCTACGCGTATCAAAAACTATTAATTGAAGACAAATGCAGAAATACCAGCGAGCGAGAAATGGGAATGGGTAACTGAAACTACGGCAAACTGAAGCTGTGAAACGAAACAGAAAGCGCAAAACTCCAAAACAAATTAAAACTCTATTCCCTGCTAAAAAAGGAAGAGGAAAACTCTTTCAAGAAAGAGAGAGGGAAACGAGAAAAGAACACCACCCCTCTTGAACAGAAACGCCTCTGATGACATCACAACACGCATTCTGGGATCCATCTCTGTTACTTAATAATATATAGTATAATTCAGCTAAATTCACCTGGTAATTTCTCAGGATGAGTGTAACAGATGCCATCCTCGCCCTCAATGGTGGGTATGAACTCGTCGATCAGCGGATGCGACGGCGCCGCCGCGGTGCTGGGCCGGACCTTGGCTTCCAGGTGTTCGATCAGCTCCTGATCTGTCGGGTCGAACTTCACACCGGCCGGCAGCCCTACCCAGTCCTATATGTACATCCAACACAAACAACATGCAAAGGTTTTCAATTCCAGAACTCGATCCAAAAGCACATATCTGCAGAAAAAAAGACCTAGCAACAAAGTTGTCACCAGTTGTGCCTACAACTACAAGTGATGTACCAGCAGCCGGTTGATCTTGTGGCCACAACGTGGGCAGCAGCTCGACTCCGACATGTACTTCCGGTGCTCCTGGATCCTCAAGCCAGTGAGGTCCCCGGTTGCTGCCGTTGATGCACCGCTGTCCATGGCTGCTTATTTCAGTTCTTCTCCCTCGCCGCCTTAGCTAGAGTACACACAGAACCCTTCCCTCTAGCTCTTTAGCCCGTGCATGATCACATGTAAGAGGTTTTCACAAGGCCTGAGGAGGAGGAAGATGGTGCAGTTGGAGAGAGGAGAGAGGAAGGGGAAGGAGAGGAGAGAGGAGGGTGAGGCGGGTTTGAGGAAATTAATAAAGATTTGGAGACAGGAATTCCATGTGTTGCTCGCTTTAACTGAAGAGATAGAGAGAGCGAAAGGGAAAAGGTTACCCATGTACACACGAAACACCTTTGGACACACGCTAGACCATGCTGTCCCTCCCTCCGGCCACCTACATCTGCAGGGAGAGATCGAGAGGGACCGCTCTACATTTCTAATACTCGCGAGATTATAAATAGCAGTGATGTATATAGTATCATGATATATACATTACTATTTCGTAATACTTAACATGTAACAGTAATAGGCCATTCTACACCGTACGAAACGTGAAAATATACTATATCGTGACTTTTCATGATTTATCGCGCAAAGTTTCAATATATCGTGCATGGTGCATCACGCACCTATGACCATGGTGTCCCTCCTGCCAGCAACCTATATCTGAAAGGAGAGATCGAGAGGGAGCCCTATACATTTCCAATACTCGCGAGATTACAAATAGCAATGATATATATATATTAACATGATATATACATTATGATTTTTTATAATATTTAATAAAAAATAGGCCATTCTGGAGAGTACGAAACGTGAAAATATACTATATCGTGACCTTTCATGATTTATTGTGCAAAGTTTCAATATATCGTGTGCATCACGCACCGATGACCATGGTGTCCCTCCCGCCAGCCACCTACTCTGCAGAGAGAGATCTAGATGATCCCTATATTTCTATACTAGCGAGTGATATTTTCACATTACCTTTTTACAATATTTAATAGAAATAGGTCATTCTGCAGAGTATGAAATGTGAAAATATACTATATCATGATTTATCGTGCAAAATTTCAATATATCGTGCACATCATGCACCGATGTGCACGGTATATCGCCAATATCTCACCTCATCGAATCAGATTTCTAAACATGTTTTGGCCCACACTAAAGCCCATGATCCCAAGCAATGTACATGAACTTTTATTATTACATTCGATTCATAGCCTTAGGTTTGCTAATTTTAGGGAGCTTTGAATAAAGAATATTGCAATGTAATAGTTTTTATTTAGAAAGATATTCTGTAAAATGTTGTCATAATTGCACGTACTAGCTAGTGACACACAATGTTATGGATACATTTTAGGTTTATGTGTCATACACTAGTTTTTTTTTCAAACTTACATGTTTTCCTTTAGTTAAGTGTCTAATGCACAATTTTCTTGTTGGTAAGTATGTAGTTGGTATTCCACAATATAAGAGGAAAGACCCAAAATTTACTAAAACATCTACACTCGAGAATATGCCAGATTATTCCCCTCTAACCGCATCTGATGCAAATGTAAGATGTTTAGGTCACAGTTATGGTCTCCTATGGCATTTTGATTACGGATTTCCTTTGGAAAGAAAGGTTTATTTTCGTAAAAGTCAATATACTATAAAAGTTTGTTTTTATGATGATTCTAGTAAGAAAATTAATGTATTCAGAGGTAAGAAAATAACAAACAATAGTCTAAAATTGCAGGGAGTGAGAAGTTTGTTGTCCGCTTGTAACTAATATTTTTTAGTATTTACAGTATGCTGAAAAAAGTTTTCTTTTGGTCACAAATATATGTGTGTGCGTGTGTGTGTGTGTGTGTGTGAAACTATACTGTCCATTTTTCTGAAAATATATATATATATATATATATAATATTTACAGTAAGCAGACGCTATTGATCCTAGATTGATAAATTATACTGTCCATTTTTTGAAAATATATGATTTCCTATAGTTATTCATGTTTGGTGAATTCAAGTAACCTACGTAACATGGCACAGGGAAAAAGGAACACGACACGAACAATGTTGCATGGAATTTTTAAAAAATAATCATTTTGAATCTAAATTTATAATAATAAAAATCATCCCAAACTAAATTTTCAGGATCTAAATTTAGTTTGGGACAGTTTTTTTAATACAAATTTAGATTAAAAATGATTGTTTTTTAAATAAGTCCTGTTTCATGACCTTCTCCTAGGGATTATCCAGGCAAGAAGCAAACAAGAGACAAATCAGGACAACGACCTGCCACAGCTATAAAGGAGCCCAACGGTTTCAGATTAACTGAATGCTGTTTCTTGTATACGTCGCAAAAACAAAACTGAACCCTCAAAGGACATAAGGGGCACCACCTGATAGTTGCAGGCTCGCAGCTGATGGATTATGCTTAATCTTACTACAACTTTAATTTGGCCAGAACATTGCGCATGGTCCTATAGCTTCATTTATTATGTCTTCACACGTGTCCTGCCGCTTAATTACCTCCAGATGTTTCATTTCTCCAACCATTAATTGTTCATATGTCGAATGGATACATAACCAGTGAACGGCCATTTTTGAGATTGTGTAATCATGGGTTTAATCCCCCAATGTGGACTGCTAAGTATTTAACTGGCTTCTGATGAACAATTATTCTTTTCTCAACCTACTATTCGATGTGCATATATCCCCTTGCGTTGAAAGATGAGGCGTATTTCCAAAATTTGCTAGTCTCTTTCGCCATCCATATGGTAGTTCTGCAGCAGCTTACGAAAACTTCTTTTTTATTACTTTGCCAAAAAAAAAAATCTATCTTCTGGGATCGTTTTGATAGTGTGGCTCTCGATTTAGTTTCATTGCATCATACGCATTTGTTTGTGGTAATAGTATAACTAAGATAAGGGAATCTATGAAGCCACTGACAGATTACGCATTGCGTAATCTTATGTGCTTGTGTTTTTTTTAATGGTTTGACACTCTGGATGCGGAGGGTTGTTGTCATGGATAAGTGGGTGGGGCATGGGTAGGGCAGCTGCACCCTCCTGAGACGAACGGGTGCTGGTTGTAGAGATGCAAATAAGGGAGTTTGGCCACCGCATGTAGCAGCTCTCAACTACTTCGACCACTCAACTAGTTCAACCAGAAGGTTAAATTAGAGTTGACATGGTATCCTTTCTTTCAGGTGATCAGGCTTTGTTTCCCGAAACATCAATTGATTCGATCACTTCACAACTAAGGCTGGACGTATTTGCCTGTCTGACCAATATTTACAACTTGGACTTCTAAAGGACAACATAATTACTCCTCTATTCCGAAATTTATGTCGTTCGGACATGAAAAAATGAGCTATGGCCAGTACAAATCCCTTGTCCTAAACCACATCACTATCGAATTGGAGGAGTATTATATACTCCCTGTAATATAAGCTAAACGACATGTCTGGTTCATGAAATTCGTTTAAATGATTTCTGAAGAGTTTCAAAGTTTCACTGACCAAATCTTACTATTCATTCAATTCAAAATAACATACCTTCCTCATGAGCTCCAATGCATAAAAGTATCCGTTCTGAAAGGATACACAAATCACAATATCCATATCGGGAAGTGACAACCATTCCTATGACTGCTCCTTCGCAGGAGCAGTGGAACAACCACATGTGGGATACTTGTGCTACAATGGACAATCTTAACAAAACTCAAAAGGGGGCAATGGAGATATGAATATAATAAACTAGTGACAATATTCACAAGTTTTGGGGACCCATACCATACCCTCTCTTTTGACTTTCATTTGTACAGAAGAATAAAAGATTACATGAGCTGTGAACCACAAACAGCCAAATATCAGGTGTTATGAATGAACTCAATAAGGAATGTGGACCTGCCACTGAATGAATACAGATCGTCAGAACAGAAAAAAGAAAAAGCTCATTACATTATAGAATACAGAAATTACAATGTATACACAATGAATGGCAACCTGCACATTGGAGTTGAAACCCATCACATTTTAGAATACAGAGGGAGCTTACAACACGGCTTCAGCAGACTTTCATCTGTGAACTTCTTTTACAATTGCATCTTCAGTAACAGAAGACGTTGGAAGGAGGTGCTTGTCTTCTAGGTCATCTTCCAAGTTTTCATTGCTGGACGTGTTGGAGCCATCTAAAAGTCAAAGACAACAAAATATACACATGAGATTGGACAGCAATAGCTTGTACCGACATAACAAGGAACAAAAGAGATGCTTATAGAAACCAGAGACAGAACAACAAGAAGGCATATATAAATAGGATTGGCATCTATGAATAACATGATCAATCACTGGTTGTAAAGACAAAAAATGAGGAACATTCTACCTGAGAAACGACAGTCCGCAAGATTTTTTGTCTCAGTTGACTCCAACCGCATGCCCTCTGGTAGAAGACAGTTGCAAAAGGCACCTGGAAATAATTTGGATTATCCTCAATGTTAAATCAAGCATGTTACAATTTTTTTTCCAAATGTCATGCCCTTTCACAACAAAACAATTCAAAGAAAATAATGTCTTATTGTCTTGACATGAACAAAACATAATGATTTCATCATGGAAGGTACTGGAGTGAAATTTCTGGCACATGTCTAGCTGTTTCTCTACTGCACCTCCAATGCGTCACAACTTACGAGGACAATACTGGTACCTTATCAATGTGCATTATCAGAATTCTTTCCCAAGATGATAACCAGACCATTTCAGGGGACAAGGATAACTAGTTATCAGTTATTGCCATCGATCCTCTCTCAGTCTAAAATTTTTCATTATTCGTTTTCTAATTGAAAAAAATCATCAGTTGATTTTTAGGAACTTCCCAGTTTCCACTAAAAATTAGATGTTTCCGCTACCATGTAGAGGGGAATGGTTGAACTATTTAATTCCAAAACAGAGAATGAACTTTGGGTCACCAATAGCCAATATAATTTGGAGCACAGATTTGCATAGTGTCTTGTATCATGAGTTGGACAAAAATCAATAGCACTAACATTGTTTAGTTTGATATTTTTCATATTGCACACAACATGCAACTAATTCGTCCTAGTTATACAGGCTATATTACACTCCGAACGATCAGTGCCCTCAATGTAGCCATGTCTCATCCTGTCCATAGCAACATGTGGTGTCAAGGTTCCTACCCTGCCTAGACTCATAACCGAGATATGCTAGGGGTCAGAACTCCTGATACTAAACAATGAATCTGTTCATCGGTTTAACCTGAACAATTTATTCCTAACTTGTCCAGATTCATAACCAGGACATGCCAGTAGTTACAACTCCAGATGGTAAACCATGGATGTGTGTTGATTTTATCTGAATAATTTTGATGAAACAACACGATATACTGAAAAGGTAATGCAATATAAAGCATGTCAACAGAGTCATTAGTAATTTTCAGAGATACTGCAATGTCAAAAGAAAAGATGATTATTACCTAGCCTAGCGAGTCGATTAACCCAACCAGGAATAGATTTTCCTGTCATTCTGATGCAAAGATCATCAGTGAAGTGGTTACAGTTCTTGGAAATGAGGTGGTAAGTATCTCCATGATATTCTGAGGCCATCCTCTGAATGAATTCTCGAAATTCCAAGGGATTCAGACTTGTACGTCCTATGAAAATGGAACATCTGTATATGAACCCTGGGCAATTCTTTGGTTCCACCTCAAAAACCCCACTTGATGGATGATCATGTGCCCCAAAACTGTACTCCGATCCATGGACTGTTCCACATACAGTAACATAAAACATAAGAAATTTGCACTTGTCTATGGAAAGACAGAAAATGTAAACAAATTTTGATTCTTCATAAGCCAAACAAAATAAAATGGAACACATTCCAGTTAATGGGTGCCTAAGTAATTAAAATGAACGAAGTGGAATAACAAGGTTTATATAAGTTATGCTTCCAGCAATAACCACATAGAACGGATACTTCCAGCAGCAGGGCAAGACTTGAGGGGGTGCTGACCTCTTGTCATGTCATTGGCCTTCATTACTTGATTGTCTACATGGAGTTGTCCTGATTTACCAAGTAACCTAAGCTAATGTTTTGAGGGGGCTGCATAATGGGCAGCAACTGCCTCCACCCCTGGCCACTTCATATTCTATTGAATACACCTTCCAGTAAAAAGGTAACATTTCTTGTTACATGCAATGAATTGTTTCATACTTTGATTATCGGTACCTTTAAGAAAATTGATAAAGAGGAAAAGAAAATAAGACATTTGGACTCCTGTCGAGAACAACTTGTGCAATATTCCATATTGCCATATTGGGTTTATGTAGTACAATAGAACATACTGGTCAAAATAGTGTTTTCAAAACTGAGAATTGAATGCATCCATTAGCACATACTGGTCAAAATTGTGCTTTCAAAACTGAGAATTCAAAATAGTGTTCTCAAACAACACTCCTTTGTGGCAGAAGTGCATTCTTAGGCTCTTTTTGAAATTGATGCAGCGTGCTACTAAAAAAGGATGCAGTGTGAAGCTATGGTTCAATCTGAAACAATGCAACCAGTGTATATCAGTTAAAGAGTTGTTTATAGGTTCGAAGATATGCTAAACAGCAGAAACTATAAACATAAGAAAATAGTAGATAAAGAAAATCAGGGTTCCTTCTTCAGTGAATCACTATAATTCAAGGATACCTTGGATATTACTCCGTATTTATTTCCCCCTTTTCAAGAAGACTCATCCATTATTGGGATTTAACTATTAAATCAAAAGTGGGCAATCGTGGACAAATGTCCGTCTGATCTGAGGAAGTCTTTGCACACCACAAGTGATTGTACCAAATTACAAGCCATTATATTGACAACCCAGAAGAGGACTCATCACAAAATAGCATTTTGAGCTGTGTTTCAGAGAAACACATTCAATTTGCATAACGTTTCACAGTTTCACACTATTCTTTTAAGCATTTCCTTCACCACAATAAGTAGGACAATTTGTTCTAAAGAAACAACTTTTCCATGTGCCACGAAAGTTAAGATGTGAGATGCAGGGGTGCTACCAAGAGGTGTTTCGTGAAACATTATGCAATCAGGTGTGGTTCGTTGAGCCATTTCTCGAAAGTATAATTTTGTGGAACATTATGCAATCATGTGTGATGTTCTCTAAATCTGATTCTTAAAGGGTTTTGTAATAGTTTTTAGTGGAAAATTGTATTTTGTGTTCCCTTATGTACGAATACACAAAATCTAACTACAGAAGGATAGGCCATATTGCACATTCAATATAAATGAAGTACACTCATCATTATAAGATAACAAAGAAGCCAATATGATCCAAAAGTGGTAAAGTTCCATAAGTATCTCCATCAACTGAACGAAAAGGGAATCCTTCAAAACGAATAAATGGTTTGTGCAATTGGAAAAGCACAACTGAGATGTTTAACCTCTCTCTTGCATCGATAACCTTAGTTTCAACTATCTTAGAAGTTACCTTGGAACTTCCTCCTCACTATTCGGAATCTGATCCTTAAAACATGACATTTCTACCTTTTACCACAGCCAAATTGGCATGCCAAGTACTGAAATGAATCCAAGATTTTGTTACAACCAACCATGTCTAAAAGGGACTAACTTTTCAGTAGCATAAAACATGGAATCCGTATCTAATTACTCTGTCAAATCGACAGAACACCACGGACGGTGGCAACCTATCCCCGTCCGACCCAATCAACACATTTGAATCAAATTTGCGGCGGGGGACGCTCACCTTCGACGGCGGAATGGAAGATGCCGAGCCCGCACCAGTGGAGGTAGTTGTTGAGCGGCGTGAGGTCGTACACGTTGAGCACCACCGGGTACGACGCCCCCTCTGCGTCTACAGCCGCCGCGCTGCCGGAGACGGCCCCGCCCATCGGCCCGCCACAGTTGCTCCCTGATCCGCGAAGAGATCCCTCACGAGCCTCGCGCCCCGCGGGGACCAACCGCGCAACCGCCGCCGTCTGTCCTCACGACGATTTAGCAAGGGTTTTGATCCGGAGGAGAGGCGCGGCGAGATCGCGAGCAGCGGTAGAGAGAGAGGAGGAGGAGGAGAGAGGAAGGGCGGACGACGGGCCGACGCGACGACGGGCGGAGCGTGTCGGGGAGAGCGTTCGGAGTACTTTTCGCACGCCGTTGCGTTCTACTCACTGACCGGTGGGGTCACCATTCATTGGGGCCCGATGGCATTGACGGACGTGATGGTATGTCGTGATGTGTCGGACGTTCTCTTGTCGGAACTGGACGGTGGGGACACGACTCACGAGGATGTGGACCCCGCAAGCGCAAGGAGGGCTGTATTTGGATTTGAGAGAAGATTTTATCAATGGAATTCTCAGCCATATGACCAGTTGACCAAAAATAGTGAATGCAGCGACAATTTTGCAGGTAGGAAAAAAATCAGATTATGAATAATAGTGAGTTGCAGATGTGAGATAAGGGCAAGAGCACTGTATCTAACCGAAATGGATAATAGGAGTAAGACTCATTGTGAGTCGGTAGTTGTTTTACAGTAGATTTCAACAATGTTTATGTGTACGGCCAATATAAGATGGACCCTATTCAAAACAAAAGGCGAAGAATCGGTAAAAAAACAGGCGAAGGAACTCACACGGGTAACTCATTACCATCGAATTGTTTTACTCGTTATGATCAGAACTACTATGCATATATTGTATTCTATTTGCTTGTGACCCGCATTAGTGTTGCGACTTAGTTTTAACTAGTGTCTCATTGTTACTACATGGTTTATCACCACGTTGTAGTTGCCCTAAGTAGCTGTGACCTGTGATTGCACAAGTATCACTTGCACATCAAAATTTGCATAATAGCGGTTGTGTTATTTATCCATCTATATTTTCCTCTGAAATTTTATATGCATATTTGATGGTGTAGTTGTGACAGAGTCATTGAGCTAACCAAAGCTTGTGTCACATAATTGTTTAATTGATTATGTATGCTATGATACAGCTTAGTACTCAAGTTTTATGGTAACTTTCAGTAACTTTTTTTTAGGAAAATATGGATTATATCTAGGGCCAATTCAAAGGGATGTTCATCAATGAGTACAAATATATATGACATAAAAAAACTCATATCATGAGTAACTATGGTCAACAAAGACGCTAGACGAGAAGTAAACTCACACCAAAGAGATCATGGTAAAAGAGGACACAAAACCTTTACAAAGATTTGGCATGAAAGCATGTTGCCCGTAAAAGAATTAATGATGTAGTGGTGAAGCAAGTGGATGTAAATAACCAAAGAACCATGTTGTGCCTTTTATTTGGTATACTCAACTTGTATTAGCAAAAAAAAAGGCATTGAGACCTTTGCATTGTGTTGTCAAGTCTAAGCCTATTATTATTACCGAGATAAGGCCATTTTAAGGACCTCAGAAATCTTACCGGCCTTTACTACGATCACACGAAAATGTATATATTTGTTGTGAAACACTTTATTAGTGATTAATGATCAATTAATTAAGTTAATTATGTAATTAAGTAGAATATATTAGAATATATTAGAACCTTCAGGAGGCACCTTTTGGGGAACCGACTCTCCTAGAGGCGCGTCCGTACGGACGCGACTCTCCGAACGGACCCCACGAACGGGCCCGTCTCCCATATAAATATGTAATGTCTCCATCACATCAATAATACAGAATCATTATTCTCTCCATCACATCTCTCTCAACACGTTATCAGCACTTAGTCTCTCCACTAATCACGTCGCTAATCGGCCACCGTCGATAATCATCGCCGGACTTCAACGAAGTCCGCCGCAGAAGATTTTCGTCGGTTTTCCTCCATCTCGGGATTATTTTACGGGAACAATCCAAATGGAGGAAGAAATTTGCTTAGTGGATTGCTGCACCACTAACACTATACTCGGGAAATGAAATATTTCCAAACTCTAACTAAGAGTAAAGGCAATGTCACCATCATCGCAGGTCGTGATGCTATAATTGTAGGCTCAGGTCGAGTCGCAATAACTTTGCCAATGGGTACACAAATCATAATTGAGAATGCACTCTTGTATCCCGATTCAACTCGTACCTTACTCGAGTTACAAAGATATCCGTCGTAATGGTCTACATGTTGAAACACATAATGACAACGAAGATGAATTTCTATTCATCACAAAAGGCGACGGATATAATAAGCAAGTGCTTGAACAAATTCCTTCTCTACCTACAGGATTGTATTACACATACATCAAACCCGTACAACATGTTGCATATAAGATAATTTTTCAAAATCTTGATATCTTCAAGCTTTGGCATGACCGCCTTGGTCACCCTGGAATAGGGATGATGCGCAAAATTATCAACAATTCAATTGGTCATCAAATGCAAAACACAAAATTTCCTCAACCTTCAGATTTTGTGTGCACCGCATGTGCCACAGGGAAATTAATTTTAAGACCCTCTTATCTTAAAATAAAGGCTGAACCACTACAATTTCTTGAACGCATTCAAGGTGACATATGTGGTCCTATACATCCATTGACAGGACCATTTAGGTACTTTATGGTACTTATAGATGCATCTACTAGATGGTCACATGTATGTCTATTATCCACTCGAAATCATGCTTTTGCAAAGCTAATTGCTCAAATCATTAAATTGAGAGCAAATTACCCCGAAAACGGGATAAAATCAATTAGAATGGATAATGCCGCTGAATTTTCTTCAAGAGCATTCAATGACTATTGTATGGCTCTAGGCATAAATGTTGAGCACTCTGTGCCATATGTACATACACAAAATGGACTAGCCGAATCTCTTATTAAGAGAATTAAACTAATTGCAAGACCATTGTTACAAAATTGCAAATTACCAACATCATGTTGGGGACATGCGGTTTTACACGCCGCAGAATTGATTCAAATAAGACCTACTGCATATCATACGGCTTCCCGTTGCGGTTAGTACGTGGAAATCAACCAAGTATTTCCCATCTCGCGAAAATTCGGTTGCGCTGTATACGTACCGATATCACCACCGCAGCGTACATCAATGGGCCCCCAAAGAAAATTGGGAATATATGTGGGGTATAAATCACCGTCAATCATAAAATACCTCGAACCCCTTACAGGGGACTTATTTACAGCCCGATACGCTGATTGCATTTTCGATGAGGACAATTTCCCGGCATTAGGGGGAGACAACATGTACCAAAAAGAATGCCAAGAAATAAATTGGAATGCCACCGGTATTCAGTCCTTAGATCCACGTACTATTGAATCTGAACGTGAAGTTCAAAAGATTATCAATTTGCAAAATATTGCAAATAACCTGCCGGATGCATTTATTGACTATAAAGGTGTTACAAAATCACACAACCCCGCTGTTAATGTACCAGAAAGAGTGGTGATACCAAGTAAAACCACTCAACTCCCAAATCAAAATAAGAGGGGAGAAGTACAGTTACAAGGGATAAGGTTCCACGAAACCTCCGCGGAAACAAAGGAAGATCAATTCCAAACCAGTAAATGCAAATCAACATCAAGTTGATAGACATGAATTGGATAATGAAAATCCAAATAATGATGATATTCAAAAGATACATCACATACCCAGCACAAATGTGCACACAAATATAGTTGCTTGGGACATCGGAAGAACCTAACTCAATCGTTATGGGAGAACACGAAGAGTTTGAAAAGGTAAAAGAAATTTCCACTAATTACATTGATTCTGGAGAAATATTTAACAGAAAGACTACAATTGTCGACATTCATTTTTCTTCCAAAATTGCAAACGACCTTCAACCGGACCCAGAACCTAAGACCATGGCAGAGTGCATCAAGCGCTCGGACCGGGCCAAATGGAAGGAAGCAATTGAGGCGGAATTGTTCTCGCTTAAGAAAAGAGAGGTATTTACTGCAGTAATGCCTACTCCTCGAAACATATTCCCTGTGGGATCAAAATGGGTTTTCATACGAAAAAGGAATGAAAACAACGAGGTGGTGAGATATAAAGCGAGACTTGTAGCACAAGGGTTCACGCAGAGACCCGGCATCGATTTCGATGAAACATATTCTCCGATTATGAGTGGTATAACATTCCGATACTTAATATCATTGGCAGTACAGAAAGGTCTATCCATGCATCTTATGGATGTTGTGACTGCATATTTATATGGGTCACTAGATTCGGATATCTATATGAAAGTTCCTGAAGGACTAAAGATTCCGAATCAGAATCAAAATCGCAACATGCATTGTGTAAAACTTAAAAAGTCACTCTATGGCTTAAAACAGTCGGGAAGAATGTGGTACAACCGACTAAAGGAATTCCTTCTACGGAAGGGTTATTCTAACAATGATGATTGTCCCTGTGTCTTCATTAAGAAATCAACAACTGGATTTTGTATAATTTCAGTATATGTTGATGATCTCAATATCATAGGAAATCAACAAGATATTAATGAAGCACGCAATCATCTTAAGACGGAATTCGAAATGAAAGACTTGGGTAAAACCAAATTTTGCTTAGGTCTTCAACTTGAGCACCTCCCTACAGGGATACTAATACACCAGTCTGCATACATTCGGAAAATATTGGAGAAATTCAATATGGATAAATCTTATCCTTCTAAAACACCTATGGTTGTTCGAGCCCTTGATATGAATAAAGATCCATTCAGACCTAGGGACGAAAATGAGGAATTATTGGGACCTGAAGTTCCATACCTCGGTGCCATTGGAGCGCTAATGTATATTGCAAATAGCACAAGGCCCGACATTGCATTTGCTGTAAATTTATTGGCTAGACATAGCGCAGCTCCAACTCAACGTCATTGGACCGGAGTTAAAAATATCTTCAGATATCTCCAAGGCACAAAAGATCTTGGTTTATTCTACGGACTGAACCAAGATAAAACCATAATTGGATATACCGATGTCGGCTATCTATCTGATCCCCACAAGGCCGGATCACGGACGGGATTTGTATTTCTACATGGTGGAACGGCTATATCATGGAAGTCATCAAAACAAACCTTAGTAGCCACATCCACAAATCATTCTGAGATAATTGCATTATATGAAGCATCACGTGAATGTGTATGGCTTCGCAGAATGATAAATCACATACAACAAGTCATGTGGTATTGGTCCCATCACGGAACCAACAATTATCTATGAAGATAATTCAGCTTGTATTGCACAAATGACTACAGAGTTATATAAAGAGTAACATTACAAAGCATATCTCTCCTAAATTATTTTACCCACATGACCTACAGGAAAATGGGGAAATAGATATCTTGCAAACAAAATCATGTGACAATCTTGCAGATTTGTTCACAAAGTCTCTACCAAAAACATTATTCCAGAAATACGTTCATGGAATTGGTATGAGACGACTAAAGGATTTGCAATAACCAGGGGGAGAAAGTTCTTATTATATAACCTAATCGTAGTATTCAAAATCATGAATATTGCACTCTTTTTCCTAATGAGTTTTCTCCTATCAAGGTTTTTCCTCATGACATAGGTTTTAATGAGGCAATATAAATATAACAAGCTTTCATATATGTCATATTAAATTTTTCTCCTCATTTATCCTATAAGGTTTTAAAGGGAGGAATTTCTTATGACATATCATTATTTCTCCCTAATTACACTAATAAATCTTATTAGGGAGTTTTAACACTTAAGTTCTCCTTAATTCCTAACAAGGTTTAGGGGAGACTTCATTACACATTCTCCTCACATTTTTCCCACAGGGTTTTTCGAGGAGCGATCATACTACAAATTACAAGATATAATTGATCAAGGGGAGTGTTGTGAAACACTTTATTAGTGATTAATGATCAATTAATTAAGTTAATTATGTAATTAAGTAGAATATATTAGAATATATTAGAACCTTCAGGAGGCACCTTTTGGGGAACCGACTCTCCTAGAGGCGCGTCCGTACGGACGCGACTCTCCGAACGGACCCCACGAACGGGCCCGTCTCCCATATAAATATGTAATGTCTCCATCACATCAATAATACAGAATCATTATTCTCTCCATCACATCTCTCTCAACAATATTTACTCTTTTTTTATCTTGACTCAGGAGTCAGGACGTGTTCTGTTAGAATTCTTTGCGGAAACACTGTTCGCACAACCTCTAGTAGAGGAAGGTGCCTGGTGCACTCTCACTACGCTTCATTATTACACATTGTCCGATTTAATTAATATGGAGTTCTAAGCCATGTGACCAGTTGCTCAAAAATGGCTTGCGATTGCCGCAGACTGGATATCAAAAGTGCTACTACAACAGATATGAATGCGTGAGACTTCCCAGTTCACGCGTCCTGTCACCGAGAGCACAGCTGCCGCCACGGCGCTAATAAACTGCCAATTTGGGAAGGGAGAGCATCTATTATTTGGCAAGCATCGCGTGATGAATTAGCGTTAGGCGCACAAGTATAAGTACAACTCTAGAAGATACTGATCCCTCCTATTCTTTGTCCTTGCTGATCAATAGCATATCTAGCACCAATCAATTCCTCTGCCAAACCTCATCGAGAATTCGAGATCCAGGCATCCAGCTATATTTACCTCCATTCCACGCAGGAACAACACCACATCTTTCAGTTTTACAAGGAACACAACACCCGTAGCCGAAGAAGGAGAAGAAGACATGGTGTCCAAGGCTGCCGTCGCGGCTCTGCTTCTGCTCGTGGTTGTGGGCGGCGGGCTCGGGCATCACGCCGATGCCGCCGTGCCACTCAGGCGTGCTCTGGGCATTGGCTGGATGAACGGCATGCGAGGAGGATCACCTGGTGGCATGCAGCCATCAGAGACTGCAAGCAAGCTTCCGGCTACACTTGGTAAGAACCGATCCATTAGTTCCGACATCTCGTGTTTGTCTCAGCTGCACGTTTCGCAGTTCAACATTAGAGCCTAATTTTGTTCCTGATCACTCTGAGAAAGACCATGTGAAATACAATCCACACTAATCCAGTGTTTAGTACTCAGAATAACCAAATTCCTCTCATCTAATGCCAGGAGAACAAGGTAATAACCACTACATCATCAGTGCGGAAGAAGCGAAGTTCATCCACACGGTGCCCGCTCTCGTGCGGCCGCCTCGCCTTCCACCGACCTAATGGGAGGGAGTTCATATGCAAACTACCCTGACCCTCTGACCGGTCCAGCCCAAAGATTTGCAAGGAGGGTACAAGTAGTGAATATAAGATGAGTAATATCTCTGGTCCATGATACTAAGAATGTCGCCAATAATTATTAAAGTGTGCTGCTGCAAAAATCTCTATGTTTACACATCCCGAGATGTTCTACCTTTTTACTGGTATGAATAAAATGGAGTCGTACGACCTTCGGTCCCATTTCTTGCACAGTAAAGCAATAGGATTAAGAAGAGTTCTTTTTTCATAACTTGATGAAATTGAGAAGCTGGACATGAATCTTAATGCTGATTAGCAGAACCACATTCACTATCATTTCTGCAAGGTGCAAAGATAAATATACACCAGATCACATTCAGAAACCCTCCATATCGATCAAATCCCAGTCCGATTAAGGAGCGCCCCAACTGAAATCAATCTACTACAAGTCCGATTAAGGGTGTGTTTGGCACGGCTTATGCACAAAGTGCTTATAGTGCTTATACGGCTTATGCACAAAGTGCTTATAGTGCTTATTCTATCAAAACTGCTTATAGTGCTTATGTAGCATAAGCAGTCAATCTGTTTGGCAAAATTGTTTATGCTTATTCATCAAAACTGCTTATTCTCACACATAAACACTATAAGCTACGTTTTGCTGCTTTACCTAAAGTGCTTATGTGTAGTACAAAATGACAAAGTGCTTATAGATGCTTATACCTCATAAACACTTTGCTATTTTACCGTTTGGCACTTCAAACTGCTTATTGAGCATAAGCACTTTCAATAAACAGCTCAATAAACTGTGCCAAACGCACCCTAATTAATGCATGCACGTAGATAGGAACATACAAGTTTCTATTCCAGCAATATAATCAAGGCATAATAGCCAAATTCGTCCCTCAACTTTAACCAGAAGTTCAATTTCATCCTTGAACTTTGAAAGAGGTCAACTTAGTCCTTGAAGTTTGCTTTTGAGTTCAAATTCGTCCCTAAGATGATGTGGCATTCCACATTGGCATATCCAATCATCAATACTTGCCTACATGTGATAAACCCACATTTTTCATTGTGATATTAGACTTTGGACACTTTAAAATAAAATCTTTACTGAGATGAAACTATAACAACCACCAATATCTGCCATGTTTTTAGGCATATCTATGAGCGATTATTGTCAAATTTATGAAATACCACCTCAAAAAATGATAGTGAACAGGATAATGTCTATTTATTACAATTTACATTGGTAGATAAGTAATTTGTGCTTGAATGTTTGTGTAAATAAATCATCAGAAAATAATTAGAAGACAATAGGATGACTAGACATTCACATGGAATGCCACCTTGGATCAGGGATGAATGTAGGCTCAAAATCAAAGTTCAAGGACCAGATTGACCTCTTTCATAGTTCAAGGATGAAATTGAGCATCTGACCAAAGATCAAGGATCAATTTGGCTATTCTGCCTATAATCAACGTTCGGTCAAGTCCTCATT
This sequence comes from Chloris gayana, assembly GCA_031894775.1. NCBI lineage: Eukaryota > Viridiplantae > Streptophyta > Magnoliopsida > Poales > Poaceae > Chloris > Chloris gayana. Next base: position 158,585 of record JAUNZO010004415.1, read on the forward strand.
GAATGTGAGCGACTCACCTGTCACCTGCCTACCAGCTCTCATAGGGATCGCTTCCGGCACGGCAATAACCCCATCAGTCAAGGAGCTGCTCAGTACAGTACTTGCACTGCAAAGATCAACGCAGTAAAAACCTAGGATCCGAACGCAGTGACGCTTTACGTGACCATGGTTCGCGCGCGCGGGAAATCGCACGGACCCGTGCACGTCGTCGCAGCATCAGCAACCCCGTAAATTTTTACTGTTCGTCGGCAGTTTTTCTGTCGCCCACTGCCCAAACCTACCAGCATTTAATCACATCAGTTCATCTCCAATGTCTCCATCCATTACTACTACTAGTAGCGAGTGTAGTAAAATGTATCGAACCGACAGAAGCCACGCCTCTTCTTCAGGCCCTGCTCTCCTATAAGTAGCCGCGCAAGAATGCAACGGTTCTAGTGCCAGATCATAGCTTTGCCATCAGTCCATACGACGCCCATGGCGAAGCGCGTCAAGAACTTGTTGACCGCGTTGTCAATCATCTCCCTGCTACTCCACGGCCACTGCTGCAAAGCTGCTGCCTCCTCGTCAGGGTGTCACCATGGAGCGGCCACGGCGGGAAGGGGAGGAGGCGGGGCTGCGGTAAGAAGCACCAGCAGGTGGAGGGCGTGTTCGTGTTCGGGAGCTCGCTGGTGGACAACGGCAACAACAACTTCCTCAACGGCTCATCCGTCGTGCGCGCCGACTACCTCCCCTACGGCGTCGACTTCCCGCTGGGCCCCTCCGGCCGCTTCTCCAACGGCCGCAACGTCATCGACGCGCTCGGCGAGCTCCTCCGCCTGCCCGGCCTCGTCCCGCCCTTCGCCGACCCGGCCACCCGGGGCCGCGCCGCGCTGCACGGCGTCAACTTCGCCTCCGGCGGCTCCGGCATCCTCGACCACACCGGCCAGGTCACTACCGTGCTGTTCCCTTTCCTTTCTCGATCGCATGCATTACTGATCAGTTAATTAATTGCTTAGCACCAGCATTGATTACAGATAAGACGAGCAGAGTATCTTACCTTAAATTTTTCGTCAGGGCGGGGTCGTGAGCCTGCGGCAGCAGATCACCAACTTCGAAGCGGTGACCCTCCCTGACCTGCGGGCCCAGATGCACGGAGCAATGGCGACCAACAGCCACAGGATGAACAAGGGCCGCGATTACTTCCGCGAGTGCTACCTGTCCAGATGCCTGTTCATCATTGGGGCTGGTGGCAATGACTATCTCCTCAACTACTTCAACCCCAGGAACAATGGCACTGAGGGTAGACCTCCATTGTCAGGGTTCACAAGCTCACTCATCACCGAGCTCTCAGGCCACCTTCAGGTACGCCTCCCTTCTGAACCGTGGCTTTTCTTGTTCATGGCCAATGGGCCATCGTAATTCATATGGCACGCAGTTCATTATAGTGGGAGTACCTACAACAACAGATACATGGACCAGCTTTTAAAGCCGTGGCTAAGTGATTAGTGTAATGAAGGGAGTACTTTTACTAAAGAATCGCAATCCCTGGTACTACTACTAGTACTGTACTGTACTGTAGTATATGGTATGAATAACTCAAGGGGCCACTGGCAACTGTGGACCATTGAAGTTCTCTATCCCTGATAGGCAGAGACACACTGGCCTCTGCAATGGCTACTGAATCACACAAACAGCTGCTCAGTTACTGTTCTTTTTTTTTCTTTTAAAAAAAGAGCACAGTTCCTTCCTAGTACCTGTAGAAATGAAGCCCTGGAAAAGGCTACTGTGCATCATTATTTGCTTGTGTTTTCCCTGATAAAGGTACAGCAAGTTTTACTTGCAACAGTAAACTTTTGTATGTAATGCCCACATTCAGAGCATGACACGCTGTGATAGATGATTATTTTGTTCTTGCTACAGAGGCTGTATTCTCTGGGCGCCAGGAAGTTTGTTCTCTTCTCCATCCAGCCCAACGGGTGCACCCCCGTGGTGCGGTCGTTCCTCAACGTCACCGGAGCCGCCTGCATCGAGCCGGTGAACCACGCCGTGGCGCTCTTCAACTCCGAGCTCCGGCGACTGGTCCGCGGCGCGGGGTCCCACATGCCCGCCGCCAGGTTCGCCTACATCAACTCCTACGGGATCATCAAGGATATGCTGGACCACCCTGCGAAACACGGTAGTACGATCGAGTAGTAATATCCTTATCTCATTCTAAATGCACTTTTGGATTTGGTAGTACCACTGCAAGCCACGGATTTGGTGTCGCTTTTACTTAGGTGTGTTCGTTTTTTATCTAAACTTTATAGCTGTCACATCAAAAATAATTTTACTATTTAGGAGTACTAAATAAAGTTTAATTATAAAATAAATTACAGGCCCCTAGATTAATTCACGAGACGAATCTAATAAGATTAATTAAGTCATGATTAGAAGACGGTTACTGTAGCATCACTTTAATAAAACATGGATTAATTAAGCTCGTTAGATTCATCTCAAAAATTAGTACCAATCTGTAAAAGGGTTTTGTCAGCTAATGGATCGAATATTCATAAATAGTAAGATTCTCTTTGACGTGGCAGATGCTTAAATTTTAGAGGGAGGAAACAAACAGGGCCTTAATTCGCTGCAAAAAAAGATTGATTTGGTTTCAGATCTCAATTCAACAGGCGTGAAGGAGACAGGAAGAGCTTGCTGCAAGCTGCCGAGGGATTCATCTGGCGTGCTGTGTGAGAAGGGCGGGCCCATCTGCAGAGACCGGAGCAAGTACGTCTTCTTCGACGGCCTCCACCCGACGGACGCGGTGAACGTCAGGATCGCACGCAAGGGGTACGGCTCCAGGTCGCCGGAGCACGCCTATCCCATCAACGTGAAGCAGCTTGCCATGTTGTAATGTTCCTTGCATTATGAGTTGTACTAGTGTGGATCTAGCTACCTAGTTTTAGTAGAACCGCTGAACGCTGATGAGGGTAGCCGGTCATTAACAAAGCAGTCGGCAGTGTGACGGTTAGCATTGTACTAATATAAAGTAGTATAGACTAGTGGGCTATTTTAAGAGCCAGTGTTGTGGCCTCTCCATCCAATTTATTAGGCACGTGTTTTCATTTCAAACGTCTTTGGGTTAATTGCAAAAACCATCCCATATCTTACCTTGAGTTTGAAATTCCCACCCATAAGTCTTTTTTTGCAAATCCACACCCACCCATCAGATTTTATTGCAAAAAACACCCCAATATGCACATGCCTAATAAATTTTTATGTGTTTTGACTGATATAAATTCAAAATAAATATATAAGTTTAACACATTTTAAGATTTCAATGAATGTTTTTATAAAAAATATTTTTAAACGGTTTATAATAATCTTATTTTTGTTAATAAATGTTTCCACACCTCAAACTCTAGGAACACTCAAATTTATTTTATTTTTTCAAATTATATCAAAGTGTGAAAATATTATATTTTCAAAATATCATAAGATTGACACATACACCATCAACCATTCTAAATGGACTAAAATGGGTTGTATAAATTAAACATGTGTAAATTGGGGTGGTTTTTGCAACAAAATCTAGTGGGTGGGTGGGTATTTGCAATAAAATAGCTTATGGGTGGGAATCTCAAACTCAAAATGACTTATGGGGTGGTTTTCTCAATTATCCCAACATCTTTCGACTGTCAAAGCTTATGGAATCGCTTGGTAATTATAATTAAAAACGAGTCAAACCGCATCCTCGCAACTTCGTGGAGTACTGTTAAAAAATATTTTTCGTTAGGATATAATTTTCATCAAACTAGTGACCATGCGACATGCACCTCATAATCTCAGGTCCTCAGCAGTAAGCCTAGTTCATCATTGAGGCCCAATTTGTGAAGTTGTGAAGTAGGGGTGGACTTTGGGCTTTTGCCATCATTATTGTTGCAAATCGGTATTCCTCTACCGGCATCATTACTTATGAGTGAGATGCTAAAAGAAAGAAAAGGAAATTATCCGTGTGGCTCCACCAGGTTCATTACCAAAAACAATTAAATCATAGATTTGAGTGGTTAAGACATACAAAATCTTGAACCGAGTCAAACAAACATACAAAATGATGTAGATGGATCTTAGTTAAGACACTAATAAAAAAGAATGTCACTATATATTCCAAGCTAAACTATAACAGTGTACAAAACAACTGCTATAAGCTGCAAGGGTGCCGGCGAGGAGCAGCGTCAGGTTCCCACCGGTGCGCGCCCAGCAACAGCAGGAGCAGCAGCAGCAGGTGAAGGAGGAGGAGGCCGGCGGCCAGCTTGTCGCCGCCGCAGGAGAAAAGACGAGGACGAGGAGGGTAGGGGAAGGGGACGCGCAGTCGCTGCCGCTCGCTGGCGGAGAACAAGAACCTGAGCCAGGAGTACGGCGGGCAGTGGCTGAGCAGCGCCACGCGGCACATCCGCATCTACGCCGCGTACATCGACCCTGAGACCGACACGTTCGACCAGACGCAGATGGGCAAAGCTCACGCTCATCCTGGACCCGCAGGATGAGTTCGTCTGGACCGACGAGACGGCCCAGATGATCTACAACGAGTTCCAGCCTTCCAGGACCTCGTCGACCACTACGTAATCGTCTCACCCTGCTCTCTCGGAAACGATTGAACAACCAGCAGCTTCAGACATGTTTTCATCATAGCTCAACACTGAAAATTTTAAGAGCATGTAACCTGAATTTATTTCTGAAACAGAGGGCTGAGTTCTCAGAGTACACGCTTCGGCTGATTGGCTCCGATCTCGAGGCTCGAGCAGTACATCCGCAAGCTGCTCTGCTAAGGGGTCATCATGAAGACCCAAAACTTCAACTTCAGCATGGGCAAACCTCGCTTCAAATTCAACAGCAGCCAGATTCCGGAAGCAAAATAGAATACAAATTGCTAATAATCCATAGGTATGTTTTGCTGCTCCAGAAATTAGCATTCCATGAATCTAGATAACACAGACGCAAGGCCATACATTTACTGCTGACAACATTTTGCAACCATCACACAGTTAAATCCACAGTGTACTCGTCTGGAACACATTTCTATTCCTAGGGCACTGAGATTGGATACTGAGTTTCATAGCATTGCAGTTCTATGGTCTCTGCTAATATATGTTAACCAACGATTAAAGTTCAATAATCTAATTAGTTGCACACCGGCAACCAAGCTACAGCAAGCAACAGCTTTCTTCAAGGACAGCGAGGGAGTAATTACAGGGAATCAACTCCCATTGCCATTGTTACCGTAAACAACTCGGTACCTTTTGTAATCAGCTCTCCAGGGTCTGAATTGTTCGTCATGCCCAACATTCTACAAAAACAGATATAAAGCAAATATTCGAATTAGAAAATTCCATGCTACTTGTTGCTGGGGGCATGTTCGTAAGAAAGTTTAATATACTATAATGACAAAAATAACTGATTAATCAAGAACTTGTGACTGATCATTCACGGCCTGATCTTTCAACTGCCCTATGCTGAACTGCATAGACACAACGGATTCCCTCTCCATTGATATGACTTTTCTTTTAATTATGCCAACAATACGATTCTGCTAGCTAATGTTATTTGCTTCAACAAGGCTATACTACAAAAATGAGGGAAATGCTATTTGGTTACCTCCAACCAAAAGAAGAAACCACGCAAAAGAGACAAGCGATTGGGATAGCTGGTCTCGCCTTCCACTTGGTTGGCAAAATCTGGAGTTTATAATAAAGAAAAAAATGTCAGATAGCATTATAATTGCTCGCCAGTTGGAGAAGAATATCACTCTTCCAATTTCTAGCCAAAACATCATATGCAGTCTGCTATCAATTTCTACCGAAACATTATTGGGACACCAAAATCCTAATCTATTGTGGGTATTTATTTTACCACCAAACACTGTGTATGCACTCAAATTCAAATGACTAGGCTGTTAAGCCACAACTCATCATCATTATAAAGTAGTCTATAACAAAAAACAAATTGAACCATATGTGATGCCAAGCAATGGAAATTCATTCCACGGACCTTCTGCATTGATGAATAATGACAATATGCCATTGAAGTTCCAAAATTCCAGGAAATGTTGTTCAAAGGCAACTGTTAATGTACCATAGCTTTCTTCCTCTGCTAGTTGTCGTATCATGGATGGAGGACTGAGCCCCATCATAACCTTTTAGAGGTCAATGGCTCAATCTCAGTCCTCCACTCATGATATGGTGGTGGCCTTTGAAGAACTACTGTAAAGTTTTTAAAGGAAGAATTCAAGGTGTCGCATGGAGCGGATATGTTCAGAACTGCAATCCAAACATTCAAGTGAACTATCAACTGGTCATTGCCCATATACTAATTTATTAAGGGTATGGCAAAATAAAGAAAACGGAGAGGGAATAAAATAATAAAACAGCACACCAAGAGTCAAGATGGAAATAACACGAACAATGACGAAAACAAACTTTTCACGATGTGATGGACAACTCAAAATTATTCACTCAAATGTATAGAACATGATTGAGACAAAACACATCATACAAGGATCTTGGTTTGGCAGGAGATTTGCATCACTCGTTAGAAAATTATTTATACAAAGAAAATAACACAGTTCTTATATATAACCAAAGAGTCAAAGAACAAAAGATGCAAGGTGAATAAGAATATGTGTGCATGATACACAAGCATACCTGGGTAACGATCAAAGTATGACTTGCCCATCTCATGTTTCCAAGGGTAGTACATGACACGACGACGAGTCCGTCGTTCCTTGATAACTGGAATGCGATCAGTAGCCATGGCAAACAGCTCATCATATTCTTCCCGGTTAAATGGTTTGGCAAGAACCTTCATCAGCTTTCGTTTAAATTTTGACTCTGGTCTCTCAACAATATGTGCAGGCCATATAACACCTTCTACTTCCTGTAAGAAAGCATTTGCAGAAACAAGAGAGCTGCATCACGACACAGAGCATTGGTCTCCTATTGATAAGTAAAGAGGACACTTTGAAACAGCAAGTGTCATATTAGCTCGGCACGGATACGGATACTGATATGTGAATCGGTTTACAGATTTAGCTACCACATCAATGTCCACATCCCCAAATAACAGCTTGCAGCTGAGGTTAGTCAAGAGTGAGGTTTGCCACCTCTAGAATGCATCTAAAGGCTGAAGATAGCAGGAAGTATTGGCTTCATGGGCACCTTTCGTGTGTGACGGCATTATTTTCCCACTCCTAACTAAAGCACACCTTTCCCGTGTATAAGCATAGAAAGAGTAGAACCTGTAAATTGGTAAATCCTAGGAAAAAGAACAAGCACTGAAACCACATATAATCATAAAGAACCAGGTAATTCTCTCATTGAACCAACAGCAGACACATAGTGATGAAAAGCATGTGAAGGAAATTCTCACTGAAGCATTGTGAGGCATGGCAGGATGTCCCTGTCTTGAGCTTGCTTCCCTATTTGAAGGCTCCGGCTCTCGTGTTCTTGTATCCGGCACATTCAATGGCGGCTCTTCATCTTCATCCACCTCCACCTTCATCTTTTGCACCTGAAACGACACACACATGACAAGGAGAAAATGATAATAGATCAGTGAAGGTGGGATCATAGAACATACACACATGGCAATATTTCACAAGAGATGGAAATCACACGGTGTTACCTCAAATTCCATAACATTCACCAGCTGTAAATCTGATCCGGTAACTTCCGTCCCCTCATTCTTGTCGCCCTCCTCCTCAATCTTAACAGAGTCGTCCACCTCCTCCTTCACCTACAAACCACAAGTAATATAAAAGTCACAAAAGAGGAAAGGTATGGATGGGATCGCCGGATCAGGTGTGCCGGAGGCAATTAGAGGGTGAATCTAGCTAGGATGTCGCACATACACGATGGTAAATCAAAATGTTAGTAGTTCTATTTTGACCATGTGTTTCAACACATCTAGCCCAAAGCTACGTGATATGTGCACCGCACTTCTCAGATTCTACTTTGACCCTGGGAGGTATGGAAAACAGAGAAAATACAGGAGAAGAAACGGCGCGTCGTTACCTTTGCCACAATCTTCGGAACCTTCACAACTGGCCACTTTGATCCGGCCACAAACGGCTTCTCCTCTTCTGCATCGTCCTCGTCCTGTGTCCTAACACCCGTATCTCGTGACGTGGAAACCACCTCCACCTCCTCCACTCCATTCTCCTCGTCTTCCTCGTCCTCATCTTCATCATCATCCTCGCAATCGCCCACAAACGAGGCATCCCCGAGAGTCATGGAAAAGTTCCCCATCTCGAAAACCAACTGGGAATCATTCACCACGCGGGAATGCTGGAGGAAAACGAGGAAGTCCTCATCTATGTCGGGCACGGAGTCGTACCACGCGGGCTCCACCTTGGGCGACAGCAAGCCGTCCCCTTCCACTGGGACCCCGCCGCCATGGCCGGCGGACGCTTCGCCAGATGGGGCCTCAAGCGCCGCCGTCGAATCCTCCTCCATGGAGGAAGTTGCGCTTCGGGTACCCCCGACAAAGCTGGCCAAGGGGGCTCGACATTGAGCGCGGCAAGGGATCCCTCGTACCTGACGACTCGGGGAGGGGAGGAGCCGTCCTTGGACGGGATCTCCACCGCGTAAGAGCGGCCTTCCGGGCGGACATGGCGCAGGAAGTAGAGGTAGTCGGGGTCGATCTCGTTGATCTCTTCCGCCGACAAGCCGGCGGTGCCGGAGGAGGATCTGGGCTTCTCCGGTGGCGGCATGCTTTGATATTTCTCTTCTCATTTTTAATTTTTAGCCCCCTTCTCGAAGAAATACAGTAGGACTGCGAGAGAGCGCAACAGTGTGTCAGTGTCGAACGGTGGTAACAAAGTAACAACACTATAATAAAACACGTGCTATATTTCTTACTAATAGGTATTTAATCATAATAGTTTTAATCTTTTTTTTATAATGGAACTTGTCAGCTCTTCCATGTGCCGACTCCAATGAGACTGGAAAACATAAATAAACATCATTGTTCGAAAGAAACATTATTATGCATTCCTATTATGGTATCTTCAACCATGGTTTGCAAAAAAAACTACATGGCCATCACCTCTATGACTTGGCATGCATTCTTACTTGTTTATCTTCTTCACGCGCTGTGCAGTTGTGTGCAAAACCAAAGCTAGTAAGTCCCTTTGAATAGTAATTGCAAATAAGTTTATTTGGAACTTTGTCAAAAACGACCTCATTCCTACTAAGCCAAAGTGTTCAACATAGAGAAGAATAATCTATCAACAGTAATCCTTTTAATTTACTGTCTACCCCACTAGAAAGTTGTTAAAAATATGGTTAATACTATGTGGTGGTTGTAGTTTAAAAGCATGTTGAACCGCTCTCCATAGAAATTTTGCCATATGAGATTCAATAAAGAGATGTTGTTTAGTTTCCTCGGCTGCACAAAAACAACAATATTTGCTACCTTTCTAGTTTCTTTTAATTAGATTATCAAGAACCACTCCTTTTTTGAGGTACCACATAAATATCTTGATCTTAAGAGGCATTTTTAATTGCTATAAGATTTTATGTCATTGAACATTACCATTGCTGATAAGGACATTATACATTGAATTGACCGAGAAACAACATGTTTTAGTTAGGTTCCGTCAAAATTTAATGTCATTATTCAAATGTACTTCACTAATACTGGCTACAAGGTTATACTAAATCAGGTCCTAACAATGTTCTTCTAAATGACACATTGAGAGGAACCCTACCCAAGACTGTAGCAACTGAAGCCCATTTCCTACGAGCAATGTTATACAACGAAGGATATTGCCGTTTTAAAGTAAAATTCCCTAACCGCTTGTCTTCCCAAAAACTATTATGTTTCCCATCAGGCCATCACTTAATTGGAAAGTTCCCAAATTGATAAAGGTTTCCTTTACTTTCATTAATCCTGACCAAAAACGAGAGCTCCTAGGTTTTCTTTGAACTTCTATCAATGTTTTATTTTTGGTGTGCTTATTTCTCAAAAGATTTTGCCAAATCTCATCCTCGTTGATGAGCTTGAAACAACCACTTTCTTAATAAGCATTGGTTCTGTGCATTCAAATTTTTAATCTAGATTTGTCTAGTAGTTTAAATCTACCATTTCATATTCATTTCAGACCGCTCAGCATGTCCCCTCCCCGTTTCTCCAGCAACAACCTGTTTTTTTTTCGTCTGTCTTTTCATTGCTCATTTCATACAATATCCTTGAAATCTTCCCAGCTTTGTCAGCCAAATAGCTTGATGAACAGGTAGTTCCAAAATCCTTGAGAGTTACTGAGTGGACTATCCAAACACATGACGCCAGATGTGCAATATCTTTGGGGAAGAAAAGCAAAAGAAATGAGACCTCAACACTGCACATATTATCATCGTGAGTTCTTGATTCTCCCTCTCGGAAAGAAAAAACTTATACAAGATGTGCACCGAACAAACACCAAAGCGCGAAATAAGAAACTGTCATTAACAGCAAATTAACAAAGTCCACGACCCGAATTTTGTAGGATTCTCTCGGGAGCAGACATGTTACTGGATGAGACATGAGTAGTTTTTGCAGGTAGATAGCAACCGCCCCTCTATTTATTCTTTCATCGCAAATTATACCACGAATAGGACCAACTCTCGTGCAGGGGCATTTCATGAGTGAATCTCATGTTATTCCTGCAAGAATACTTTCCTTGAACCCATGAGTGGCCGAAAGAAATTGAGTTGTTGTACGTTAAATGGTGTCCTAAACGTCTTCTGATTGGGAACCGGAGGTGGTAATATTTTTTGGGAGGGTCAAAATCACTGAACCTTCGGCTTTTCTTTTCCTGGAAAAAAAATGGAGCACTCGGAGCTATTTTGCAGACTGCAGCCACTCGGAACTCACGGAATCATCGTCGTCAAACAAGTTGCTTGCAAAGCTGCTCTCCGTTGTAAAAGATGTTATCAGCTTTGACTCTCGTGCATTGTTTAGAGAGCAAAAACCATGTTGTAACTGCCGGATAATGCTACTGTACTACTAGTAACTAACTATTACATCTCTGACGGGCTGGCTGGTCGATCGACCAGCGGACAGTTTTGAAAATCAAAGATTCAGAATGGCCTATCGACCATCGTCGTCGTCACATCTCGTGTACGCAGGCACGGAGACCTGCAGAGCAAAATATCGTACCAGCACTGAACACGTGCAATGTTCGTGTCCGGTACTCTTCGATCTTCGTCCTAGTCATGCGCTAGTCATGAGAGAGCATTTTTCTATTTGCTTTAATATACTAGTGTATATTTGTAGAAAGAAAGTAGAGGCATGGAGAGAGTTGTTGGGTTGCGTCTGCTGGGCCACCATTTCGTCGTCTCACCCCAACTTGTCGCTTATTTTGTAGCACCCTGCCTTGTCTGCTAGCATGCGTTTCTCGCTCGGCTATACGCATTACGCGAGCAATGCGTATTGTGTGCAAAAGCCAGGGGATTATCTGCTGGATGTGGCGGCTTAATTCGCCTTTGGTCGACTCGAAAGGAGGATCGATCCGCTTGTTTCCAGCTATACCCATACGTTTGACACGGTCTATGGAAGTGTATTGAAACTACTTATGCACAATAATTATTTTAAAGTGTTAAACAGTAAATATCAAACTGTTTATATAGTATAAACATCTATAAGTACTTTATAAATTTATACTAGCATAAACACTTTGGGTGAAGCAGCAAAACGTATAGTTTATAGTGTTTATGGATGTGAATAAGCAGTTTTAATAGATAAACATAAGTAGTTTTACCAAATGCGATTGATTGTTTATGTATAGTAAGCATCATAAACACTATTATAAATACTTTTTACATAAACCGTGTCAAACACTGAGGTAACAGTACAGTACTAGTACCAGTAGTAGCGAACAGAGCAGTAGCTCAAGTTTCGAGGTGATCCGGTAGCACGTTCGGTTTGACCCTGAGCGGGCACGAATTGGCATGCATTGCATCTGATCGGTGCAACCTTCTCTCCTCTCTCCGGATCAGGAAACGCGACTGTTAGCTGTGCCCCAAGATACGTCTGCCTGCCAAGTTGGACCTAGACAGCTCACTGATCACTTCGTCTGTAGGCATCTTCTGAGTTTTTTCTTTTTTTTTGTGCGCATATCACACAATCTTGTCGCCTTGCCCAGCAGTCAATCCTACATACGTATGGCATGGATCGATCCTCTGCACCTGGAAAACTTTCAGGTAGCCAGAAAGAAAAGTTGGCGCAAAGAGAACATTCAGAAAGAAAAAGGGAGAATCAACTGTCACAGCAATTTTAGAGTGCGTATGCATGGAGTAGTGATCAGTTAGATTTGAGAGGGAATGGTGAATATTTACAAATCTTATTATCAACATAATACTAGTACTATAAGGCTACATAAACATACACCCAATACAGAGGCCGCCAAAAAATCTCTAAAAAATACGATAATATGATTTATACAACCTACCTGTATGTCCAACTGTGTTACACGATTGTACTCTAGAAGTATAGATACTAGCTGTGGCTGTCAAGCGCATGAATCAGCCAAGTAGTCACCGTTGATCGTGATCGCGCAATGGTTGGGGAAAAAGAAAGAAGAAGAAAACAGGACGCCTCAACCATCAAGCATACGCGGCTACTCGAAACTTCCATCCCAGGACTGCAAAGATCCCCGCGTTACAATCAAGGAGCCGAAACCAATGATTCCTGTGGTCCCCGTATAATAAGACAAGCACGGCAGCATATCCACAGGGTGATAAGTGCAAAAGTCGATTTTGAAGCTCTCGCGGCACGCGTTCACCCGAGGAATATCCCCGTCGGCGCTAGAGGTAGTAGCCGACGACGAATTGGTAGGTTAGCTGTGGCTCTCAGGAATCCCGCAACTTGCAGCCTGCAAGTTGCGGCCAGTGATCCCCCGTGCAGCCAAAGCCAGCCAATCAGCTAGGCTTGCGCTTGCACCGAGTTATTTTTTCCTTTTTGAAATCGCCTTTGCACCAGTGGTAACATACTCTCTACGTAACAAAAATAAGGTACAAACTTTCTTAAATTATTATCACCACTGACTTTCTTATTGTATTTCACCTATTTTATTTTTAAAAATATAGATTATCATGTATTTCATTATGATTTGTTTTAATACTAAAGAAAATCAAAATACAACTTATCATTTTGAATATTTAAACAAATAGTTTGAATAAAACGGATTATCAAACGTAATAAAAAATTAATAGCGTTAACAATTTAAGAGCGAATGAAAGTATTTAGTATATAGAGATGTCTCTGAGAAGTCTACAAATATCGATGGTTGAATCTACAACAGAGACGGAATACATTTTCCATTTGTTCATCCAAAGGTTCGCGTGGCATGCCGAATTAACGCTCAGATGCCACATAAGAAACAGATGAGAGGGCCTTGTTGGTTGGTAATCTGATGCGCCAAGCGCGACCCGGCACATGGCCAAACGTCCGGCCTCGCGGCGTGCACATCCTCTTCACTTCATCCCCAGCGTGGAATCGTACCAGTGCACCGACCGACGAGCAGCCATTCTCTTGCCGCGCGTGCTCTTTCGTAGACGAGCATGCATTGAGCCACAGATAAGGTTGGGTTAACGCGGCAGGCCACAGCGCGACGGGTCGGTGCCAATTGTCGCGTACGTGTTGCGTCGTCTCCACGCCAAAGATGTTTCTCGCGGTGTTGCTAATATTTGCATTAAAATACCATTTGGACTTCCATAACAGAACCAACAACCGAGTGACGCTATATAAAGCATTCATCTGAAAAGAGTAATTGTGTGCAATTCATCGGGCAGTAAACAGCTAGTAGTACTATAGCTAGCACCGACGGCACATGTTCCAGCTGATGAGGACACCTCGCTCTCGCTCAGACCGTTGAAATGGCACACACTGTCACACATTTTCCTCGTTGCAGTTTTTCTTATGGAGCATCACAGCCTCACAACTCACAACGCTCTCGGTCACTAGTTTAGCTATTGGATGTGGATTGAACAATCCAGATATTTCAATTCTGCTTTATTAAGAAAATGTTCGACCTTAAATACAAAAATGTGTTCCAGCTCCAAAGGAATACTATTCTCCATAAGAAGAAAACATGCAAGATTTTATAGGTTAAGTAAGAACTAAATACTCCGACTTCAGTTGTAAAATGTTCTAGCTCCACAAACAAAATGTTCGTACGTTATTTTATTTGTTCGGAAGATGTAAATCTAAGAAAAACACTCCACGAGGGATGGGGAAAGAAATAGACCAAGCGAAAGCACCTACCACCAAGAACATGGGCTGTCGTTGTCATCCACAGACGCAGCTCCACGGCATGGCTGAGTCACCCGCCCGTCGCTCCCTGCTCTCTACGGATAATATCTCTTGATCACCGATCGCTCACGCCTTGGTATACTTTTCCGGCACAGCTGTTGGCCCGGGCTTCGAGCTACCATCCTCGCAACCTGCCTGGTCACTGACGCCCCGGGCCCGCGCCTCCGACCTCCTGCTATAAATACCGCGCGAACTCTGCCTCTCAAACCAGGCCACCATCGCCATTTCCGTGTTCTTGGGAACCTCTGTCCTGTTGCTCCTCTGCTGTTCCAAACTGCGTGAGTTTTTCTTCTCCGTGGAAGAAGAAGAAGAAGAGTGGAAGCTAGCTGATCGGAGAAGATGACGATCACCATTGAGCAGCCTCAGCTAGGTGAGTTCCTGGTTCCTCTTTAGTTTCCCGCGTGCTCGTGTCAATTTTCTCTGTTCATGGTGTGTCTTGGTCCGTGAGCAAGCAGCATCAATGTCGACCAACGGTTGGTGTTGATCCTTTCGAACTTGCAGATGTGGTGGCGGAGAAGAAGGTCGCTGCCGGCGACCCGGCGCCGGACCTGGTGCTCGACGGCGGCTTCGTCGTGCCGGACTCTAACGCCTTCGGCCACACCTTCAGGTCTGCTTCTGCTGAATTAATACTGGCGTGTTCTGGGGATCGACAACGCATCAAGAAGCATCAAAGCTTTACTTTTCTTTATTCTTTTCCATTTCCGTACTCGGAACCGAAAGAGATACGTGTTCTTCTTGAAAAATGCACTATTTTTTTTCAAAGAATAAAATTTGACCGATACATGAACGAGCAGAAAAATATTTGCATTAGCAGCAGAGTAGCACTGCCTGGGACGGCGCTCTCTGTCCAACGCCAAATTGTGCATTTTGGCCCTCTGAACACGCAAAATAATTTATAAAGAAAATCAACAATAAATTAAAGGCAAAGGTGGAGGAGGATCAGCAGTGACATGAAACGGTATCAGTCCATCTTTCGACGAAAAATTCAAAAGTCTCCAGGAAAATGGAACTTTGTCCAACTCCTCAATCAACTTTGGTTTTGTTTTTGAGGTGTTGTAGCAACGAACAAGTGCGCTTTTGCAATTGCTATTAGATCGGCAGATAAAAGGTGACAAAGAGCGTTTCCCATATCCGAGGACAGACAGTTTGGCATGTTATTGCTTTCTGAGATTTCTGGTTGTCCACGGCTGCGGCCCCACATATGACACCATCTGATATTTTGTGGCTCTGTTGGCCTAGCTAATTTATACGCTTATGATCATCATCCACTTTCTGTGTGTCTTTATAGTTCACATATTGAAAGTTCATTGTCACTGGTTCCTCAAAAAGAAATCATTCTCACATGCTAGGGATGGATGATTGATTAGGCCTTTTCTTCTTACAAAAATTAAAATAAAAAAACAAGTGTGGGCAAAGGATGAGATAACTGAAACTGCAAGTGACGCGCAGGGACTACGACGCGGAGTCTGAGCGGAAGAAGACGGTGGAGGAGTTCTACCGCGTGAACCACCTGAACCAGACGTACGAGTTCGTGTCCCGGATGCGCGGCGAGTACGGGCGGCTGGACAAGACGGAGATGAGCATCTGGGAGGGCATCGAGCTGCTCAACGAGTTCATCGACGACAGCGACCCCGACCTGGACATGCCGCAGATCGAGCACCTCCTCCAGACCGCCGAGGCCATCCGCAGGGACTACCCCGACGAGGACTGGCTTCACCTCACCGGCCTCATCCATGGTAACTGCATTTTTCTAGCTTCTCCTGGCCCCCACATGTCATATATAAGATCTTTAAGAAATTTAAGTAAATCTATCTTGCTTTTCAGATCTGGGCAAGGTGCTGCTGCACCCCGCCTTTGGGGAGCTTCCTCAGTGGGCGGTTGTTGGTAAGTGCTGATAGACGACTTGGCAAACTCATCCGTAATTTTGCTCTGTAGTAATACTGATGTGTTCTTTCTGCATTTTCCAGGCGACACCTTCCCTGTTGGCTGCGCGTACGACGAGTGCAACGTTCACTTCAAGGTAAGCGATGGCCGATCAATCATCAAGGATTTGATTGGCCATTCCCAGAAACCTCCATTATCTGCTGCCTGCCAGTGATATTTTACTCTGCTTCCGACACACATTGTGGATGCAGTACCTCAAGGAGAACCCTGACTACCACAACCCAAAGTACAACACCAAGACTGGGGTCTACTCGGAGGGCTGCGGCCTTGACAACGTGCTTATGTCCTGGGGCCATGACGATTACATGTACCTGGTAAGTAATTTCGCCATCAGTGATTGCTTTAGTTCTTTTTTGAAGACATGATGATTGTGTTAGTTGGGGACAGTTCTTCTATGCACCGTGTTTTCTGAAAATAAGTTGAGGTGCTTCTTCGTCTCAGGTGGCCAAGGAGAACAAGACCACCCTCCCTTCCGCGGGGCTCTTCATCATCAGATATCACTCCTTCTATCGTAAGCGCCTCATCTTTTGGTGATCAGATTCAGAAGTTGCTGCAATCAAGTTAGGTTACTGAATTTTTCGTGTTCGGGATACGATCAGCTCTGCACAAGCATGGAGCTTACATGCACCTGATGAACGACGAGGACAAGGAGAACCTCAAGTGGCTCCATGTGTTCAAGTAAGAAAACATACTAGTAGTAGATACCATGCAAGAACATTCCATTGCATCTATACTCGAGTGAGGTATCGACAGTTACTTACAAGTACTAAGCATTCCCCCTTTTTTGCAGCAAGTACGACCTTTACAGCAAGAGCAACGTCAGGATAGACGTGGAGAAGGTGAAGCCCTACTACATGTCGCTCATCGAAAAGGTACAAGAGTTTTCTCTGCACCTCTCGTTTGGCACCGTTTCTGTTTCAACTACTCTGCACCTCTCATTTGTTCGTGTCATTTTTTAGTTTAAATCGACATACTGATCTGAGCTTCTTGTCTGAACTTTTTTTTTCTGCAGTACTTCCCGTCGAAGCTGAGATGGTGAACTCTAAGCTGAACAGAGCACACGCGGGGAGAATCAGGTGGGAGAACAGAGGAAGAGCTGTCCCGAACTGCCATGTAACCATACAGTATGCGTCGTGTATGAACATTTCATACCGTCTTGCAAAAAAAAAAAAAAAAATCATACCGGAAGTCGAGCGCGTGTACCCGTTTTGTATCGTGCAGTCGCGAGTCCCACGCAATTTCAAATAAAAGATGACACTGTTTTTTCTGCACCTGCAAGTGTGTTCTTTCACTGTCTTGGGTCCTCGTCATGAAACTGAAAATTGCATAGTACATACTTATCAGAGAGGAATACTATCTGGAACGGCTTTCCTGGTCCATTATTCGATGAACTTATTATCACCATTGAACTTGAACTTGAATGAGAGTGAACTAAAACACAGCCAATCAAGCGTCAGTGTCGCTCGACGTTCAATTGAACCTTCTCTGTCAATTCTTGTGTTCCCTTCACCTACTGCCAGAAGCAAAAATTCAGGCCACTGCTACTTTTATTTGTACTCTCTTCTATTCCTACTATAAGAGCATCTCCAGCGAGGGACCCGAAATCGGGCCCCGAAACTCCAATTTCGGGTGGACTCGCAAAAGATCGGAGGCAAGATTTTTAATCGAACTCCAGCAGAACATCCGAAACCAGACTCCTATATCCAACCGACACACGGGTCCCGCTTGTCAGCCTCCCATCTTATCTCTTCTCCTCCACCTATGCCCGGAGCACCACGACCCACCTCCGCCCGGCCGAGCACGAAGCCGGTCGTGCGCGACGGCCGGGCCGGACCGCCGCCACCCAAGAAGGCTAAATCTTGGAGCTCCTGCCCGTGCTACGGCCCGCCCACGGGTAGCGGCGCGGCAAGACGAGGGAGGCGGTGGTCCAGCGGCGGTGCGACTAGCCGGAGGAAGGCGGCGGCCGCGTTTAGCCATCGAGCTCCGGCCGGAGCTTGGCCTCAACCTTTCGCGGGCCGAAAAATGGTGTCCAGCGGCGCGGGCCGGAGTTTGTCGTAGCCGGGATCGGAGGCGGCGAGCGGCAGCTGGAGGTAGCCGGATCCGGGGGAAGAAGCCCGACCGGCATGGGCGGCGACCGGGAGGGCGCGGTAGGTGGAGGCGGCCTGCCGGCCGGGAGGTAGGCGGCGGGTCCGCCGGAGGAAGCGCGGCGCGCGTTGGCCGCTCGGCAGGAGCAGGGAAGGAGAGAAGAGGAAAGAGAGAAGAGGGGAGAGAAAAGAGGAGAAAAGGTAAAAGAAAAAGAAAAAAATACGGGTCCCATTGACAGTTGGATTTTAGGAGGTGGGATAGAGCCCTCCCATTTTCAGGGGTTGGAGGGGGATTTAAGAGGGTAGCTACTTTAGAGCATCTCCAAGCAAGGCCCTTACTTAGGCCCCTACTCAAAATTTAGGATCTCCGGTAAAAAAATCCACTCCAGCGAGGACCCTACTAGGTCCCTACTTTTCCATGCCCACTCAAATTGCAATCCCAAGCCCTCATTCCCGGGGCTTCTAACCGAGCTCTCAAATGTGGACCCCACTAATTTTATTTGTTTTCTTTTTTTCTCTTCTTTCTTTTTCTCCTCTCTCCCTTTCTTTTCCTCTCTCTCTCCCTTTCTTTTCCTCTCTCTCTCTCTTCCCTTCCTCCTGCCGCGCCGCAGCGCCCGCCGAGCTGCGTCGCCGCCTCTCACCCCGCAAGGCCGCGCCGCCGCAGGACGCCCGAGCCGCACCTCGCCATCGCCTCCCACCTGGCCGGGCCGCGCCGCCGCCTCTCACTTGGCCGAACCGCGCCGTCGCCTCCCACCAGCCGGCCGCGCCGTCGCTCCCACTGGCCGGGTCGCGCCGTCGCCTCCCACCGGCCGAACCGCGCGCCGCCCCACCCTCGTCCCTCCGGCCGCTCGCCGCCCCTCACCTCCTTCTTCGGCCGCGCGTAGCACCTCCCCGGATCTAGTGGGGCGGCCTCGACGGTGGTGACCATGGTTGCGGAGCCGGGTGGCCCGGATCCGGCATGCGGTGGGGCCCGGTCGACGTCGACGGCGGTGGACCGGATTGGTGGCCCGGCCGGCATCGCCGGCGGTGGACCAGATTGGGGCCCCGACCGGCGTCGGTGGATTGGAGGCCCGGTCGACGTCGACGGCGGTGGCACCGGCGCTGCGCTGCCATGGCGATGTTGGAGATGGGGCCCACATGAGTAGGGGCTTGAACTATTCTTTCTGCTGGAGTTCGAGCAATTTTTGAGCCCCATCTTTTGCATCCCCGCTCCTAAACAGAAAAATAGGGACCTGATTTGTGGTCTATTGCTCGGAGATGCTCTTAGGAGTCCATATAGGAAGTCTCGCTGGAGTTAGTTTTTTGTCCAAACTCCTAAAATTTAGGATCGGAGGGCATTTTAGGGGGATTGTCTGGAGATGCTCTAAGAGCAACTCCAGTGGAGGCCCCCAAACAAGCCCCAATCACATTTTTGGGGCCTAAGTTAAAAAACACAACTCCAGCAGGGCCCCAAAACCGGCTCGTATTTTGCATGGGCTCCAAAACTTCATCTACCAGCTCCCATTCCTAGGGGCCTCCAATCCACCCTCCCATACGTGGGTCCCACCGATTTTATTCCTTTTTCATTTTTTTCTTTCGCTTCCTCTCCTTTCTTTCCTCTTTCTCCTCTTCGATCTCCCCGTAGCCCGAGCGGAGCGCCGCCTCTGTACCCACGGCCGACCCCGCGCACCATCTTCTCCCCCACCGCCAACGGCGCGGCTAGCCAGACACGAGGGCACCGGCATCTCGCTAGTCGACCGCCGTCAATGGGACCTGCGCCTGGTCGGATCTGCAGCCACACGGCCGGACGGTCGGCTATGCGGCGCAAACGGCGACGCATGCGGCGGTTCAATCGGCGGCGCGAGCGAGGAGGATTCGGGCGACGGGTAGGCGGGGCGTGGCCGGTCGACGGCGGTAGCGGTGCAGCCGCGTGGCCGGCGATCGAGGTGTCGGCGGGCCGCGATAATCGGATCCCGCCGGACGCCGTCCCCGGGCTCGAGGATCGAGCCCGCCATGCCGGTATCTAGGCCAAGCTTCCGATGCTCGGAGCTCGATCTTGGCGCAAGATACGCCCGGCGGCCTCCCTCCCGGCTCTCGCCCTCCCGCCGGCGCCGTAGAGGACGGAGGTGGGGCGGACGTGGAGCAGCACCACGGCGTCCCCGTGGCGGAGGTACCCACTTGACGGCGAAGGCGGACTCGTCGGAGAGGTCGACAGCGATGCCGATGCGGCGGTGCGGTGAGGACGCGGCCGCGGAGGCCACAGCGAGCGAGGAGAAGAAGTACAGCGGCGTGCCACTCGCCGTCCCGCCGGTGTCGGAGAACCGGCCGGGGCCTAGGTGCCGTCGTGAATCCAATGAGCATTCTGTGAATTTTGTTTTGGTTCACTGTTGAGTGGGCCCCACCTGTAAGTAGAAAATAGGGGCCCGAATTTGTGAGACACGGCTGGAGTTGATAGGAAAATTTTGGTTCCAAAAATGAGACCCAGCACGCAAATGAAAAAGTAGGGGCCAATTTTTGGTGCTATCACTGGAGTTGCTCTAATGAAACGGCACAACACCTGCCATTTGCTTAAAAAAATGGATTTTGACCCAACAGTCCAAGTGTCCACCTTCATTTCACGGCAAACAAGCAGTACCAGTCCGAATCATGCGAGCAGTGATTCATCCTGAGTTAGAGCATAGCAGCGTATGCAAACATTTGTGCCAGTTTTTTTATGACTTATCCGTTCCATAGGATTCTTACAGAATCTACACGCATATGAGCACCGATGGTTCATAAACCTGTACAACTAATAAAAGCACAAACAGTGCACAATAATCAGGCACACACTTCAGGTTTTCAGTTTTCTTCTTAAGCTTATCATAAGCATCAATACCCATGCCAGGAAATGACTTTTCTAAAGTCATAGTGGCGCAGCCAAGCTGAAAATGGTGGCAAGGTTTGTAACTTCGGTGACGCACAGCTGATTACAC
Source organism: Chloris gayana (assembly GCA_031894775.1). Lineage (NCBI taxonomy): Eukaryota > Viridiplantae > Streptophyta > Magnoliopsida > Poales > Poaceae > Chloris > Chloris gayana. The sequence continues at coordinate 179,868 of JAUNZO010004415.1, forward strand.
AGGCACATGGAACGGCCAAGCTGAAATTAGTGTTGCTATTTGGTTGCAGTGCAATACCGCATGGCTGGTTTACTGAAGAATGACACTGCAGTTTGGTCATGTTGAGCAGCACTACTTGTCTGCACCGTGTCATTCAGTGATCAACAGAAGTCACCGGATTACTAAAAAGGTTTTAGTAATCACTGCCAGTCAATGGAACCGACCCGGCTTTCTTCACTGATTCAACATAAGTTGAAACTTAAATTTCAGAACTATTCCCGAGCAACCATCAATGAAAATTTCACTGTATATATAATAGCTCCAATCATCATCTAAAAATATATATAACTCTAGTATATATGTAATAGAAACAATATTCAGAATAAAAGGAAAAGTTAGAACACATTGTCTAATAATAAAACTAACACATTATTCTACGACACTAAAACTAGGTATTCTTAATAATACCAACATAACGCAACTCTACGGATCCAAGATAGATTGTGCCATCTTCCCTTTCTACCGCTTCTGTCGGTCTCACGTCTTTGGAACCCCTCATATCTTGAAGCTTTTGACCATTAGCGTCAATCCTAACGGCGAGCAAGTGGCTATCCGGACCAAATGGCAACTCGTATTTTTCACGGTGCAACGCTACCCAGTATCCACCTTTCTGATCGGGCCTCACATTATCTGGGTATCCAGGTAGGTCGGCAAATAGCTCCGACGAGCCAGCCTTGGGCCCCTCAATCCAAACCTTAAGCAGCTTGCAAGGTCCAGTTGACGCGACAACGAGGTGAGTCCTATCGGCACTGATGGCAATGCCGTTGGGGTAGGTCACATTGGATTGGATCACCGTGACTTGATTGGTGTGCGGATCGTACTTCATGATGCGTCCCGTCGAGTCCCGAGTGGCAGTCACCCTTTCATGTTGCGCCCTCGTATACGTCGTGCTGCTTGATGTGAAGTACATGTTCCCGGTAACTTGGTCCACATCCACCCCGTTCGTGAAGCTAAGTGGCACACCGGCAGCCTCTGTTGCGAGCACGGTGGCCTCCCCGCCGTTTGGCCCTACCCTCATCAAGCCCATGTATGCGTCCGCTATGTAGAGGTAGCCAGAACTGTAGTGAAAACGTAGACCCAAAGGCCGGCCGCACAGGCTCTCGGTGGCAACTGACGGGAGCTCGGATGTCGCGTAGGAGGCGCAATTGTTCTTGACATAACTCGGGCTGTAGGCGAAAGTTGTCCAACCTACATCCTTGCCGGCGTATTTGAGAATACGGCCATCCGAGACACTCACGTAGGGCCCTCCACCATGACCGTCGAACGCGACGCTCTCGGGGCCGATCACCAGTTCGGGCAGCTGAATCTGCTCCATCTGGATCGCATTGATGGCGTTCATCACGGTTGGTCGTGCAGGAGCCGCCGCAGCGGAAGGTACCAGCAGCATGGCAAGAAGCGAGATCGCGAGAAGGACGAGTTTCCACGTCTTCTCCATGTTGCTAGCCTCGTCAGGCTAGGCTCTCTCTGATCGCTGTGAGTTGTGATTTGGTGGAGGAGAACGGCGTACGCCTCTGCTTTTATAGGGGGCTTCACGGAACGTCAAAGACCGAGTCGGCATGAGCACTGGCTAACACTTACGAATCGGATCCGTTTCTCCCCATCGGCAAAGGAAAAGCGTGCAAGGACGGAAACGGGTCAAATCAATCAGTATCCACCTCGGATATCTTTATTCCAGAGGTGCTGCTTGGATGTTGGATCACTCCTGCTCGGCGCGATTGACGAACTAGAGAGTGGTTCATCAAGAACCATCTTGATCATTGCCGCCACGAGATGGGTGTTGATGAGCGCAGCGCTGGCGCCGTACCGCTGCACCAGCGCGTCCTGCGACCCGCCGTTGTCGAAGAGGTCCTGGTCGGAGTGGAACCGGCCTCGCCGCGCCAGCAGATTCAGCCAAGCATGTAGGCCGTGTCGAAGGCGTCGGGCGCCGATGGGTGCCAGGGTGGCGTCGCCGGATCGGAGGTGGCGTCGATGATGGTGTGTCCGATGGATAGATGTCGCGTGCGTTCAGGCCATCTGCTTGCTGAACAGATTGGCATGAGTTTGGTTGCTTCCGGTGTCGCGGAACGAAGGCCCGTCGGTATTTCATTTCACGGCCACCCTTCGCGTTTCTCCATCGGCTTGGCATTCGACTGGTCTCAAGCCCTGGGAGAGAGTCGATGGCTGCCCGGATTCTAGCCCATCCTTGCACTGGCAGAACTCGCACTGCTCCGGCGGCTCTCGAACGCGCTGCTGTGCGTTCAGGTTCCGGTGCCACCCGTCTTTGCTCGGTCACGCGCTTCCCATTGGAACCTGCCTAGCGTGCGTGGGACTCCACGTTGCACTGTGCCAACGCAACGTGATCGTGATCTGGTACCTGGCTAGCGCGTGTGAAATTCCAGGTTACCACAGAAGTGCTGGGTGTTCTTGGAACAGAGTCGAGAACAGCAAGCTTCTGGTCAGCCTGCCACGCTTGTTGCTACAGAGCCGAGCTCGCACCTGCATTCCGTAACCACTGAGTCGGTGTCGACTGCGTGCTTGTGAGCTAACCTATCACCTTTTTCCCCCTGAAACGAAAGGGACACGACGTCTTCCAGAATCACGTGCACTGAACAAATTGGGATCGTCACCGACCCATTACACGATTACCCGATCCGTTGCTACCCACGGATGTCGTGAAGCTGTCACGTTCGCTGCCCATTCTCTCTGTTGTTTCTGAAACATTCATCGTCTGCGCTGAAAAGACGCGCTCTGTGCAGGCCGAGGAACTCTCTCTCAAGCCCTGGTCAATTCAGAAACCCGACCAGAAAGAAACTGGTAACGGAAACACGCGCGGTGATTTCTCTGAAGACCTTCCTTTGGTCGAAAATAAAAACTCTCTGAAGACCGGCTCGCCGTGCAAACTGCAGGTACCTCCCGGAAATCGTACAGGCAGACAACGGAATCAGCATAAGTCGTCGGCGGTTGGCTCCACGCCTTACGGTTACGGCCGGTGCCGCGCCACAGGCAGCGCGCTCGGAACGCGCGGTTACGGTTCAGCTCCCGTACGAATCCGGAAAAGCCCCAAGCCATGGACCTAATCCCGCACCGCACGGAATTCCCCGGGTCGTCGCGGGACTGGCTCGAGACGACCGGAATTAAACAGAGCCCGTGCGGGGATCGCGTGCCTGCCTGCCGCCGATGGCAACGTGAAGCGAGCACACGGCCGGCGCGTGACCGTGAAGCCAGCTTTACCTGCACCTACACGGCAGCAGACGTGTACAAGATCAACAAGTAAAACTGAAGAGCTCCCGGCCGGTCAACAGGACATCCGCTCCTCCACCACCTCCTCCTCTCCCTTCTGAATTCTGATGCAACGGAAACACTGCCGTTCTTCGTAATCAAAAGAAAAAGAATCCCGGGTCACGTAAGCAGGAGTTGAAACAGCTGGTCTGAAAAGGTTTTCCTTTTACAATGGCGTGAAGTGAGTTGGGCGTTTGACCACGCTGAAGTGGACCGCGGCCGAACCACGATACATGTCGATCCAATCCAAGTTAACAAGAGAATCAAAAAAAAAAAAAAATCCAAGTTAACAAATCTGACGAGACCGTAAAGAAACAAAGCGATCTTCGGGGTGGGTGGTGAGCGCAGCAGGGAAGGGAAGGGAAGGGAAGGCATGCTCCCACCTGCGATCGCGATCCGGGTTGGCGTCGTGTTTCGCCACCTCTCCATAAATCCCACATCCTCATCCACTCACCCCCTACCGAGACCTGGGCTGACGAGGACCATCACGTTCACGTACTGAAGCGACCAGCCGAATTGCTGCGTTCCTCGCAAAACGAAGCTTGTTCACGGTCACCGTGGCGCGTTGCTACAGCCGCCCGAAAACGCGCCTTCAGATTGCCGGAAGGAACGAACCCCTCTGAAATCTCTACTACTTAAAAAATTCCTACTGTTTCCATCTGCCTACTACCTTCGTCCGGCACCTGCGATCTTCGTCCGTACGTGCGAAACAAAATAACCTCCGAAATTTTTAACCCCGCGCCATCCCGTCCCGCGCCCCCTCGTTCCCGTTCCCGAACCCAAACCCGTTCCCGAACCGCCCCTGCGACGCCGGCCGCCGCGACACCACCAGCGCAGCCGCCTGCGACCCTAGCTGCCGCCGCGGCCACCCTCACCGCACTGCTGCATCCGCCGCTGCATCGCTTGACTCTACCCGCGCCGCTGTTCGCCTCCACCTCCTGTCCCCCTGCGCATCCGTGTCCGCCTTGGCCTTTGCCGCCTCCACCTCCACCCCGTGTGCCACATGCTCACGCCCTCCTCCCCGAGCAGCAGCTGGGTCACCACGCCCACCTCCCCGAGCAACTGAAGCTGCGGTGCCACACCCTCCTCGTCTTTCACTTCCTCCGTGAGCAGAAGTTCTTGTTATGCCTTTGGTTTCAGTTCGTTTTTTCATAGATTTTTCTGAGTTGATTGGTGATTTGGTATTCCTTGATTCTTGCAGATCCGTGGAAGGATAAGGATTGGCGGGCAGGATACAGACTGGTAGCAACTGAGGTGAGAATCGGGAGATGGGAGGAAATTTGATTGATTCTTTGGGGCTGCGGATTTGTTGGTTCTTCGATCTCCATCACGTTATTCTGATGCTTTCGTGATTCTTAGATTGATGCTTCAAATTTTCAGCCTAGAGGCAGTACAAATTGTGGCTTATAACCATATCTATTTTTATGACTTACAATTTTTGCAATTGGTAAGATACTCGCTAGAGAATTTAGATTCTTTCATTCATTAGTTCCTGTGCTTATCTTTTCATGATGTCATACTGAAAAGCAGTATTCCTGTTTTTACTGAAAATTGAAGTTATCAATTTCATCCTGTCATGCATAGATGTCTGTCTGTAAATCAGTATCACTTTCAAAGGATTTTCCAACTGTGTGAAAGATGCTAAAATGGAGGTGCTATGCTAAATAGAAATAAAATTTTTGGGAGGGCAGTGACATGAGTCCAAATACTACAATAAATTCAAAGAAGGGGAAAAGCCGTACAGTTCTTAGAAGAAAGAGCCACATGCTAACAGACATAGCTACACTCTTTGTGTTCACTACAAGTCTATAAGAGTACTTTGATCGGAGTGTTAAGTATTTCCCCATTTAGGTAATCTTGAATCTTTTTCTTCATTGTGCAGAGTGTACGGTAAAGAGTTAGTGTCTTTTTTCTATGTTTCCTTTGTCAATTAAGATAAAAAATATATATAGTTAAGCAAGTTGTGCTTGTTTTATCCACTGTCAAATGCAAAAAAAAAAAACATCAGGGTCTGGCTGATTTGTGTTTCTCATGGGTGTTCAATTCTTTGTTGTCTGATGTGCTTCTTTCATAATTAGTTATTGTTGATTAGTGCGGCTCCTTATGAGCTTGATTCACACAAAGTAGTTATTCTCATTTTTTCATGTTTTAGACAAGGTGAATAAGTAGGTACAGCTTGGTTTACTAGCAGCACAAATTTAATATTTCTTGATTTAGAAACATTTAGACTTTGCTTGGTAGCTGTAGGGTCAATCCATAGCACTACAATGATAAGTAGCTTTTTTTGGTTTACCTTGTACCATTATTTTTTAAAAATTGTGATCTGTGCAAACTGGAATACATTGTAGGATTATGAAACATGATAAGCTTGCGGCAAACTAATTAGTCAAGCAGTGGTTGGCTGGTAGAGAGCAATTAAATTGTAAAGCTAATCATGCTTGACTCAGATCAATGATCTGGTCAACTGTGATCGTCTCTACCTATAAATAAATAGGAGAATAAAAGTGAATTATTATATACAATAGTTTTTGCTGGGACAATAATCCAACTAAACTATTGAAGAATTTTTATATTGAGATTGAGTGCACTTTTGTTCTGTGTAAAAAGCTTATATATTTTTGTTTCATTGAGATAATCCAGCAATATTTTATTTCTATAGAATATGATATTATTTTTGATTTGTTTTACAGACAAGGCAAGCACACTAATTGATTTTTCCCAGTGTCCCTTCGTTTGCAGGATTATAAGTTTTAGGACAACATAATTGGTGAATCTTTGATCCTAAGATTCTGCACTTGGTTCCTTCTTCGATTCAGGTGCCAATTTTCTTGCCTCCTCTTGGTTTGCATTCAAATATCCAGGTGTGTGTGCTCCTAAAATCCCTATTAAAATGGTTAAAAAGCTGGAAGTAATTGATCTGTCCCATCTTCATAGAAGACAAGCTGGAAGAATTAAGATTTAACAGGATAGCTGAATAAACTTCAAACCATGGGATACACAGGTGTGGAACACAAATTCTTATTTCTTATGGTTTGAACATTCCTTGGCTGCGTACAGACGGTAAAATGGTATAAATAAATTAAACATCAAGAGAATAAATTAGTATAAACATTGCAATGCCCCTCAGCTGTGATGATCTCGAGGTCACTACGAAAGATGTTGAAAAGAAATGGGACTAGGAGGATAGTGGACCTAAGCAAGTTGAAATCCCCTTTAATCCTGACAGTGTCCTCCAGGTACTAATATTGCAACATCCTTACCTTATTTTTAATTCCATTTTGTACAATTTAGGTGGTTGAAATAAATATTGTCCCTGTTTTGATTCCTTTTCATATGTATGGTACTTTATGTTAGCCTTTCTTTTTTTTTATTATTCTTTGTTCATTACAAGTGAGACACTTATCATGAAGCAGTAAGTTATCTATAGTTGTTTTTTTGCTTGAAATCTGATACGATTCTATCTCTTAATAAAATCCATTTTGTATCGTCCTTTTTGCATGACAAATGAGCGTGTCACCTTTTTGTGTATAGTGTAAGCAAAGCTTCATGAGTTCACATCATCCATGAATGTCCTCTGGCCGCCATTCTTATAGATGTCACTGAACACATATATTTTGTGTATAGTGTTAGCTACTGGTCTTATATAGTATAGTGAGTTTTATATAGTCCCTGTAGGAAAGTTGAGGCTATTTTCATTGGTTTTCTCAAGCCTGGCTGTTCCTGTTACTATATGGATGCACTCAGCTTTCAAGTACTTATTTCTCTATTTGTCCAATATTCTGATTAGAAAAAAAATGGTGATTAGCCTTGTGCCATAGTAGTTTTTTCAATCCTTTTGTTCCTAAAGCACTACCTGGAAGATGTGGCTAGGTGATTACATAATACCACTTATAATCTACTTCTTTTTCACTTTTAAAAACACCTGGGTCAACTTTTCTCTCTACCTCTTTGTGTCCCTTAATATTAACCTAAATGTGAAATTGAATATGATGATCAGTGTGAGTTTATTTGCTTGCTTGCTTGCTAAAGTGCAAACCACCATAACTAATCTGGTGGTGATGCAGAACACCAGCATGATTGAGGCAAGAGCATGTAGGCAAAGTTGTATGGAGGGTGTGGCTGTGTATGTTGGTGAAGTATAGCCTCAAGAGTGATGCGCGGTGAAATTTTAAACATAATTATGGATGCGTTGTTACTATCTGAACTGGAGTCATGGTTGTAAAGACGAGGAAGAGCATTCATGCAACGCTGTAATCCCTGGGTGGGTGTTCTTAACGTAGTATGTGTTACGAGTCGTGCCAAGAGCAAAAACAGGATTGGTAAGTTTTCACTTTATTATTCACAGTCATTGTTGTAAATGTAATTCTATATGGGCTGTTAGTTTTCCATTAATAGTTATGGTTGTAAAAAAATAAGTTGTCTGTTTTCCGGTCAGAATTAGTCAAAGCATGAACTTTTGTATTTGATGAACTAAGGTCATATGATAACTTTATTATGGCATTTGTCTTCTTTTGCATTTTGTTATACAGATTTTTATCGCCCGTAGCAACGCACGGGCCAATTGCTAGTGAAATGAAAAGGTCTCGCCGCTCACACGCCCCGAGTGCTCTCCGCTCTCTCCCCACGCGCCATATGTTTGGCCCTCCCCTCGATCCCAACAGAAAGCGACTCCAAAATAAAAGCATAAAGCCATAAAGGTGTGCAGTGGCGGTGACTGCTGACACAGCGACACTATCACCGAAATATATTTGGAGGTGGTCCGTTGACTCTTTTCTTGGAGATGCCGGGAGGTGATTAGTTTACCGGCGAGTGCTCGTGCAGCCGCCGGGAAGTGCGGCTGTGAATCGAGGTACGGCCAACGGTGGAGGATCGCACAGCACCTACCTACGAATCACCGTCAAAGAAAGCTGAATCAAAGGCTACAGGCATGTACGGTCTCCACATAAGATGAAAGTCACTTTTCATCTGGAATGTCCCAAAAAATTATATACAGATGTACTAACAACAAAATTCTAAATTAGAACTGAAACTCTAAGTGTCAAAGTAAGACAAACGAATTTAGATTTACAAAACTATACGGAATATCCTTTATAGCCCCAGCCACCAGGGTGGACAAAAGATTCTACTACTTTGGAGTTACGAACATTCAGAGCGAATCAGCCATCAATAGGATGACCCGCATATCGTAAGCACGACATTTCCCAGTGGAAAAAGGGAGGGTCATGTCTTCTACAAAAGAGGTTAGAAAAAGCTAGTAGCGGTCTGTTACAACTTCATCTTATATCAGAATTTAATAAAAGCCAAAGGCAGTTAGCACTAGCAGCTATCCTAAACTAGAATCGCTGGCATATCTATCTCGACAACTATACGGAGTAATATGGACAATAGTAATAACCAACGAAACAACCATGTGCAAGTTGCCAAGTGAGTACCTAACGAACTCCATAACAAAAATAAGCCCCTACAAATGCTGCATCTCTTCCCCCAAGTAGCGCAACACAGATTCATTCACACGCTCGGGTGGGCTTCGGCTTCGTTCGCCTCCTTTGGCCAGCCAGCTTGCTCACTTGGAGACGAAGTCACCAACACAGCCAAGCGCCTCCCCCCGTCCCCGACACGGGCGGCGCACGCCCTGCCGCGCTCCGCTACCAGAGAGAGTCTAAACCCCCACGCGACACCGACCCCGACCCCCTCTCTCCTCGAACCCGACCCCCGCCGCCGGCGATGCTGACGCGTCGCCGCAGCCGCCCGGGCTCTCTCATCCTCGTCTGCCTCCTCCTTGCGGCGGCGGTTGCATTCTCCCCTTCGCGGCGGCTGCGGACGCCGACGCCGGAAAGGGCGCCAACGACGGAGGCGACGACGAGCGGCGCCGTGCCGGGAAGGAGGAGGCGGAGACGGAGGCCGCGGCGGGTGCGGCCGAGCGCGGGGAAGTGGTGGCCGTGGCGGAGGCCGGCGGGGAGGTCGCGGCCCAGGGCAATGCGACGGCCAAGGAGGGCAGCCTCGCCGACATGATCGACCGCGCGCTGGAGAAGGAGTTCCCGGAGTCCGAGGGCGAGCAGGGCGGCGGAGGTGCGTGGATCTGGCCCGGCGATCCGCCGCGCGGGTGCTCGGGATCTGGGTCGGAGGCTGGGCGGGTGGGTCGCGTGTGTCGGTGCCCGTGCACTTCAGATCTCGCCTGCGGTGGTTGCCGCGTTGTGTCTGGGGATTGCGGGCATGGGGACTCGAGCGGGTGGTTCGGTTTCGACTGGATTGTGCTGACATCACCTCTGGTTTTGCAGAGACCGACCCTGGCAGCTTCAACAACACCGTCGCTGAGAAGCAGGTGAGTTCATCGCGTTATGTCCTGTAACTTGCGTTTCTATGCTTATGATGGGAATTTTATGAGCTGTTTCTGACTCAAAGCACCTGTGAATCTGTGAGAATTATGACGCTCCCACAGCTAGATAGCGTATTGAGCATTAAATGACCCATCCAATTCCCATGATTAGGAAGCTTTCGGGGCCTTGTGACTGGAGTAATTGATTTTATTTGAGCTGGCATTTTCCTAGTGCCGAGCTGACAACAGTACCTTGGATGGTGTTTATTATGCGTTCAGTACTAATTAGCACTACTCCCGTCATTTGTTTGCCTGAACCCTGAGCTACTCTGTAAGATGATAAACCTTCTTTATGATGTTACCTAAGCTGCTGTAAAAAAAATCTAGTTCTTCGTGTTCTCTGTGCCCTTGCTTGAGATTCTTTTAGGCCATTGACCATCCATGCGGTGGCTACACCAGATGACTAAATGATGTACCCTTTTATGCATCCCAAACCGCATTAATCAATTCTTAATGTTTTGTTATCTTCTTATCTTTAAGAGTATAATCGCTTTTACTTTATCTGTTTGCACATTGGCTCCAAAAGTAACTATCTATTATGGCTATTTCGTCAGCCGTGTAGACAATAATAAAGCATTCATCAGTTGTAAAATTGTAGCGCACAAGCTCTTTTTTCTTCCTGGCTGCTGTGCATTGTGCACCTATTGTATAATGTTGGTGCAGACTCAGATATCTAATGCAAACTGCTCACTTGTGTTGTATACTCATACCAGGGAGTTCTCGAAACTGTGGCTAGAAGAGTAACTAAGAAGAATGAGACCAAAGACAACAAGTAGGTCACAAGCCCATTTTTCAACTTACATTTTGTATGTTAAATGAAATTAATCTTACTTTTAAAATCTGTAATAGAGCTGAAAACTTGTGATCTTCCATTCCATAAGGTCATTTCCATTTAAGGAGGTTTTCTTGGATCGATCTGAGCAAGAGGATGTTCCCACATTAATTGATCGGAAGGTGCAACCATGAACTGAAATTTTCTGTCCAAGTTGCTGCCTATGTACCATACATGTATGCATAGTGTTACGAGCTTTTTGTTAACTTTTGGTTATAATAATATCTCTCCTTGGCACATTCTTTACTCCAGGATAATGTTTTTATCATATCAAATCCGAAGTCAAAGTACCCTGTATTGCAGCTGGACCTTAGGTATGCTTTCAGTATTCACTATTCAGTCATTTCATACTTGAGGTGATGAAACTCTTTTATTCACATGGAAGCTTGATTTGTTGAATGTATATTATTTTAGGTTGATATCAGACCTTGTTGTCGTCATCGTGTCTGCCACATGTGGTGGGATTGCCTTTGCTTGCCTTGGGCAACCAGTGAGTACTCTGTGCTTTTATTTCCTCTTAACCTATACCCATATTAACAACAAAAAATGAAATTCTTAATATTAAGCTGCCAAAACCTACAATTCAAAATGTATTGCAGGTGATTACAGGTTATCTACTTGCAGGATCTATAATTGGACCTGGGGGTTTTAGCTTTGTCAACGAAATGGTGCAAGTAAGGTGCTTTCACCTTTGTTCCTTTTCTTGATGCTCAATCAGCAGTCGCTCACTAGTTGAGCAGATAGCGAGTTCCCATTGGATCAGGTGTCTGTAGTTAGCTTTATAATGTTAATTGAAACAAATCTTCACCATTGCTTCACTTCGGTTGGACTTGCACTATATCGCAATTTTCTTTTGTGGCCATCAGTAGTTATTAATAGCTTTGTGACTAATATGTGGAAGTTATGGATCTGTTCCATCTGTAGGCTGGTTGAGTAAGGAGTATCCTGTAACTTCAATCTGTTTAAGGATGAAATTATAGTTGAAGAAACTTTGGTACCAATAAAAATTTCCCGAGTTGCGAAAGATTATGTTTGCTGGCTAATTTCTCCTCCCATCGTCTTGCTAATAACATAGATTTAGTCAATTTTTTTTGTATTTATATGTTCTGAATTCTTACAGATGCGTATGTCTATATTGTATATTGCGTAGTCTGTTTCCCAGGGCAATATCTGATCCATTTTTCACATTTTAAGTAAACTGCCTTTTTGGAAATCATTTATATGTGTTTCCTAGCTTCTGATAAGCCATAGCAGTGTATTTGATGCGCTTCAGTGTGAAATTCATTTCTATTCTTCTTTTCCAGGTTGAAACAGTAGCCCAGTTTGGTGTAATATTTCTCCTATTTGCTTTGGGACTGGAGTTTTCTACCGCCAAAGTATTTATCCCATAATATTTTCTCCAGATCCTACTGTTATAGTTAATACCAATATCAATCTGTTATAACAATCTGGGTTTTCACATTGTCACAGCTTCGAGTTGTTCGTGCAGTTGCTGTTCTAGGAGGATTGCTCCAAATTATGCTGTTCATGTTTCTTTGTGGTATTTTGGCTACAGTATGTTTCATCTCTGCTGTCTATGTTATGAATTATACTTCGAATGGACTGTTGCTCACACCATGTAAAACCTTAATGTGCTCTCTTTGAGGGGAATGTTAAGGATATATTATTCTCTATATTGTATCTCAACATGTCTGACAGATTTTTTAAACTTTTATTTCATTTTTTTATTGTTCAATTGTAGCTTTGTGGAGGCAAAACAAAGGAAGGTGTTTTTGTTGGTGTTCTTCTTTCTATGTCGTCAACAGCCGTGGTAAGTTCTAAATGTTTGAAGGTCCACCTAAATGTATTTTGTTGCTTCTCATCAGTGCAAAAATAATTCCAAATGTGTTGCACTATGCAAATCAATCTTGTCACTATTCTTGTCCAGTCTGGTGGCGTATGTAACCATGTGCTACCAGTTGTTTACATTTGCATCCTTGCATTACTGGTAGCTCTTGTGAATCTATATTGGGCAAGAACCTACCTGGAATGTTGCGTGAACATTCTTTTAGGGAAAAGAAGAAAGAAATGTTTGATGTTGCATTGAGTCATTTTCTTATGATTGCTGTGATTGGTTGATATTGACTTCTTGAGGTGATCAGATGAACACATCTCTGTGTTATAATCAGATGAACACATCTCTGTGTTATAATGGTTACCTCATAATTCACTGCACGTTTTGTTTGGGCATTGTGCTGTGCCATGTTGCCCTTAACTGCATAAATGAACTTATTCCTTTCCTAGTTCAGTATAAACAATTTAAACATTACATGTACCATAAAAAGAGGGTAGATAGTTTTTTGTTATTGTTTTTGAAAACGCAGGAGAGCTGCGCTTTAAGCGGTGGTCCCCTTACATCATCCTCGTCTCATACGGGGACCAAATATGAGACTCAGTGTACAATTCAAGGAGGATAGTTTTTATTTGAACTGGGGTGCCATTCCCATTACAATAAATGAAAATATTGATTCTTGCAGATATTGTGAAGCATAAAAAAGGATGAAAAGATAGAATTCAGCATCTAGCCTACACTATTTTGATTCAAAACAACAGCTAGAAGCCTCTCCGGTTATTTACTGTTTTTGGCTAAAGCCAAAGCTCCGAGCTACCAACAATTAACAAACAAAGGCAGATTGTCCCAGGGCATCGCTTATCAGAACACGGCTTCCATAGTCGTTTCTTGATGGATTTACTTCAAGAACTTGATCCCTCACCATTGCTTGCTTCCTCATCTCTCTGGTACTCCTGTCTTGCTGACTTGAGCACTGAGTCCACCTCCACAGCACTATGTGTAACACCATTACCCAACTCCAGAATTGATTGATTTGCAGGGGTATACTAGCAGCTTTGAAACACATTGCCACAACATCCCCCAACTTTTGCATCATGGCATTTCCTATTTATTTTAAATGCTATCTGTGCCTTTTGGTACCTGTTTATCCAGTAACAGTAACTTTTTTATAAGCAGGTTTTGAAATTTCTGATGGAGAAGAATAGTATCAACGCCCTTCATGGTCAAGTTACAGTTGGCACACTCATATTGCAGGCACGCTGCACTTACTTCATCTTCTGCGTAGCTTCAATTTCTCTTTTGAAAGATGCATATATTTAAATGTTATGTCCTTTTTAATCACTGAATGACTTTAGCTGGCTAAGGCTATTTTTTTGGCTATATCAGATCAAATTTGTAATAGCATCACTTATTTCCTTCCCCTCAGGATTGTGCCGTTGGCCTTCTGTTTGCGCTTCTTCCAATTTTGAGTGGTGCATCTGGTCTTCTTCAAGGAGTTGCTTCAATGGCAAAATCGTGCGTGCAGTGTTTCAATACCACTTGTTCGATGAAATAGTATTGTAATTTTTTTCCAATGCTCTACTTTGTCAACTAGAAGAAGTCTTCTACTCTGAATTAAATTAACAGGGTAGATCCACTTGAGTCAATAGCGCTTACCTGCAGGCACAGCTTCTAATTAAATTAGTAGTTACACTACCCATTTTATATTTCTACAACCGTGCAGAAGTGTTATAGCACATAGTCAGTTGTATGGGTTAGTTTTTTCACAATATAAATTTCTTCTCAGGCTGGTGTTACTGATAACATTTCTGGCCATTCTCTCTATCCTCTCTCGTACTGGAGTTCCTTGGTTTCTTAAGCTGATGATAAGTCTTTCATCCCAGGTAAAGTTTTATGTGGAAGAAAGCTGTATATGAGTACTTTTAGTTGATTAAAATCTGCTCCCAATAGTAATGTTCTGTTTACTCTGAATTTCATACAGACAAATGAACTATACCAGCTGGCAGCGGTTGCATTCTGCTTGTTATTTGCTTGGGTGAGTTTTTACTGCTTTTATTTTTGAGGCAAGTACAATAGGACAGCTTGTTAATCAATATAGGACACAAGTGTGCAGTACATAATAACAAGATCTTATATATATAGTTGTGCATTCTTTCATTGGATTAGTAAAGTCATGTCAAAATGTGGATTAGTAAAGTTGCACATTTTTTGCATGAAGAACAGTTAGAACAGGGCGTGCATTCTTTTCATGAAGAACAGATAGAACAGAGCAGAGTACCCAGTTCGCTAATATCACCTTCATGAACCGTACACTTTCTAGGTACCACTTTTTTTCTCAAACATAATTGTTTGCTAATCTCGCCTTTGCCAACTCTGGTGGGGCTGTGGGCTGGGGGTGGTGGTGGGTGGCTGTAGTAGTGATCAAGAGGAAAATGCGGCAAATATCTCTATATAATACTGTTTATCTGAAGAAATTTTAAGGCCTAGAGGCATGGCCTATTTTGAACTTCACTAAGCTCAGCATCTCTGCTCTAACATGCATAACAGCGGCGTATGTTGTATTAGAGAGAAGAATTTTTTTTAATGCCCTTTCCATATGGGTCCCATCCAACACAACACAAACACCTTAAACAGCAAACATCCATGCCATGGACAGATTTAACACTACCCATAAGCTAAGGCGAAAACACCCTACACTGATCTGAGAGCTCTATGTCCTTATGTGCTCGCTAAGCACCAAAGATGAGTTTCGTCCGAAATTTCCTGTAGAACAAGCAGAAGCCTAGGTGTGCACTATTGTAAACATTGTTTCGGAGCAATTGTTTTTCATGTGCCTTTGATTGTATTTTTGTAAGAGTATGTAAATCTCAAAATTTATGTCGTTGACATGTGGTCATCTTTCTATGATTCAGTGCAGTGACAAATTGGGCCTGAGTCTTGAGTTGGGTTCATTTGCGGCTGGAGTAATGATATCGACAACGGATCTTGCCCAACATACTCTTGAACAAGTAATTTCTTACCTAAATCTTGCACATTCTGTATTTTCTGTTACAATCTACGTGAAAGGTGACTAAGAGTCTCATTATTTTCTTTCAGCACCATAGCCAAGTTCATAGCTAGACTGTTGTTACTTAGTAATTATATGCTCTCTTATTTCAGGTTTGTTCTTTCTGCAGATTGAACCTATTCGCAACTTTTTTGCCGCTCTTTTCCTTGCCAGCATTGGGATGCTAATTAATGTCCATTTCCTATGGAACCATGTGGACATACTCCTTGCAGCTGTAATTTTAGTGATCACTGTAAAGACATTTATTGTTGCTATTGTTGTAAAAGGGTTTGGCTATAGCAACAAAACTTCTCTTCTTGTAAGTCTTTTTCATCTTTCCTGAATACACTCACATCTATAGGTGCTTATGCAGTCTTGCTAATTTTGTGTTTTCCTCATAGGTTGGCATGTCTCTTGCACAAATAGGAGAGTTTGCTTTTGTTCTTCTTAGCCGTGCTTCAAGCGTCCATCTGATTGAGGTTATTTCTCTATTTTTATTACATTTTTGGTGCTGTACTTCTGTATGCAGCAGGGAAGCACCATAGTTGTTCTTGTTCAGTTCTGCTTCTGTTTTCATGCACTGTTCGTTAGTTCTAAGTTCTTTTAATTCTCATCTGGCCGTCTCTAGCTTCTTTGGCAGTCAATTGTAGGTGTCTTGTTCTAAGAATTGATTTAAGATGCACTTGTCCCTGTTTCGTTTTCAGTTAAAATTGATCTGTGCTAGCATCTGATAGCTGCTGCATCCCTTTTCTACAGGGCAAGCTTTACCTGCTTCTTCTTGGAACCACTGCGCTTAGTTTGGTATGTTACTAATCCCTCCATTCCTTTAGTATATTAACTCATTCCAGGTAAACATGATGCTTGAACTGGATGCAGAAAACTAACAGACTTTTTATTGAAATTTGCTCTCAAAATAACGGCATTAATGTTCTGTAGTGTTCGATAAACGTTAACTCAAGATTTGCTCTCAAAACATAATCCGTTTTAGATGTAATTAGTTAGTGAATTATGAAACTAAAACACGATGAATTCCTTATGAATATTCTGAGAACATTGGAAATTCAAATACTCTTGAGAACATCAGACCCACACTATTGAAGAACAGAAGCATATACCAGGCCAACACTAAAACACTATGATATGCTATTGTTGAATACTCTGAGAACATTGTAAGTTCCAATGTAGATCATGTTTCTGTGTTGAAACTGTTGAAAGTTTTCCCACAAACGGATTATGTTGTCTTGTATTTTTTTTGTATAGAAGTTCTCCAGAGTCATTAATGCTCTGTAGTGTTCAGTTTCGTACCCAGTGCAATGATATAGATTCAGTACTGATGTTGTAGCTTCAAAATTAAATACATCTGGACTAGACCGAAAGGAATTGATCACAGAAGCACATCCGAAGGAAGGGAAAATTCCTTTCTTGCCATTGACTTAAACTCTTATCTCATTCATCACATAGAAAATCTATATCCTGTCTGTGCCATTGCCTCTAAAATCTAATCCCTTCAATACCAACATTAACTATATTCTACATTATTTAGCCTGACAAATGTGTCATAATGACTAATTTACCCTTCCTTTAAGCTATTGTATCCGATGCGCGCGATGCCTGTAGATTAGCACCCAAACGCAACCACGAAATTGCGAGCCTCCCAACCAAATAATCTTAGCTCCTACCGAATCGACGCCACCTCTTATTGGATTGGCAGACAGCACATCGCGACCCTCACGAATACCAAGCACCACATCCTGCTCACGACGACTGTCTTCTTCATCGTCTACTCACAAGGGCGACAAGCCGACAACGACCAGTCGACCACATAGGGTGTGCACACGAGATGCAAATCGAATTGGTGGCAGCGGCGGTGACAGAAACAGTGGCGGTGGCGACCAAATTGAATTGGCAGCGGTGGCGGAGGCCAAGCAGTGGGCTGTGACGGTGAGCAAACTGAAACGGCGGCGACGACCTCTTCTAGGCTGTACGACGTGCTTGCCCTATCTCGAGAGGTATCGACTGGTCACCACAACGAGTTGTGGTCTTGCCGGCGACCTCGATTCCACCCGGGCGTCAGGTTGGCGAGCTGCAAGTGAGACGCGGTGCGCATGGTCTAATTTGGCGTGGAAGCTGGTTGCTGCGAGCAGGGGGCGCTGCTCCCGATCTGGATGACGATACACTCATAGGGCTAATATTGGTATTTAGAATTTGCACTGACAATTGAAGCAGCTGTGGTGGAACTAAGGGGATCAAATTTTCCAGTCGTTGGCATCTACCGATTTCAAGTTTTCTTGGTGGTGAATGAGAGATTAAGGTTTATCTTGGTGGCATTGAAGGGATTTTCCCCCAAAGGAAATAATAAGAATGTTTTTTTAGACCAATGGATAAATCCAGACTCTACATCCTTCAAAGGATGTACACAGTCATTTCTTACACAAAAGAGCACTTAAGTTCACTCACATGAAGGTAAAGGTTGTAATAGTAATAATAAGAAATAAGAGTATCAGTTGGAGATAACTTCACTCATCTAACTAGCAATCTATCACTTGCGGTCTCTTATGTGGCGCTTCCTCAAAATCTAAATAAGAACAGATGTCTAGAGCTTTATTTTGTCATTTTTACATGCCTACAATTTCCACCTATGTTTTCACAGACTGCTTGATTTACTGATTCTTATGGGTACGCCTGCAGGTAACAACCCCTTTGCTATTCAAAATGATTCCAGCAGTGGTCCACCTCGGGGTTCTTTTGAGATGGTTTTCTGTTGATAGCAATCAGGTGGAGGTACACGTTCATATCAACTGAGTTCATCTATGATTGTTTTACTGTGGAAATGGTTTCCAATCAATTCATGGGTTCTTCCTTTTCAGTTGGGCCTGAAAAATGATGTTCTCCGCATCGATAGCGGCAAGCGCATAAATTTGATAGTCCAAGGCTCACATGATTCATGACATTTGGCACACTGCAAGCTACTTTTTGTATGGCTTAAGTTTACAAGCCCTGTAAAGTGTTTTTGCACGTATTGAAGAGTTTGCAGCGCATATACAAGGAAGGGAGGTGGATGCAAAAGGATCTGGGATCAGATCTTGCTCCCAGTGCAAGGTCGATCCTTCCCCATCGTGGCAACTGCAAGGGCAATAAGAGTTTGCCGGTTTTGAGAGTGCAGTACTGCAGTGTGTCTTGGATGATTGACTCATTGAGTGGCTGTTGACCCCAAATGAGGGTCTATGTAACATATGAGTGTATGATGATTAATTGATTGGATTAGAATGATAGGATCTAGGCCTGATCATTATGCCACTGTATTCGTTCAGCTAAAGTGTGTCCTCACAGAATTAAGCTGTGTACTACAGTGCCCATCTGACCACGATTTTGTCATGTATCCAGAGCTTAAATTGCATTAGTTTTTGTGAATTTTCTTCTGCTTCCTCTGATCCATACCGGACCCTACTGGCGCAGCATGTTAGCCTCTTAAGAATTGCAACACTGAATCCCAGTTTCCAAGGTTTGACAGGTTTCAGAAAACACATATATTGTCTTGTGGTATACTGAGCAAAAGGTAAATCTGTTTGTGATGCAGTACTTGGTTCAGAAATCCCTTTTGGAATTAGATGATATTACAATGATATACGGTAGTTTTTGTGAGTTCTAGGCTACTCTGTTTGCATGGACGCTTCAAATTACAAGTTTCAAGGTTTCCTGTCACACCTGTTACATTGTTTTACCTTCCGGTCGTAGGAAAACAAGAACAAGAGTACAAGACAGGTCTTTTTACTTGTCAGCCATAGCCAAGCAAAGCTGGTGAAACTAGCGACACCAACCAAACAACCATCGATCCGTCTGGGTCACATAGCAATCACAATGTCTGCATCTGTGATGAATTTATTTATGCCACCTTCATTTTGGTCTTACAGTTCCTCTAATCTATTGAATAAAAGGGATTTTGTCTATGGATACTTAAAATATGATTTAGTCTAGATGACACCGGGGAATTAGTTTTTGTCTAGCAGACACTACGAATTGATGAATTTGTGTGGCAGACATCGCCAAGTGTCTCCTAGACAAAAACTAATTTCTAGATCTGTCCTAAATAAAATGGGCGCTTTCTGATGTGTGATGCCACATTCGTAGAGGGGAAGGTCATGCGGTTGTACGATACTATACGTACTACAGTCTCTGCATCATCTGGTTTCAGTGACACCTAGGCATTTTGAAAAAGGAACAACGGTGCGCACGGCAATGAATGTTCGATTACGCATTTATTACTTATTATGTTCCTAATAGACCGCTGTTTGAAGCTTCAGCTGCACACGACCTGCCATCCCAATCTCAGTGGGAGGGAGATGATGACTTGACGAGCATCGATCCAAACAGATCGATCACAAGACTGAATCCAAAAGGATGGCGACGAAAATTCCCACAATAATTACACTGCAGACCGGCGGTTCTTACTTTTGACTCAAGTAATAATTCTCATGGGTGTTAGGTAGAGCTTATGCTTATGCTTAGGCTATGGACAATGAGAGTTTTATGGATACAATTACCTAGAATGATACGTCATCTAAAAATGTTTGAAACTATGATAAAACACCCTCTCTCAATATATAGTTTCATCTATTCTTGTTTTTTAGGTTACATACAAGACACAAGTTGTCTAGGTAATCGTGTATGCACGGTTTCATCCTCATGAAACTCATTTCACATCTCTCCTCATTAATACACTCGTTACATCATTAAAAATGTCTACATGACACTATTTATTGTCCCTAAAACCCCCACTGACACTTGCCTTATGTAGCTTACTGCTAATGATTTAGCTTATCTCGTCAAAATTGCTAATGTAGCTTATCCAGACTTATTATTGCATAAACAGTCAAACCGTTTAGTAAAATAGCTTATCAAAACAGCTTATAAGGTGAAATGAGTGCATAAGCTGAAATAACAAGGTTTTGGTTGTTTTGCCTCTCTAATTATAAAAGGAAAAGCTGCTTATGGTTTGTTTGATAATAAGTTATTTATAGCTTGAACCTGTTTGATACAACTTGTGACTTATGATAACATAACCTGCCTCATAAGCTGGTCCATAAACTATATCAAATACACCGTTACTAACTTTCGACCTCTGATGATAAAAAGCAATGCTCAAATTACGGTAGCGTCGTGTCTCCATAGCTTGTGGCCAGAATTTAGCTGGCGAAGAGTAGATCATTCCGACACCTCAACCTCGGGGACCGGTGACGCTATGACGGTAGGTCCTTCATTATTTAAAGGTTTTATTTGTACCAAATAAGGTGTCACATCATAAAAAAGCTGACATGACAACACAATCAATATGAAATAGAGCAAGACTATAAAATAGAGCAAAGACTAAGTTGTGTGTGGATCATTGTCTGTCGGTGTGTGAGCACACCTCCAAATGGGGGCTGTCAAGGCTCCCTTCGGGTAGGATCGGGAAGGTCGGATTTACTTCAACTAGCGCGGAAGTTTGAACAGTTTACCCGGGTTCGAGCCGCAAGAGATGCGTAATACCCTACGTCCCGCTTGTGTGTATTAGTTGTTATCTGTCTTTTACAAGAGAGCACCCCTCCTTTTATAGAGCGAGGAGAGGAGTACTGTACAAGTACCGGAGGAGTACCCGGACGCCTGTGGGGGTCCGGTCCTTCCTGGGAAATCCCGACCGGATCCTGACGGAATCTGCTACAATCTTCTTTGCTTGGATTTGGACTCCAAGCATCTTCTCTCTTATTGGTTCCGAGTCCTCCGGCACCGTAGCAGCGTGGCTTCCCGAGACGCGGCGCATGGGGAAGGCGCGCGCACGTCCCGTCGGGCTGCGACCGTCACCGCGAGCACTTGAGTGCCGCATTAACTCCGGGTGGTTGGAGCGCCGGAGGAAGCTACCGGAAAGCTTCCTCCCCCCGACGCTCCCACTCCTCCGACTTTCGCGGGCTTTATGGGCTTCATGGACTTCGTGGGCTCCCTCGTCCCGCGGTCACCGTCTTCACGCGTGGACCGAAAGCGGCCCACGCGCGGTTAGGGGACCCCCAATCCCCCTACACCGACAATTGCTTTTCGGCGTTACTAATGCAATGTACCGCCATGGTATACTCCTATATTACAATGATACTTAGATGGATCAACAATGTTGAAATGAAATCAATGAAGTTGGATTGTATGAATCATGTTAAGTTATTGTGCACTAACAAGTTGCACCTAAAAGTCTAAGCTGATAGGAAAGTGTGCAATTCATTTATGGGTTAACACTCCCGCTCACGTGCAGCTCTCGTGAACGCAAACATGAAAATAGAAGTGGCGCAATGGAATATGCAATCATCGGACTCGGACTCAAGACCTGCGACTCCATACCATATTAAATTTCTATGCACTAACCAGTTGCACTCAAAAGTCTAAACCGATAGTGAAAAGTGTACAATTCACTTATGGTTCAACAAATACTATGCTTAAGTTCTCAACTCTGGTCGGCTCATCGTCAATCCACAAGAGAAATGTATATTTATACTTGGTCTTTCTTCCTTGTAGAAGGTCGGTCCGGATGCCTGCTTGAAATTTTGCCTTGTTTCAAACCTTGAGTTGTGATTTACTCTATTTATCCTAAAAATTAAACATTCCAGCTAGGAGAGAGTGTATTCGGATTCATGACATATTTAATGACTCTGGACACATTACTCTTTAGATACATAGAAGATTCTACGGACTTGAATCAAATCCATAAGTGTTTATATTTTGGAACGGAAGGAGTATAAGATACTTAGGACCTCATGTAAATCAACTCATCCCCACGTATAATGGTCACAATCACGCTAGGCCATGACTACTTGGATTATTACAAAAGAAATGTTATTGGTATTTGGTTTTTAATTGATTATATTAGAACAATTTTCTTACCTCAAATAATAATTTTCAATGAATTCAACATGCGAAGGAAAAAAACTGTGCAACATTAAAAATCTGGGATGTTTTCCCTTTCTCTTGAAAAATCATTCCGGTCTGAAATTTATTGACACATATGCATCAATATTATTAATCTTGTTTATTGAAACATTAATATTCTATTTGTCCTAAAAATATAAGTACTGTTTAACTATGTTTTGTTTTTAGGGTCCAGATTCATAGGGCCCAAATAAGAGCCTCGGACCATTATACATGGAAAGCCAAAAAGAAAACAACAAACTCAGTATATGAATTGATTGTTGGTAGGAGTACTTTTTTTCTGGTCGGGAATTGATTGGTACTTACCGACAAGGAGAAAACAAACTTGCGAGTCAGAGGTGCATGATTGAATTGAATGTGTGAAGGAAACAACATGCCAAATACTACCACGCGTGGAGAGAGAGAGAGGTTGTCATGCATGACCTAAGCAGCGCATGCATCCCATCTGCAAGGAACGCTGCAACAAAATCAAAACTGATTCCTTACAATCACATAGCAAGATCTACGTCTATGTCAAGTCTTGCTTGAACAAGTCCAAGATGTAACTGGCATTGACAATTGTTAGTTTTAGACAGTGATACGTACTTTTTATTGGTGAAAAGGACTTTGCTTATACTTCCTCCGTCCAGAAATATAAGGATTTGATGATTAAACTTTTTAAATAAAATAAATAGTCAAACGTGATGCTGAAAAATCAACTGACCGGAGAGAGTATCTGCCTAGACCGTGCAAACACACTCGATTCTGCAAACACACTCGATTCTTGATTTCGGCTGGTATCACTGCCAGGCCCAGGATTCGAAGCAAATGTACCTCAAGTGCCCAGTCCTGACAGGTACGTACTGCACTATTCTATGTTCCAACCTCTTTTGCTTCACCTCATGTTTTTTAAGCATTTCTAAACAAATGATTTTGCTGAACTTCTACCAGATCATTAGGTCTGTCAGGCGCCGCCGGAATGAGATCTCACAGGCTCACAGCAAGCGTGTTCATCAAACGGTTGACTAGCTAGCAGAATAATGACAATATATATGATATCTCACAGGCTCACAGCACGTGTTCATCGAACGGTTGACTAGCAGCTAGCAGAATAATGACAATATATATATATGACAAAAAGCAAGCACAAACAGAAATATCAGTTGATAAACTTTTAATTTTGTATTTGGCTCATGAACCACGAGCTTGATAGATACACGCCTCTGGAAGACTACACACGTTTCCATTCCGTGATCTAGGACCACTGTTTCCTCGACATCCCCTATCCTGTGTCACGGGTCAACTGCGGCAACCAACAACGCTAATAATGCGTCTATATTCCGGATAGTACATCTAAATTTTGTAGAAATACGTTTGCAACAAAAAATTAATAGTGATAGTTGTAAATTGTAATCGTTTGCTTTTTGTCTACAACTACCAAAGGTACTCCTTCCATCCCTTAATATAGGACGTTTTTGACTTTCAGACATCTACTTTGACCATTCGTATTATTCAAAATATTTATAAAAATATTAATTTTTTTGTCATCATTTATTTTATCATCATGTTTACTTTATGTATGACTTATTTGTTTTTATATTTTTATAAATATTTTGAATAAGACTGAATGATCAAATTTGATATCTCCTAGTCAACAACGTCCTGTATTAAGGGACAGAGGGAGTACCTTATTTGAGCAAATCAATGAAGTGCTAGCTGCCAAGATGCTACAAACAAGAACAACCGGTGACAATCCAATATTGCACATTCAATAATGGGTTGAAGGTCAATTTTCTTTTAGGGGATCAACATCTCTTAAGCAGTAGGATGTTTCCTAGATAGAGACAGTTTATGGGAAAAAATGAAAAAATGTACAGTAAAACTTCTAATTTGTATCCAACATATCTATTCCAAACACTGGAGAGTCCCCGTCAATTTTTCTAGAGAGAGTTCCATGTAACGTGCAAAGTCGTACATGCAACTAAACAATCCAAACTCCTCGCATAAGACGTCTTCATTTAGAATGCAGTCAGTACGCGTTTAGTCCCAAATCACGAGCTACTTTATATCTTATTGTCCAACATTATTGACAACTAAACCAGGTCAAGGCAACGTTTGGTTTTGTAGCAAAATTTGACTAGTATCTATTCGGGCTCTCATTCATTGTATAGTAGTACTACTAGTTTAGCTGCCTCTGCTGATTCACGGCCCCAGCTAGTATATCTCATTATACATTACTACATTGGATCTCTGCATTTATTTAGATTTTATGTGGTGAACCCATTCACTACATAGCTATACTGAGATAATTTCTGAAACTAAACGTTGAATATTTGAAAACCTCCTCACAAGTGTCGAGGAGGACTGGCTAATGTTCACTCCCAATCACTCTTCAGCCAATCTCTCCTTTGTTTTGTTGTTGTAAAAGATTCTTTTTACTTCGAATAGCATAAAGTTGACGGAGCATCACGATTAACCGACAAAATCACTAGGGGCCATTATCAGCAGGGAGGAAAAAGAACCACGAGTTAATTAATTCTATATAGCCCCCACTGTTAGTTGAAGTAGATGCATTCATTTATAAAGCTCGCCTCACGATGATAATGAGTGATTTTCTAGGCTTTCAAGGATTGTTTGATTGCTGCCTAGCAGGCAACTACTTTGCCAGGCAGCGATCCCCGCCCCAGGCACTCCATTTCTCCATTTTTTTTGTTTTTAAAAAGAATGACAGAGGACATCCACCTCTGTTGGAATTGCAAGGGTTAGCTGCAAAAGGTTAATTTTGGTTTACAGGCATGATCCTAATAAGTGGTTCAAGGGGCCCTTGTAATCTGAATCGGTGTGATCCCTTGGAAAGTCGCGTCACGAAGTGGTTGGACAGAGCCCTGCAGGAACCACGCTTCATCTTTTCCTGACAAAAGAGCGGAAAGGATCTATTATCAATTGGAAAGACGCACATGAGTGGACGCATAGAGACGCTGCTTCAATTCCAGTAAAAGGTTAACACATGAACCACTACCCCTGTACAAGCCTCCGAAAAAATGTCACATTCCCATCGATGTGTCATCAGCGTCTAGTGATTTTCCGCCGTCCAGTTGGCGCATTCACTGTCCTGGATCAAAGGATTACGTAATAAGCTATAAGATGCGACAACACGCCTTTTTCTTGTAGCTACAAACTGGCTGCATGTGACAGTACTGTAGAAATCACAGCAGCAGTTTCTATTTAACGAGCGGTTGTTGAGGGCGAGCTTGACGCGACGGAATAAGAGCCCGGCCCACCGGTGAGCAATGTGAGTACGGCTACGGGTAGCGGCAGTAAATTCTTGCAGAATTCCAGTTCATCTCAAACGATTTCTGCATGTTTCATTTTTGGAGCCAAGGTTTCAGCGAAACTTCCAGTCTGGACTCCCGGTGTTTCCTTGAGGGAAAGCCTCAGCTTACTCTCCAAGAAGCCATAACAAACACGTCACAGATAAAAGATTAGAACACCACCTCCACCTCTCTCCAGGCTCGTCACCAAGACGACGGCTCTCCCTCTGTCTCAGCAGCCAGCTGCCTCTTCCTGCCATCACGAGCGACGTCACCCAATACGCCAAACCGCTGTATGGAAGAGCCGAAATGGCAAGAATCACCAACAACCCGGCTTCACCCCCATGAAGACCTGGCTGAAAGTGACGGTGGACAAGTTCGAGTTCTTTAGAACGTCCTCTATATGTGCCACAGACAGCTGCTAGCCGCCACTCCACATTATGGACAATAAATACAATACAAGCTGGACTGTAAACCAGACGAACCAGTGGCTCCTCTTCCTCCCGTCCTGCCCAGAATAGGCGGCTCCTTGGCCTCTCGTTGCCGCTGCATGTGAGCGGCGAGCAAGCCCAAATGGCCGATAAGAGTGATCCGGCCATGGCCGTTCTCGGTAAGAAATAGGAGAAAGCTTCCGATCAAATTGTTCTTTGTAAACCTCCCTCCCCGTTCTTGTAGCCTTGCATTTCATTGTTTAATTAATTGGTGTGTTGGTCAATGGTTTGATGAGCTGATCGTTGCTTTCGGGTGCACGGCAGGCCGGTCGTCGTCTTGGATTTGTGAACGGGGAGACGGGGGCCTCACCGTCGCGTCTCCGTGCGTGCAGAGGACCCTGATAGACTGCGTCAATGTGGTGCTCCTCGTCGTCTATGTCTCCGCTCTGGTCGCCGCCTGCGTCCGGCGGCAGCATGCCGGCCAGAGGACCGGCGGTCAGAGCCGACGGTGGGTGCTGGTCTTGGTTTCCGTGTGCTGCGCCGCGGCTGCCGCGGGGTACGGCGTCACCGGTTTCCAGGACGCCTCGGACGTCGCTGGGACGGCTCCATACTTGGTCAGGGGCTGGTCTGGATCGCCCTGGCGGCATCTTTGCACGTTCAACCGACGAGGTTCGCCACGGCGGTGGCCGTCCTCTGGTGGGCGCTCTTCTCGCTGCTGATCACCGCGTATAATGTGGAGATCCTGGCCGGGGGCCACCGGCTCGACATCACGGAGCTGGTGGCGTGGCCGGCCAACTTCCTCCTCGTGGTCTGCGCCCTCGTCTCGCTGCTCCAGCGACGCCATGGGAGCCACAAGGACGCCTCTAACGACGACGGCTTGTCGGAGCCTCTGATCGACAAGGATGAGCCGCTGCATACCTCGGAACTGTACCGTTCTGGTCTGTTCGGCCAGCTTGCCTTCTCGTGGCTCAACCCACTGCTCCGGGTCGGCCGATCCAAGGCGCTGGACCTCGCCGACATACCCCTCATCACCGGCGAGGACAGCGCACAGCACGCTTCACAGAAGTTCGCCGAGGCCTGGGGCCGCCACGTCAACGACAAGGCGAGGCATCGGAGCCGGAGCAGCAACAGCCTCGCCCTCGTCTTGTTCAAGTGCTTCCTCGGCGAGATTGCACTCACAGGCTTCTACGCCTTTATGAGAACGCTGGCCGTTGCTGTGGCTCCACTGCTGCTCTTCGCCTTCGTATGGTACAGCAAGCAGGAAGAGAGGGACCTGCGCACCGGCCTGCTGCTCGTCGGTAGCTTGCTGCTTACAAAGCTCGTCGAGTCGCTATCGCAGCGCCATTGGTTCTTCGACTCGAGGAGGACCGGAATGCGTATCCGGTCCGCGCTGATGGCGGTCATCTTCCAGAAGCAGCTCAAGTTGTCGAGCCAGGGGAGGAAGAACCATTCTACCGGCGAGATCGTCAACTACATTGCCGTCGATGCGTACCGGCTCGGAGACTCCATCAACTGGCTGCACATGGGCTGGAGCTCGCCGCTTCAGCTGGTTTTTGCAATCGGCACCCTCTTCTGGGCACTCAAGCTTGGGGCTCTTCCCGGCCTAGTCCCCCTCATCATCTTCGGATTCCTCAATGTGCCGTTCGCCAAGATCTTGCAAGGGTACCAGGCCAAGTTCATGGATGCTCAGGACGAGAGGCTGCGGCGGACATCGGAGATCCTAAACAGCATGAAGATCATCAAGCTGCAGTCATGGGAGGAGAAGTTTCGGCACATCATCGAGTCACTCAGGGACGCCGAGTTCAAGTGGCTGAGGGAGACTCAGATGAAGAAGGCATACGGCGCAGTGATGTACTGGATGTCCCCGACTGTTGTCTCCGCAGTGATGTACACCGCGACGGCAATCATCGGGAGTGTGCCCCTTAATGCCAGTACGCTCTTCACTGTCTTGGCCACCCTGAGAGTCATGGCTGAGCCAGTGAGGTTCCTTCCTGAGATCCTCACAATGATGATCCAGTACAAGGTGTCGTTAGATCGTATAGAGAAGTTTCTTCTGGAAGACGAGATCAAAGAGGAAGACGTGAGGAGGATACCTTCTGATGACTCTGACATTCGAATTCAAGTTCGAGATGCGAACTTCAGCTGGAGTGCAAGTGGGGCTGATCTATCGCTGAGGAATGTTAAACTCGAGGTACGCAGAGGAGAGAAGGTGGCCGTTTGCGGTCCAGTTGGATCAGGGAAATCTTCACTCCTCTATGCGTTACTTGGGGAGATACCTCGAGTATCAGGATCAGTAAGTGACAGCAACAGATGCTATTTATTCAAAATTAAATTAAAGAATATAGATCATGTTATACCTGAGCACGTGACGAAATTGCATTTCGCAGGTTGAGGTATTTGGCTCAGTGGCGTATGTATCACAAAACTCTTGGATACAGAGTGGGACTGTCCGCGACAATATACTATTTGGAAAACCTTTCAACAGGGAACTGTACGACAAGGCAATAAAAGCTTGTGCGTTGGACAAGGATATAGAAAATTTTGACCATGGAGACCTTACAGAGATTGGCCAGAGAGGACTGAACATGAGCGGAGGTCAGAAGCAAAGAATTCAGCTGGCTAGAGCTGTATACAGTGACGCAGATGTTTATCTCCTGGACGACCCTTTCAGTGCAGTTGATGCTCACACTGCTGCGGTTTTGTTCTATGTAACCAACAAACATCCTCCTTGACATTTATCCATAAAGTAAGACATCTTCTGCTCCTTGCATTTCTGATGGCCATGTTCTTGCAGGATTGTGTGATGACAGCACTTGCAGAGAAGGCTGTCGTTCTTGTGACCCACCAGGTTGAATTTCTAACTGAAACTGATAGGATTCTGGTAAGTTGATCCTCTAAGCATAATTGTTCGTGATTCTTATGTCAGAGAACCTTCTGTCAAAAACTGTCATTTCTTCAACAGGTAATGGAACGCGGTCATGTTAGCCAACAAGGGAAATATGCAGAATTAATGGAATCTGGAACAGCATTTGAGAAGCTAGTTTCTGCTCACCAGTCTTCGATCACAACATTGGATACTACTTCCACCCAACAGAACAAGGCTCAAGGAATACAATTGTCTGGTGACAACATAATGCCAAGTGCATTGCATACTACAAGGCAAGCAAGCGACATCGAAGTTTCTGCAAAAGGTCCTTCAGCAGCGTTCCAGCTCACAGAAGAGGAGGAAAAGGGTATTGGTGATCTAGGATGGAAGCCATATAAAGACTACGTAAATGTATCCAAGGGCATCTTTCAACTCTCTGGCATGTTTACTTCTCAGGTGTTCTTCACATGCTTTCAGATTATGTCCACATATTGGTTAGCAATAGCTGTTCAGACAGACAGCGTCAGTGCTGCACTTCTAGTAGGGGCCTATTCAGGCCTCTCAATCTTCAGCTGCTGTTTTGCCTACTTTAGAAGCTTATTCGCAGCTATTCTGGGGCTAAAGGCCTCCAAAGCATTCTTTGGCGGGCTAATGGATTCTGTATTCAAGGCCCCCATGTCATTTTTTGACTCAACGCCAGTTGGTAGAATCTTAACCAGGGTATGATTTTTCTTTTACCCTCGTATTTATTTACTAACACAAGCAGTTTTTCAAATGGGTCAGGTTAAAATACAAAGAGTTTATCTATGCAGGCATCTTCAGATTTAAGCATCCTGGACTTTGACATACCTTACTCCATGGCATTTGTAATTACTGGTGGTATTGAGGTTGTCACGACAATACTAGTCATGGGTACAGTAACTTGGCAAGTATTGGTTGTCGCAATCCCAGTTGCAATTACCATGGTATATGTTCAGGTCAGTATATACTGCTCCAAGAAATTACCAAGTTAAACAAATGTATCTTATGACTTCTGGAGCTAACACATAGTTTTCAAAATATGAAGAGGTACTATGTTTCCTCAGCAAGAGAGCTAGTAAGAATCAATGGAACAACAAAGGCACCTGTCATGAACTATGCATCGGAATCCATTCTTGGCGTAGTGACCATCAGGGCATTTTCAGTGACAGAGAGGTTCATCCGCAACAATATGCAGCTCATTGACACCGATGCGACATTGTTCTTCCACACAGTTGCTGCACAAGAGTGGGTGCTCATTAGGGTTGAAGCGCTGCAATCCCTAACAATATTTACATCAGCACTGTTCCTTATTTTGGTCCCTCCAGGGGTGATTTCACCAGGTATCTAAATAAACATTTCAATAAAGAAGATAATTCTTATCAATAGTATTTTCAGATTGACAAAACACTTCCAATACGAATTGTTTCAGGCTTTGCGGGACTCTGCCTCTCCTATGCTTTGACACTGACTTCAGCACAAGTTTTCTTGACAAGGTTCTATTCATACTTGGAAAACTATATAATTTCAGTTGAGCGAATCAAGCAGTATATGCACCTCCCATCGGAGCCACCGGCCATCATACCAGAACATAGACCTCCAACCTCATGGCCTCAGGAGGGAAGAATAGAGCTGCAAGATTTGAAGGTAAATAATAGGGAACTTCCTTTTCACTTCTCACTGAAAATTTCCTGACAAATGCGCTCAGTGACTTGTACTTGATGAGCAGATAAGATATCGTCCAAATGCACCATTTGTCCTCAAAGGAATCACTTGCACCTTTGCTGCTGGAAACAAGATTGGTGTTGTCGGGAGGACAGGAAGCGGGAAATCAACACTTATCAGCTCGTTGTTCCGCCTTGTTGATCCTGCAGGTGGGAGGATACTTATTGACAAGTTGGATATCTGCTCCATGGGCCTCAAGGATCTAAGAACCAAATTGAGTATTATACCTCAAGAACCAACACTTTTCAGAGGAACCGTGCGCACTAATATGGACCCCCTTGGCTTGCATTCTGATCAAGAGATATGGGAGGTCAGAAAAAATTACCATCTTTCAAAAATCTAATAAGTTTATAAGATAAATTCCCAAATAGTACAGGTCCTAATAAAACCATGTTAAATTAAACTTCTGCTACCATAAGCAGTAGAAGAATACTATCTCTCCTTTGAGATTCGATCAACATGCCTATGTGAACAAAGAATGTTTCATGTGTTCTGACAAAACAGTACTCACAATGAAAATTTCAGGCATTGGAGAAGTGTCAACTAAAGACAGCAATTAGCAGCACCCCTGCCCTTCTAGATACAATAGGTAAGTGAAGTTGGCTATTTACCAAGAAACCTATATACTATGTCTTATAAAAGAGACTGAACTGATTCTGTACATTCTTGTGCACTGTGCTAGTGAGTGATGATGGAGATAATTGGAGTGTTGGGCAGCGTCAGCTCTTTTGTCTAGGCAGAGTTCTCCTCCGCAGGAACAAAATTCTAGTTCTAGATGAGGCAACAGCATCCATCGACTCTGCAACAGATGCGATCCTCCAAAAAGTCATCAGGCAGCAGTTTTCCAGTTGCACGGTGATAACCATAGCTCACAGGGTGCCAACTGTGACAGACAGTGACAGGGTCATGGTACTTTCTTACGGTATGTTATACATATGTCATTCATCATTAGCATTTCTCAGGTCAACAGTAGATATAATGTACTCTATGACTGAGTTACACAAACACAAAATACGCCAACTTATTATATAAGAATGATTATTGATGCCATATTCCAATTGTGCAGGGAAGCTTCTTGAATATGAGACACCAGCAAAGTTGTTGAAAGACAAGCAAACAGCCTTTGCTAAACTTGTGGCAGAGTATTGGGCTAATACTAAGCGGAATTCAACATGAATCTATCATTGTGTTTGAATAGGATAAATGATAGAATCGATTCCATCAGGATATACTAAAACATCAGTTTCAGTGTTCTACTATTGATCCTGTGAGAAGACTAGGCATGTCCTCTACATTATATGGTTGGTGGAATATCTTGGGGAAGAAAAGAAGAATCAATAGAAATGAATTTTTGGCAGTGGAAGCCATATTTGGCATTAGGGCTGATATGCAGAAGCTGCATGGTTGAACTAGTCCAAGTAAGCATATCCATATGACCAATACTCAATACAAAATGGAGGATACAATTCAGCAATTCTAACATGATAAATGGCATTCTTCAGAATTAAGGTTTCAAAAAGTATAAAAAAAAAGTTACAAGTCGTGATTCAGTAGAATCTGTAATCAAAGCATGCCACAACTATTAAGAGGCTCCTTGCTTATTTGATACTGGTAGAAGGATGGGCGCTGTATTGAGAGAGGGAAATTGTTTTCCAGATAATTTCAGGTTCTAATGTATTAAAGTGATACTAAGATTGATTCTTGTAATAAATTAAAATACAGAAGTTAAGCTCCACAATTACGGAAAGCAAGAAGGGTCACAACTAACAGTTTCAGGTGCGTATTACAGCGAAATCATGAGTAACTTAGGCTACCAAACCACTATGTAATGGAAATATTTACCACCTCTTCAAATCGGTGTTATTGGCAGTCAGTGAGCTAATTCGGAATAATACATGCATGGTGTCAAAATCTAAGCCCAATTTCAAAGAAATGCACCTGAAATGCTCATTATCCTCCTCATTGCCTACATCATGAGTTTTGAAATTCATCGAAATGAGTTTCGCCATTGCCAAGCAGCTACAGCTTGATGTCTCTTTCTAGTTTCTGTAATCAAGTATGTTTGCAATTCTTAAAACAATACAAACTAACATATTTATAGAATATAAGTGACAGAACTCAAAGAAAATAAGTAATGCTATAGATAAAAACCTCACGATGAAGCAACAATGCATCTACTGTTGTGGATGTGAACATAAAGCAAAAACTTGCAGTTTACACAATTTGCTTTCAATGTAAAAGAAAACGTGAACAAGAGAGAACAACCAGAAATGCTAACTCGGTACACAATAAACCCTACTGGAATAGCGATGTCAGGCAACACCGCAACAAGCAACAATACCTGTCTCAGCATTAGGACAACAACGTCAGAGCTAGGGAGGACAACGGTACCAAACTCCAGGTCCTCTTATAATTAATTGATGATGAAAGCATAACTACCGACCATAGTTCTTAACTGTGATGTGGGCTCAAAGATCTTCATCAGCAGACATCAGATACCATCTGTTCATGATATCGACATGGTGATTGCATTACTGGCCTCCATTTTTTATTTCTATTTTTATTTATTTTAGTTTTAGTTTCGAACTGTTTCGAAAGAGAACAATCACAGGAGTTGAATTAAACGGCATAAAGTTGTACTTCAATATAGTATATACCGTAGTTATTGTCAACATCCGTTTGGTGATCGGTGGATATTATAGATTGGTATGAGCTTCGCTTTGTTGAAGATCAATTAAGAAGGAAACATCTGGCCATGCCTCCCAAAGGATAGTAGCCCTATGTCCGGTGTGTTCTTGTATTGCCATGTACGCGAGATGTTCTTGTATTGCCCCCTTGTTTACCCCTTATATACAAGTCAGAATAGGAGCCGAACTAATCTATCTAAGGAAATACAGATATCTTTCCTCCATTCTGCCTCATGTACGATAAGGCGTCATCCATCGCCAGAGTCCAAAAGATGCGTTCAGTACTCTGATTTGTATCAGCAATAACAAATGAAGCTGAATTTATTGACATTAAATGTGAGCTATCTACATTGCTGGCGACAGTGCTGATTTAAATGCCATTATTTCAGACATCAAAGCATTTAAAGAGATCATTATCAAGTCTTGTGAGTAAAGGAATCGACCAGGTCCCCTGCCCACATCAATATAATGGCAGAAAAAAATGAATTGATTGGGGATCAACGCGACATTGCTAACTGCCAACAAAACAAGTACAGCTAAAGTACCAGGCATTTGCCCTTGCTAACTGACACATAATATAAGTTCAGCGGCTTGCAGGGGCCCGAGTCAGATCTTATCAACAAAACCTGGCAACTTCACGGATCAAATGCAAATACGCAAACATCAGTTAACTCTAATTTTCTTTCTGAATCCAACAACGGGTCGAACAGGTTGCTTGCACGACCTGGCTCGCATTTTCAGTAACGCGGCCACCATCTATTTTACGGTGGTCTCAACAGCTGCGGACGAAGCAGCGGAAGCATCGCAACTCGTAATTGCTTAAAACTTGACTGAAAAAACAGCAATTACCTCGGCAATCTGTGGCGACTGGGGATGTACCTAGCGAGCGACAATATGAAATCGCGTGGGAAACAAACTCGAGGGTCGGGGATTACCGATTGGCTTGGATCCCGCAGAATCTGGGGCCGGGGATGGCATGCGCGAGGAGCAGTGGCGTTGGCCGTTGGCGGGGCGTCAGAGGCGGGAAGCGAGGCGCCGCCTCCGTTTGCACTACACGCACGGGCAGTGTGGTG
Source organism: Chloris gayana (assembly GCA_031894775.1). Taxonomy (NCBI): domain Eukaryota; kingdom Viridiplantae; phylum Streptophyta; class Magnoliopsida; order Poales; family Poaceae; genus Chloris; species Chloris gayana. The sequence continues at coordinate 214,285 of JAUNZO010004415.1, forward strand.
TGGAGGGTCACCGTGGAACAACCGCCGGCTGCTGCTGATGCTGATGGGACGGCGGCAGTGCTGGGCCAGAGCTTCGTCACAGTCTAAAGGCCTCATTACATGATAGAGAAAAGAAAAGCTTTTGGGCCTGTTTTCTAAAGGCCTCTTGGAATAATGGACTTTTCTGTTAGCACAAGTAAATTTCGCAGAATTACGAGAATCAATGTTCCATATAACTATTGTGACATAGAAAAATAACCGGAAATGCAAGCGAGGTCGATGCTAGGGGTGAATAGTTATAAAAAAAATGGCCTAGGGGTGAATATATACTCCCAGTCACGTCCGCGTGGGTTCAGCGTGCGCACAAACAGGAAATCATCGGGAAGCGACAAACCCGGCGACGGCGCGACGGGAAGAGGCCGACTGGTGTTGAGAGGTGCGCATGCGCATGGCGTCGTCGGCGCGCCGGGAACGGAGCAGCTGGGGGCTGAGGTGGACCGGTTTGGCAGCTTCTTCTCCGGCCCGTCACCCGTGTGCCGGTGTGCGCGCACACGGGCGCCACGCCTGAACCTCGCGGGCCAGATCAGCGCGGCACCCTTGTCCCTTCCCCATTGGATTGAGCTCAGCGCAGGTACGGCAACCTGTGCATGCGTGCGGTAGCTCTGCAACGCTAGCCCTGTGGGTGTGGGTGCCGTGCTTTGGAAACGAGGCTTCGGCCGCTGCCGGCGCTGGAAATGGACCAGCTTGGCGGCTTCCGCGCATCGGCGCCAGTCTACTCTTGCCCACTGGGGAAACGATCTCGTTCGTTCGACGTGCGCGTTTTGTCTAAATCGACGATATTTCCCTGCTGCGAGTGCGGAGTGCCGTTGTCGCATAAATCTGCCTCCGATGATTCTTCCTGCTGCTTAATACTATAAATATTGGAAAGCAACGCCATCAACGAATCTGCACTTGATTAAAGCTGCCGCTCTCTCGTCGGCTTCTTCGTAAACCGAGACCCACCCCAGACCAGCAGCTGCACCGCCGCAGTATAAAAACCAACACGAATCCATCAAAAACGCACGCGCATTCAGTCTGTCTAGCTCATCATAGAGAGCGCGGAGGAGAATTAATGGAGGCGCACGTGGAGCGCGCTCTGCGCGCGACGCTGACGGAGGCGGAGGCGCGCGCGGTGGAGGCCACGGTGCGCGAGCACCACGCGCTCCCGGGCGGCGGCGGGACGTGCACGTCGCTGGTGGCGCGGCGCGTGCGGGCCCCGCTGCGGTGCGTGTGGCCCATCGTGCGCAGCTTCGGCAACCCGCAGCGGTACAAGCACTTCGTGCGCACGTGCGCGCTCGCGGCCGGGGACGGCGCCACCGTCGGCAGCGTGCGCGAGGTCACCGTCGTCTCGGGCCTCCCGGCCTCGTCCAGCACCGAGCGCCTCGAGGTGCTCGACGACGACCGCCACGTCATCAGCTTCCGCGTGCTCGGCGGCGACCACCGCCTCCGCAACTACCGATCCGTCACCTCCGTCACCGAGCTCGCGCCGGGGCCGTACTGCGTCGTCGTGGAGTCGTACGTCGTGGACGTGCCCGACGGCAACACGGCGGAGGACACCAGGATGTTCACCGACACCGTCGTCAGGCTCAACCTCCAGAAGCTCGCCGAGGTCGCAGAGGAATCCGCTGCCCGACAACAAGAGGTCGTGACCCTGACCACCGTGGTAGGCGCGCGGGGCCGGGTTTCGTTGACTTTGCCCGACGTACGCCCGCCCCGATAAAATGTTGTTACGCTTCTTGTTCGTTCGTTTCCTGCGTTTTCGTTCCGTGTCTTCTTTTCTCTTTTCGCCATCATCATTGTACAACAAAGTCTTCCGCGCTGTGGCGCAAGAGAACCGCCCGTTTGCTCTTTGTTTATCATTTCCCAATCTCTCTAGATATATATGCAAAAGTTTTCACACTTATGCACATTAAATTGGTTTCGAGATTCACTGCGAAAATTGAAGCCGTTCATTTGCCACGATATGTACAAATGCAGTGATTGCACGTAAGGAGAAGATAAAGGAGACATTCGGAATGGCTGTAATTGTGTTGGAACTAATTATTGAGAACTCAAATATGAAAATTTAACGATAGATTTTGCCACACTAATTGTTCGTCTTTATTGTTTCCAATGCCATTAGCAATGTAGATGAAAGTTTGTGATGCCTAGAGAATGGCGGAGCCAGAGCTCAATCATGGAGGGTGCAGCTCCTTAAGACAATTTATCTCTAGCTAAATACATGGTGGAAATTTGCTAGCTTTAGAGCATCTCCACCAGCCTAGCTAAATGGTTGTTTTGTTCTAAATATAACTTTTTATCATCAAAGAACCGTTCCAACAGACTAGCTAAACATGAAGCAAAAAATAGATTCTTCTCAATCCCACACTTCTCGCTAGCCATGGTTCGCTAGTCGGCTTCGCTCTCCATCTCAGCAGCAGCTGCTGATTTCCACGAAGGACACGGACCACAAAATTATCGAATGTATTCCTGGATGGTATGTGAATGCACGGACTCCCTGTTGTACCTGTACGGAAGCAAGAGAAAAGAAATAGGGAGATTCATTCAGGCGTGATGGTAAGGACTCCATACGTTTCTTTTGCGTTCAAGAAAAAAAATGGATCAGAACTCCACAGGAGGACGATGCAGTAGCATTGGCCATCTTTTTGTTCATACATGATGGATGGATCGGGATCAGCACTTCCGGCAGGTCTTTTGTTCAAGCGGTGAGTTGTGGGCAAAGACAAAGTAAAAAATAGGACCCACCAATGTTGCCACAAGTTTAAAATAGATTTGGAGTCAGTTTTATCTAATCTGTTGGTTTACATCATTATTTTTGGGTGATTTCTATTTTACATACTAGCTAAAAAAGGTAAAAATAGATTTAATTTTATCTAGACTGCTGGAGATGCTCTTAGTGTAGATTGCAGATTTGTGTGGGTGCAGCCGCACCCACTATTCTTAACGTTTTTTTTTCCATCTCCTAGGTAAGTAAAAAAGAATGTGCGTACTTTTGTTAGAACCTATTCGCTGCATTTACATATGATTATTTGAAGATGGGGACTTCACTGTAAAAGCCAATTGTTACGGCCTTTTCCATTTCAGTTCCAAAAGTTCCTAATGCTCTATCTTCCTTCGTTTTAGGTGAACGAATGTCTGACTAACATGGCTATCAAAAGGAGTTGCTGCAAAAAAGCAGTGGCCACCGTTGCGTTGAAACCACTACGGTACTGCTTCAAGTTGAAAAGCAACAAAAACCATTGAGGCTTTGAGCGGCACATATTAGGACAAGTCACTACATTGCTTTAAGAAAATCAATTTAGTTATAATGCTACTGTATTCACAACATGATATAGCCGACAAGGTGATCCACAATTAGCTCAATTATTGGGTAGCTAAGCTCGCTCCTTTATTTTCGTGGATCTCACACGTTTTTCATTTTAACTTTCTTCCTAAATAGTATAGACATATATATACTTAGGATGTGTTTATTTCCTGGGTCTAAACTTTATAGTTGTCACATGAAAAAGAATCTTACTATTTAGAGTATTAAATAAACTTTAATTATAAAATAAATTACAAGTCCCTAGGCTAATTTATGAGACGAATTTAATGAGGTTAATTAAGTCATGATTAGAAGACAGTTACTATAGCATCACTTTAGCAAAACATAGATTAATTAAGCTTATTAGATTCATCTAAAAAATTAGCATCAATCTATCGAAAGAGTTTTGTCATTAAATTGATCGAAATATTCATAAATAGTAAGATTTCTTTGATGTGATAATGCTAAATTTTAGAGGTAGGAAACGAACATGACCTTATATACATGTATGAGTACTCATTTCTACGAATACACGTATTCCCTAACTTAATGAACCTTCCATTTTCAAGAGTGACTTTTATGGCCATAGGGACATGTGTCCACTCTAGTTTAATGATTTATTATGGTTCAATATAAATATCGAGTATCTGACTATATTATTATAGATATCTTATTAATACGTAAAATTATAATTTGAAGTACAGAAATGCTACACATGATTGATGAATTTAACATTTATGTACTTTAAATTATGATTTGACATATTAATATATATATATATATAACTAATTTAATATGTTTAATAGTATAATTGGAGATTCAATGTTTATATTTTGAATCATAATTAATAATTAAACTAGAGTAGGGCACATGTCCATGTTCTCATTGAAGTATTTTCCTTTTCGAAAGATTGAGCTGATTGATCTTGAGATTTATGAAATCACTACTCACCACAATGCCTTGCTCTCGACGAGATATCACCTACCACTTAAAGAATAATTAATTATAAATTTAATATTAATATCAAATCCAAGATCTAAGTCTAGATAAATTTGTTCCATCACAAATAACCTAACCAATCTAAGGGTGTGTTCGTTAGGTCTAAAATTTATAGTTGTCATATCAAAAAGAATCTTACTATTTTGAAGTACTAAATAAAGTTTAATTATAAAATAAATTACAGGCTCCTAGACTAATTCACGAGACGAATCTAATAAGGTTAATTAAGTCGTGATTAGAAGACGATTCATCGTAGCATCACTTTAGCAAAATATAGATTAATTAAGCTCATTAGATTCATCTCAAAAATTAGCACCAATCTGTCAAAAGGGTTTTGTCATTTAATTGATCAAAATAATCATAAATAAGTAAGATTCTCTTTGATGTGACAAGTGTTAAATTTTAGAGGCGAGAAACGAACGGGCCCTAAGCTGGTCTCAGTTTGCATAGTTTTATTTTACGAAGGCTCCAACTCCAAGCATGACCAGCAATACAACGGTGCAGGCCATCCACCGATCCACGCACCAAGTAACTATGATCCATAAAAAACGGCCCACAAATCTCACAAACACGCCGTTCTTTTGCTTTTGGGCTAATGGGTCACAATACATTTCGGCAGCCCAGTAATGCTATATAGTACGAATTACCCAAGTAATCACTGCAAGGGAATGAATACCGTACCACAAAACTCCAGGTTGTTGCATCGCCATATGTTGCTCTCCATGTACTCGCATGGGGCAATACCTACCCGGCCATAATTTTTTTGCGTGTTCTAGATTGGGCTGCTATTATATGGACACAGAATCGTACTGTAGTTCGCAAGCATGGCACGAAAGGAATATGTTTCATGTTTTCTAGCTAGTGCCCATTGTTATGTACTTATGTCCCCTTTTCATCACATACCCCCCTCTTGTTTTGATCCAAGAGGCTTTGCACGATCAGGTTCACTGATGCACATGACAATCGACACGACTGCACCTACAAGGTAGCGTACAATCAGTTCAAGGCATGTTGGTACGTCCACCATGTACCAAGAACTCAAGCTTTTGTCCTGCGTCCTTGGGAGCTGCCCTTCATATACTTTGCAAAAAGACTACAGTAGTAACTAATAGCTGGATCATGCTCATGGGTATAAATAATTAAGTAGATGAACATGCGGGCTCTAACACTCCTACCGCCACGCATGTCTCCAACCAGGATGCATTGCATACGCCAGCATAGGCGCCAAAAGTGTCCATGTGTATGACGAAATCCGTGATCACCAACAGGCGCCGCGTGATGGCGACACGGAGCGAGCAGTGGAATGCCAACAGGACCCAATCAGCAACAGCGGCATGCTTGTACTTCCGGGCGCTTCAAATCTTTCACTGTTACGCGCCATCATGAAGCGCGTAACTGTAACGGTGCTCCGGCGTCTGAACATCACGCGAAGGATTTTGACTGCAAGCGTAACAGTGGATGCGCCTTGCTTGACTATGCGCATGCTCCAGCTTTTCAGTATCGTTTGCTTTTCGATGGCAATGATTTTATTTGACGACATCGGCAATCATATACGTGCGCCATAGAAATTACTGCAAGGTAGATTCAGACGGCGGCCACCAGTTTGGTTCAGCAATCATACAGCATGTTTGTGCAACAGTGCACGAGCTCAACCGATAAGTAAGGTGAAGCTATCGCTAGTACTAGTGGAGTTTCAGTTGCTGGCATCCTTGGTGCCCAATTCTTCAGACGGGCACGCCGTCGGTGCCCGCAGTGGCCTTCCTGAGATCCTCGTACATCTCCTCGATCATCGGCTTCCAGAGTCGAACTCGCGCGTTGATGAACCAGTTGGAGACCTAGCGATGCGAAATGCACCGAGCAATCAGATGACATGTTTGTTTTGTAAATTTGCTCTGAATACAAAGCTGCAATTCACGCTGTTGGAAGCCTGAAACTGTATGTACCTGGTTCCTGCTCAGGCCGCTCCTCACTGCCAGCATCTCCTTCTCGTTGTCTTTCGGGTACCTGAATGAGACACCGGATTACTTTCCACTGATTGGAGTATTATTATAATGCAAAGTCATCATCTGCACAAACGGAACTGTACCCTGCTTGATGTCGTCCGTCCATGATTGAAACACGGAAGCTGACAGCCTAATAGGAGTTACTAATTAATTAAAGAAGGCTCGCGTTGTTGTTTGTTTGAACTTACGGGCGGAGGAAGTTTTCGAACATCCACGCCTTGAGCACGGCGACCGACTTCTCCGGCAAGCCCCGCTGCGGCCGCCACGACTGCTGGTCGCCGCGCCGGAGCTGCCGCAGCGCCCAGTGCTTCTGGATGAAGGCCGACTCCCAGCTCCGCTCCCGGTCAGCCAGCGACATTGACGACGATTGATCTCGCCCCGTCTGCGCCGTCGGCGCGGCCGCCGCGATCTCGGCGACGATCCGCGCCCTGAGCCGCCGGTGCGTCGCGGTCACCGCGCCGTGCGCGAACGGCGCGGACAGGGCGCCGCCGCCCGGGCGCACCATGCTGCCGTACTTGGACGCCGCGCTCTGCATCTCGTCCAAGCACTGGTTGCACCGCTGGTCCACCTGCACAGAGTTTTGTCAGTCACAAGAATCCCTTTTCTGCCAAGCGGGCCTATATGTTGCGTACCATATGAAAATAAAAATAATGAAACTGATCAGTGAGCTCACCAGCTGCAGTAGTTTCAGGAGATCGCTCCTCAGTTTCTGCTGCTGATGTTCTTCCGAGCTGGGGAACACGGATTGGTAAGAAGGCGTCGTTATCGAGCTGCCTGACGAAGGATGAGGGCAGCTGGCCTCGCCGGTGGCCCCGGCGGCCACGTCTTGCAGCACGTAGCCGACAAACTCGTCCAGCGTCTGCTGCACGACGTGCGCGTACCCCGACCGCGACAGGACCTGAGAGAAGTGCGGCTCGACGGCGCCGCCGCCGTAAGCGGGAGGCTGGAACAGGCCGCTGCTTGCGTGCGTCAGGCCGGAGCAGCTGACGTCCGAGGAGTGGTCGGGCAGGCTAACCGCCGTGCCGGTCGACGAGGACTCGGCGGCCAGCCTGAGCGAGAGCTCCATCGCCGCCGCCGTGAACGGGTCCCGGAAGCCGTCGCCGGAGAGCCACGTCGGACAGTAGTACTGCTCCTGGATCCAGCTGCGCCCCGGATCTCCGGCGAGCTTCGCCGCCGCCGTGGGCGGCAGAGCAACAGTAACGTCCGACGGCGAGGGGCCGTACCCGTTAGCCACGCCGTAGGCGCCCTGCGCCTCCTCCGGCGACAGAGCAGCAGGAGCTGCGCGCGCCAGCTGTAGCTGGCCGGCGAGAGCCGCGCCGTCGTCCGGCGAGAAGCCGCCCAGCCCCAAGCCGACGTCGTGCGGCGTGTACTCGGGGCCGACGTGGAGCATCGATGCGTCGGCGCCGCCGAACAAGCCGCTGGCGAAGCAGCTGCTGCTCGTCATCATCATGGCGTCCACTCCGAAGTGCTGACACGACGCGTTCCCCGTCATCTTCAAGCTCGTTGGAATGGAATGGAGGTGTCAAACGCTGTGGTACTACCCAATTAAAAAGGACCTGATGACAGCAGTGTGAGTAGAATAAATGAGTATAGCTTCGTGGGTGACATGAGCACTGCTCAGACAAGATTACAAGACTGATGCTACCACGCAAAAAAATACTACTACTACTCTAGGCCGATGATGCTTCCGCCGAGACTAGAGTCTGTGTGCAAAAGGATAACATGGCAATCAACATTGGAGCAGAAATGCACACAAATCATCAGTTGCATAAAGCATACTAGTAGTAGTATGAGACTTGACCATAGGAGGAGGCGAGGGAGGCAAAGCTACTTCCTACAACTAGGCGGGCTGTGTATCTTGAAGTACTCGTTAAAGAACACAGTAAAATAGGATGTTTCTTACAGTCATATCTGAGCCTGAGTTTTCAAAGGGGTTAAAGCAGAAAACAATTGAAAAATTATCAGTGACAGCACCCAGAAATGTATAAGCGGTTGAACCTATACATCGAAGGCAACAACTATGCAAGACTGAATATCGTCAATAAATAAAAATGAGATTTAAACCGACAAGGCAACAACTATACATCGAAGCCAAGCTGGCTTCTTCTAAGCAAAGCAAACGGCGCAGGGGTTAGGAGCCAAACCTTATCAAATCATGGGAGAGAACACTGACAGCCTATTGAACCGCCAACCACCACTACCTCCTCAAAGGACAGAGGCGAAGCTCTGATATTATCACAACCAGGAGGAGCAAGCTCTTAAAATTAAACTTTTAAAGGTGCTCACTAAAATGGAAACGAGAGCGTTTCCTAATAAAACGCCTGCAGGGAGAATGGTGTGTGGTGGGAGACCTTGCCGCGAGGAAGACAACCGGGTCAGGGAGTGGTTTTATCCTGCAGGGGCGCCATGATCAAAGCACGAGACAGAGAGAGAGAGAGAGAGAGAGATCATGCACACATCAACAAGGCCAGGCCGAAGTTAGCCCACTTGGAAAGCAGCTGGCCCCCTCCGATCCTGACGCCGATCAGCGAGAGATTTGTTGGGCTCTCCTTCGCAAAACACCAAGAGAAGATGGACCCTACTTACCAGCAATATAATGAGTTTTAATAATGGCAAATGGTGCTCGCAGCTGAATGAAAGTGGGCGATGCCCATGCGGCCATGCGCTGCAACTGTATCTACATGGTTCGCACAGTGGCAAAGCAAAAGAGACAGGCATGGGGGAGGAGAGGCCTTTGTGTTGGGGTCATGCATGGATGGCCTGTGTTAGGGAGAAGTGTGTAAAAGGATATAGAATGAGAGCTTTATTGGGCTTATCACCTCATGATTGTCTCACTTGCAGGACAAAACATGAACCATTAAATAAGTCCCAAAGCCAATGCACATTGCAAAATTGCATGACATAAAAAAACATGCATGTCTTTGCTTAAGTCTAGCTAACAAACAACACCAATCATGGCAGCCTCATGCCATCCCGGAAGCATGAAGTCATGAAGATGTGGGCATGTGGATCTACAATTGTACTTACAGTAGCAAGAAAATATATGGCTTCTTTCGGAACAAGAATGTCACTTATACTCTTGCCCACCACACTAGCTACCACATTTGCCTACAGTAAGATGCAGCAACATGCCCACGACTGGCAGAGGCCAAGGCAATGTGTCCAAACAAAGAAACTTTAGGAGCTCTTGACATGGCATAAACAGGCCGAAATGCGCATGCACACATGCCATATCAGTCAGAAGCATGCCCACCACATGTTTTGATCAACTAGCGGTACAGAAGAATTACTCACAGCACAACAATACGAGGAGAAAACAGAGAAGGTGTCTGGAAATGAAAATACGGAGAAAATAAAGGGAGAGGGGAGAGAAGGAGTGTCGATAGATGCAGGCTTTCAAGGACACTCCCTCGACTCACCTGCCTTTTGTGTCAGCGATTACGTGCTCTTATCTGCTTGGTTTCGCGCACACCTCGCATCCCTCTGCTCGCTCTGTGAAAAATGAACCAGGTAGCCAAAAGATCTGGAATCTGGTTGCAGGCTGTGCTCTCAGCTGGACATGCACCCTCAGACAAGCGGGTACTGCTCCTATCCCGGCCCTTCTGCTCCATTGTCCAGACACCTGAAAGAAAATTTATGAGCACTTGCCTCCTCTAGTCCTGTTCATGTTGTACTACTCCTACTTGCGCACAGCTGCTTTTTATGCTGTAATACTACTCCTACTTGCGCACAGCTGCTTTTTATGCTGTAATTCAGGGTGTGTTCGTTTCGTAGGGTCTAAACTTTAGAATTGTCACATCAAAAGAATCTTACTATTTAGAATTACTAAATAAAGTTTAATTAAAAATAAATTACAGACCTCTAGACTAATTTACGAGACGAATCTAATGAGGTTAATTAAGTGGTGATTAGAAGATAGTTACTGTAGCATCACTTTAACAAAACATAGATTAATTAAGCTCATTAGATTCATCTCGAAAATTAACACCAATCCGTCAAAGGGTTTTGTCATTAAATTGATCGAAATATTTATAAATAGTAAGATTCTCTTCGATGTGACGAGTGCTTAAATTTTAGAGGGAGGAAACGAATAGGGCCTCAGAATGTAAAATGTTCGGTTATATACGTAGAGTACATCAAAGTGTTTCAACAGGTGTCGGTTGCCACAAGCACCAGGTTTTGGATATTCCCTAGTATACGTTAGTGTTCTTAATAAAAACATACTGTACTTCTGTACGTATAAGTGTAAAGAAAATTTCATATAGAAAAAAATGGAGGGTACAGTAGTACCAAATCATTAAATTCACTCACATATACCAGCACTATGCTCTTTGGAAGTACAGTATGTGGAATAAAAAGCAGTAGGAATGGGATCCTTTCTCTGAAACAGTGGAATTGTTGCTGCACTGGGTAGGTATGAACAGATCGACATCAACAAAATCTAGTGGGTAGATATCTGACAACTATTTATTGGTCCAGGGAGCAACATAGAATAACCAAGGGTTTTTACACGGTGGTCTTCTTCGCTTCAGCTCATGCATGCCCACCGATGCTAGCCTCGCGGCCCGAGCTTCCTAAAAATCAAGTGAAATTTCTACGGCACCTTATCCTACTTACAATAGATACTACCCAAAATGCATTTAGCAGGTGACTTTAGGGAATGATGAGCCTAATTAGGCATGGAGCATGTAATCATTGGCATGTCACTGTGCCAAGATGGGTGAAAGGGAAACTTTGAAGCTCCAAGATCAATGAAGTCCGTTCTCCTTTTCTCCTCGGGAAGAGCAGCAGGGAGAGACATGGGGTCCTGCTCTGCAGGTCAGCAGCAGCAGGTTCGTGTTCGTTCGGGACCTCCGATCCCAGCTCTCTCTCCTCATACAGGTACAGGCAGGATGCCGCCGGCCGAACGCATTAACCCGCATTACATCACCAGCATGCATCATGAACGGTAAGATGAGTTAACAAGCTAACAAACCATGGTCAGACTATCCAATTGCAAACAGTACTCTACTGTAACGAGAGGATAGGGGGACATGTAGCAGTTGCTAAGCAACTGTGCAGAATAGTTGAATGGCATGCAATTGCAATGATGCACATGGAGGTGCTGAATACTCTGCTGCAAGAAGGTGCATTTACCTGTTCGCCAGTAGCCTATGGATCCTATGCGGCTCTCCCTTGTCTTCAGAGATTTGGAGGGCCTGGGGCTGTGCGCCGCATTATTGCTTTCTGTTCATTACCCGCTGTAAATTTGCTGCATGGACTGTACAGTTACCATGGATCAGTGAGGTCAAGTATCCGTTTTTTCCCGAACAAATAGAGCACCGAATCCAGTAGAAAGTTGTACAATGAAAGAAATATTGGATATTTTGAACTAACAAAAGAACAAAACAACCATACTTAATCCTAGTCATGTGTCCCGCTTATGCACTCGGATAACAACCCCTGTTTTGTGTACTATACTAGTATATGATGTTTTGCACTTTCACATTAAGAATTTCTCCAGGTGGCTATAGTCAAATACTGAGATTATATGACCTAAAAGATAAGAGGCTACGTAACCAATACTTCGTGTTATGTACCACTGCCGAAATCCAAGGTACAAGTACATTATCCTGCATTGATCACCACATTATCCCTCTAGATATTGTTTCCGAAACAGGAGAGTTGTTTTGTACTATAACTTTGTCCATTCTGAAGCTTGTATCTAGTAAGATTAATCAAGTGTAATGTTTCAGGAGCCTATATAAAGTGTATGAAGTACATGCCACAAAAACAGCAAGAGATAGACAATAGACAAATGCAGTGTCATGTGTAAGTGCCAAGATAAAGCCTTTGATGGTACAAAAAGATGGGATTACTCAGAGATAACAACACGAATCCTTGTTTGTCCTTTTTCTGGCCGTGTCCAATAGACATTTATGGCCATGGCCCCTGATCACCGAGTCAAATTCAACAACGAATCAAACACCCGGCCCCGGCCCTTCTCTTCATTCAAAAACATGGCCCCCTTTTGTAGCATTGCAGGAGCAGATCCATGAGACCGTGCCAAGTAGCATTGCAGGAGGGGATTGACTTAAACCAGGCTGATCAGCAGGATAAGTGAAGGCGAAGTTATCCTAATTCACAGTGATCACCTATTCACTTTTGACTAGCTAGCAACACGGTGTGATATCGCACCGCATGACGCATATTAGCTGAGCTGCCTGATCAGATGAAAACAAGCAGTGATTAACCCAAGCTGTAGAATGATTGTTAGAGTCATCTAAACCTAGCACTAGCAATGAGGTGATCATGTGCACTGGTCACTGAATGTACCTGAATGAAGCAATTCCACCATCATAAGAAAAAGAAAAGATGAACCAACTCCAGTATATGTAGCCATGCCTGCAAAGTCCATTTTCCCGGCAGTCCGGCACCCGTCAAGGGCATCCGAATTCGTGCATAATAAGCTCCACCATGAAATTGAACGGGATGGCAAACTGGGAAGTGATAACAGGGAGTTTATACCTTGCACAAACAATGCAGTGGAACCACTAGTGACTCCCCTAGGACCGTTGCAATTGCTGCCAGCTTGGTAAGGCCTTATTCATTTTCAACTGATTAAAATAGGGTGAAGAACTATTCTCATCTGAAAATCAGTGATTCGGTTGTTTTCATTCTGGACCTCAAGAGGTGGTGAATCAATTCGTGCTACAAGTTGCATGAAATGACTAAGACTGACCACATTTCGTTTTGGACCGATCTTAACCGAACGTCAATACCGAACAACTGTTCTATATGGGACGCCCACCCACGTGGGCACCAAATCCCTTCTGTATTTTTTGATCATTTAATGCATTGTGATCACCTCATTTGTGTTGCGAATGATGCTGATTCTGGAGAATTCGGAACATACAAAAAGTGGAAGATAAAAACAGCATAGCAGCATGACAGTACTAAGTTATGTGTTGTACTACTAGAAAATAGAGAACTGTTCAGAAAATCCACAATATAACAATGCAAAAAGCTTTTTGGGAACTAATAACATGGAGGCATGACAGTAGAGATAGCGCTACGCCACTAAGCCTACAGATCTTCCTTCTGCGCTAAAAGGCTAAGGCAGGTTAAATGGTACTGACAATTGGCCTGTGACCCTGGAATTTTGCAATCCTAATGAATCCAAAATGTATGCTTTGGATGCAAACACAATATAGTAACCCCGAACGACAGGAAGAACATGGAGAGTGATTCGGGTGTTACTCTGATTCAATGAAGGAATTTTTTTACGAACCTTGAAAAAAGGTTCAACATGCATATTTTGCACGCATGAATGACATACTTATAACCATACTTCCACTATAGTACACCTGAATTTAACTAACCTGACATAGAAGAACAGCAATTGTGCTCTAGCTAGCTGTTCAAAAATAGTGCCAGGAAGAAATTATATTTTAATGGAACTTGTCAATGTCCTGCAGGTATACATGGAAAAATCACAAATGTTTAAGATATTTTCCCAAAAAAAAAAGTTGGCTAGATAAAAATTGTTCACCGTTGACTCTGAAGACATGGGGAGGGGTTGGAGTGTAGCAGGGCCGTAGGGGCCACTATGTTGAAACCAGATCTTCCAATGACAATTTCTTCAGTGTTGGTCTTCTTAGTTGTTTACTTCGTGATCTAAAGCGGCTAGCTGCATATGCGTCGTGCACTCTTTATCCAATTTGTAGTCTCCTCTTCTATATATTCATGCGGAAAGATGTTGTGTCTGAAAAAAAAATAGTTGATCAGCTCTGAAGATGGGAAACTTTCCACCATGATCTGCAAAGAGCAACAGTTTGTTATTTGCCGCTTTGCTGATTACTGGATGAGCGAAATGACAAACATGGACATGTGGCACCTCCATGGCATGAAAATTGCAGGATTCTGTCTCAAGTTAAAGAGCAAATCTTGCTGTTAGTAGTTCCAAGCCCATGACCGCCGTGACTAACAGACAGGCTGATCTTCATGCTGATCATACTTTCCTAGCCATCTTGGTGTTTGTGAATTCATTTGGTACACAATAGTGTTATTGGAAATCCAATGTCAGCAGAATATGGTTTCATTTGAGAATGTACCAGTCACCGTCAAGTTCAGGGTCCAGTGTTAGTCAACCTGAGAGGTGAGAGCACTGCCAGAAAGCGAACAGAAATCTCCATTGTTTTTCAGTCACTCTACCCAAACAAGAAAGAACAACATGAATGCTGAAGACCGGTTAATGCCATGCTTTGCATCAATAGATGAAACGAAACTGAACTCTTCGTTAATTGCCCACTGCTCTTCTTCCTCCTGGCCTTCGGTTCCAGTGACCTTTTCACAAATTCCCCTCTCTCCGTGTCTATACTGTTGTTCTTCCATTGTGCTCGCCGTTGCAGACCTCGCTGTCAGCTGGGAAACCATATTGGGGCTTCGATTGCGGCATATGCTCGGATTAAGCCGCCATGCTCGTGCCCGGCCACATGTGCTCCATCCCCAACCGAACGCGGGCGATGAACCGGGATTCGGACGAGTAGAAGTGCCAGGTATACGGATCTGGACAAGTGGGACTGGGCTCCTCGATTGCGGCCGGCGGATGGAGCCGGCCGCCCAATACCAGGGGCGTTTTTGCATAAATTGGAATCACGACTTTTAATAGCGATCCTTATATAAACCCCTAATCTGGATCGCTATCAATAGTCACAATATAAATAGGGGCTTCATTGCGACATGTCCATGCCGACGAGGCGGCGTGGTCGCGCGGCATCTCCTCCGGCCGTTGCGTTGCCATAGCCTGCGTGTTGTGGAGGTCGCCGATCATCTGGACTGGACTGGACGCCGAGGGCAGCTGCCGGCAGGTGGCTCTGTCCCTGCCGCACCGTCCGTTTGTCATTTCCATCCCGATCTTAAATGCCTAGTGAGAGGCATGGACTCTAATACGAGTATACGACACTTGAAATGCGTGGAGCAATCTCTATCTCTTTCTCAGACCATGGCGCGGCGGAGCTTGTCTGGTGGTGCTCTGCTGCTGGCTAACGTAACGGCACCGCTTGCGGCACATTGGTAGTGGCCTGGTGGGTAATCTGGGGATTGTAGAGGTGTAGGCTAGTCTGCGGAAGCCGACATGAATGGGAAATTCGCCGGCGATGGTTCAATCCTCGAAAACATTGGCATCATTTTAGTGTTCAGCCAAGAAAGAGATTGCTTTGCCGTCGGATATTGATTTTTGGATAAAGATCACAAGCTTTTAGCTGGGCCAAAGATTCCATTGTAGGTGCATGCTTTATGGAATACGGCTTCTCTACTCCTAAAGCCTCCTCCATGCGTACTCCGAAAGCCTGAAACAAGTAAGTATCTGGAACCTGTAAGCTAGAGCTGGAGCTACTGGATAAGCATAGTTACCTCCCCTTCATCCTACAAATTCATAATAGCTACTAGTTTTAATTTTTCTTATTTTCTTATAATTGTGTGATACAGATTTTCTAAACTAGTTTTCAAGTGTAATTTAACTTTACGCTCAATATTTCATCTAATTTAAATAAGAAGATAACATGGCCTAAAAATTAATGCACATATCTCCAACGATGCTGCAGCTTCCGATGGGCTGCTTCCCATGATCCCATCCAAGTGCTATCTGAAACCCAGAGTCAAACTTTCATCGATCAAAATATCAGTGGGAGCACAATGAGATAAATGTATTACTACGCTATAAAAAAAGTCATGCAACTTAGCTCATCTCCTATATAAGCTCCAACATATCATAAACAGTTAAACACTACATGCTAATTGCATATTGCTGTCAGGACTGAATGAAGACACTGCACATTTGACTCTCTTCAATGACGAAGAAAGGAAGGACCTTATCAGACTAGCAGAAACAAGATGCTGACATGACAGAAATGATGTTTATGCCAATACACATGATAATTGATTATCAAGATGCACTAATGATTATCACATACACACAATGTGGCTTAATTAGTGAATAAAATCTTTCATGGGATCGTCGTGGTGGATTTTCTTGATACGGTATGCTTCCATGTCCTCCGCAGTCACCTACAACGGTAACTCAATTGGTGACTACTTGTATGACATAAGTAACATATGAGGAAAAAGAAAAAGGTAATAAAAGGCCATGCAGAAAAAGGACCAGGGGGTTACCTCATCGTTCCATTTAACATTGTACTTTCTCTTCCTTTCATCCCTCTCCTCTCGCTTCCTTTCATCCTCCTACACAGGTGAAATCGGGACCGATCCACAAATGATCAGCGAAAAACAACAGCAATGAGAATGTCCATTGTTTACCACATTACAGAATGGCAAGGAAGTGCCCTCACCTTCTTTAAAGCCTCAGCAAGCTTCTTTTTGTCAAGAACAAGATCATCAGGAACATCAGTTCCCCAAGTCGCAAGCCGTTTCTCTTCATGTTGTACGGCCTCTTCTGCATCATTATAAATTTCTAAATGAAAACATACATGGGATAAATATATAAATATGTGCTATTTCACCACAAACACTTCAGAGTTTGGACTGCTTTAAGTAAAAGCAGATAAATGTAATATAATAAACAATCATGATCCCTATTGTTATTTGTATCTTGTAATATAAACAGGTACCCAAAAAGTGTAAAAGATAAACATAATGTTTCAGGCTTTTAGATAATAAATTGATGAGTTATGACAATGTTTAAATATTTTTCTATCCCCTGCAAAAAAAAATTCTATATGTTTCTGTCATCCTATGTTTAATTAGGATTTCTGCTGCGAATGAAGGTTTTTCTGCAAGTACTTCTCAGTACACAGAAAAATATAAACGATTCCCTGAGATGAATCTGATGGTGCTGATATACGTTTAGCAAGTTATGATAACTCCCAGCTAGTGACCTTTGCCACCACACCGTGAACCCCTTTGCATTTTTCAAGTTCTTCTCACTAGACCAAAAATATAAAGGACATCCTGACATCAATCTGAATGCAGAGCATCAAAATGTACTAACTAGATGGAGCCTCAAGTTAGCATGTTATTTTCCCTGAAAAAGGAGCACGTGAAATAAGTCTTACCTTCTGCAACCTCTTTGCGGGCCATGTTCGCCTTCATCAAATCTGCTGAAGCTTCAGCAGCCTCAATTCCAGCCAAACCTGTGCAGTAACTGTTCTTGATAATCTGCTTGCAACATTTGTAACCCCATAGATGATCCTTCCACCATGAACCCCATACACTTGTATGATTGTTAATGTAGACATCTTCTTCATACTTGCTCCTAGGGACAGATGTATCCTGCATTATATACAATGACAGAAATATTCAGGTGGCACCTATATCTAAACAATTTGTCACGTTTACGAAAGAGCATATGATCTGAAACAAATAAACAAACCTGCCCTTTTATTATACGACCAGTCCGATCATATTCAATCTCTTTCTCGCTTTGTCCAAAAAGAAGCTCCCGGGGTAGTGGTTCTTCAGAGGCAGCATTCCCATATTTTTCCATAATTTTTTCCTTAGTTTCAGACTTCAATTTTTCTTTCTTAATCTTGAAACTCCTGTAAAGTAATTCGGCTTGGGATGGTGCTGCTTGCATGTGGATGTCCTGTCCTTTTTCAAAAGCTTCCCAAGCATGGATGTTGAGTTGCTTGAACTCTAGAGCTTGGCCACTAAGCCTGTTTTGATTGTCTCCCTATGTTACAGAACATCACAAAGACAATATTCAATATGAATTCAAGAAAAACAAACTTTGAAAGTTACTTTAGTTTGGTGCACACCATTGACTCAAATTATGCAATACTTACCATATAGAATTTTTCATTGGGATCCATGTCAGGCAAAGGATCTTCACGCATTGAACGCGTTTTTGGGTCATAATATGCAGAGTTTACATCAAGATTCAGAAGGTACTTTGCCGTGTCTTCCCTGATACGCAAGTTCCTGAATGAAATATTTACAGCATAAGCACCACAATTAGATATAAAACTACTTGTGACTTTACTTTTAGAAAAAAAAAGATACGTATGTCAGGGAGAAATATCCTTGGGGGTAGCAAAAAGCTAAAACTAAAATTGATGCAAGAATAGCATAGCAAAAACTTGGATTAAGATTTCCAGGGTTCAGTTCAAATATTTGGTAAGCATAAAAAAAATCATGGAGCTATCCTCCTAATTTCAAAAGGAAGTAAAAGAAGATGACAATGTTGCACCATAAAATTATCCTGTTAATTTTTTAGATTATCAGATATTTTTCATTTTGGTGTATTCTAGTAACTTGAAAGTTTTTATTCTTTTCGTCATGAGCATACTTACCTTACAGTACCGGTGCTTCCACCACCTGTTGTGCGGACACGCTTCTCTACCTTAGCGAAGTCCATCTGATTGCTCTCATCAACTTTAGCCTCATCAATCTTCAGGCCATCCTCTACATCTTCATCGCTACCCGCATCATGGTCATCCTGGCTGCCATTTTTCTCTTCAAGTTTTTTGAGCTGCTGTTCTTTCAGGAATTTTTTCCTTGCCTCCTCTCTAGCTTCATACTCCGCAATAACACGGATGTAGGTTGATGGATCATAACCATTCCAACGATCACGTTTCCCATCATAATCCAGTTCAAATGACTCGACCTTTTCATCAGGAGCAATTTGCATGTTAGTCCATTTAGCCCCCATAACTCGAGGGCGTTCCGTACATGACTTCTTATCATGAGTCATGGCCCCACAGCTACAACAGCAAAATGGATGTAAGGTTAGGAAGCACGGCTTTTGGACTTCTAAGCTTTATAAGTCCTAAATATTGAGGATTAAAAAGGATAAAGATCCCAGCAACATACTCTACTTACTTTTCGCATGCACCTTTTCTGTATTTATTGGCCTGGAAAATTTTTGCACCCCTATCATACCACGACTTGGTGTAGTTTAGATCTGATTTCCATTTCCTCTGATGCTTCAAACTCTGATCAATTGAGAAAATAAAGTGATGATGCTGCAAAAATCCTACTTCACAATAGAAAGTCAACAAACAATCAGCTCGTGAAACTTACAGGCTTCTGTGAGTTAAGATACCATGGGGCAGAAGACATGTACTGTGGGATGTGAGGGTTAATCTCCTTTCCATCCTCATCAACCTCAGCAGGAGCAAGACCAGCTTTCCGTGCTTCCTCCAGTTCAAGCTGCTTCCGATGATCCTCTCGGGATTTGAAAGATACTGCAACAAATGCAAGAAAATGGTTCCATTTTTCAAAGTGGACCAAAATAGTTCTATCTCTTGTATGGCGTTGCCAATTCATTATAAAAGTGTTCTGTGAAATGTGTTAATAACTATAACATACATGCATTGATAAAATCATTAAAAACACGAAATCTCGAAAACATGCACACCATACTACTACTAATCATGCATTCTTCTTCTGCAATGCGCGCCCCTTGTAGCAGATCCAAACACCACCGTAGAGTTTCATGGGTCAAATACATATCCGTGTTCTTCAAATATTAGAACAGATGTACAAACTTATGCACGGGGCTACCTTAGCCAATGCAAAATTGTCTCTAGTTAGAACAACACAGCCCTCAAATCAAATCCAACTAAACTGAAACTCTGATTCATCCCGCGAGCCCCTCCGCTGACAGAGCTCCCCTAGCGAAATGGCACACTGCTCAAGTGCCCGTTACTCGACCGATCGACACAATCGAACTGGACATCGAGCTCGCTCTATCCGAATTGAGCACGAACATACCGATGAGCAACAATCTAAAGCCGTCTCTCCGGATTTCGAGCGTTTCATGGCGCAGAGGCGAGACGGACCCAGAGAATCCGCCACCGATGGAAGCGCAGGAGAATGCGAATACCGAGAAAGCTGGGGCTCACGGAAGGTGCAGATGGGTGCTCACCTGACGCGGTCGCCATGGCTCCACACCCCGCGCCTCGCAAAGCCGGTGGCTGGGGGTGGGGGATGAAGGTTGCGGGTCTCTCCAGAAGCTCGAACAATTTGTGTGAAAAGGGCGCGGACTAACGGGGGAGCCAGCGTGACAGATAGCCTCCCCGCCGTTGGATGGCTATATTCCCACCTCGTCAGACGCCGAATGTTTTTTTAAGTAAATTTCATAAAACTTTAAGTAAATTTCATAAAATTCCAAGTTTTATGTTCCTTTATACAAAACCCCAGATATTATATTCTGTGTCACATAACCTCAGGTTTTTTTTGTCATATTGTTTCACATAATCCCACCTCCATCAAAATAGTATGAATATTAGATGGGGATTTAACTTTCATGTCAGAAAATAACTTGTCATATATTCAAGTTGATGGTTTTATTGTTTAAATCGACTCGAATACATGTCTCACGTAAGCATAAACTTAGAATTTATAAATTATATTCATTGTTAATTCTTAATAGAGGTGGGGTTTTGTGAAACGATATAACCATAAAACCTGTGGTTACGTGACACGAGTCATAATACCTGGTGTTTTGTGACACAAGGACCACAAAACATGGGGTTTTATGAAATTCACTCTCTTTTTTTCGTGTTCTTTCCCTTTCCTCTCAAAAATTTCAAACAAAGTAGGGTCTCGAACTAAATTTCTAGTATCCGACTCTTTTGATCACTCGATTAATTTGCGCGACACATGAATATGGTCACGTCAAACACTTTGCGTAACTAAATGACGCGTAATAAAATAGTCTTATTTAACACGTAAGGATTGACTAAGGTCATATTTGGTCACGTCAAAGTATTTGACGTGATCAAATGATACGTAGGAAGAATGTTCCAAGCCAAGTAGTTTGGTGTGATCAAAAGAGTTCATATCTCGAAAATTGAGTTCGGATAAGATTATTTTTGAAAATTTAGATAGTAAAAAGACCAAAATAGGAAATAAAGGCTGTGATCGCTGCAGATTTTTGCACTGCAGCTGTTTGTCTGCTGGCATCGTAGCTAGTGCTTGCGCTACGGTACCCACGACCAACAATTGCAGCCAAAAATCGGTTCCGATCGGTGCCAAAAATTCTCATATGCCCTTTCCAGTCACAACGACGGGTCATTGTGTGTGAAGTACTACTGTTTTTTTCGACGGATCTTCCACTAAATCCATAAAAAAATATAGTTCTTGGCTAATTACTATATGTGTCAGTTTAAGATTTCTAGTGTAGCACTAGATTGTTATTAAGACTCAAAACAATTATGATACTAGAGATTAGTAGAGCTACGATACTACAAATACTGACTAAAAATTAGTATAGCAATGATACTTGAAAATTGCCTAGAGGGAGAGAGGGTAAATACCCCATTTATCTAAAACCTGAAAAACACAACACTTAAACAAAATCATCTGCTCGATCCAGGACAGAACTTCCGTCATCGACGGAACTTCCGTCGGGGCTCGAGGGAAAAAAAAAGGAAGGAAGCTACTAGGAAATCGAAATCTCACGATTCTGCTTGAATAGAAACATTCATTTACCTCCCGAAGTGTTGTACATGTAGGAATTTGATAGACAAGTCACGTAGAAGTAGATCGGTCACAAACAAGCCAAAGAGAGGGAAACAAGCACACAACAAAACACAAGGAAGATACGGAGGTTTTTCACGGAGTTCGGAACCCTCACAAAGAGGTTCCTACATCTCCGTTGAGGAGCTCACGAAGAGCCGGGTTTCTCTCAACCTAATCCTCCCCAAGTAGCCACAAAGGTCAAACTTGGTTTTCTTCTTCTTCTCTTGATTCCTTTCTTTTCGGAGACGAATCACAACTTTTACAAACTTTCCAATGCTCACCACAATCTTGGGAGCTCAAGGGTGACACCTAGCCAATCTAGGAGAATGAATCTCCTAGAGTAACAAGTGAAATCGAGATTTCTTGTAAGGGAAAGATGTGCTCTAGGTTAGGGTGATGCTCTCAAGCTTAGATTCAAGATGGGGTCTCCCACAAATGGCCTTGGATCTCAAGGGGAGTATAGAGGGAGGAGTGAGAGGATGAGCTTGAGTGAGATCGAGAGAGTTCGAAAAGCACCAAGCATATTTGCTCATGAGATGGAGAAAGCCTTATATAGTGGTGGTCTAAATAGAGTCGTTGCTAGGTCAAGTTCGGACTTGACGGAACTTAGGAATTTTGGTAACAACAGGTCGGGACGGAACTTCGTCATGGGTGCCGGCGTAGCTCGGTTCCCGAGACGGAACTTCCATTGGGAATGAAACTTCCGTCCCAAATTCTCCGGAATTGAGGGAACTTCAGTCATGGGTGGTAGAGATAGGTTTGGTTGGCTTTTGGACTTGGTTTTTCTTGGCAATTTGGTTTCCAAGCTTATTTTGGTTTCCTAGAGCACATTTTAAGAACGTTTCACCCCTCTTGATAGTTTGGCATTCCTATACTCAAAAAGCCATAAATCTAATATTTTAGCTCTTGTTTTTTATTAATTGTTCTATCTTTTTTATGAGGGGTACACTATCTCACAAAGTGGATAAATCACCTTTGATATCCTGCACATTTACTTAAGTTCACATTAGAAGTTTTAATTATTTATTATTAATCACCAAAATCCACTAGGGGACCTAGATGCATCTTCAATACTACAAATATTAAACTAAACATTTAAACTATTGGTAGTAAAAGTTTCAAGGGTTTGACCAAATTTTATGGAAGCGTCAAACTACACAACCACGGCTATTTATCAAAAATATACAGAATTGCAAGTACATACATGAAAATCCCTTATTCGTTTTCCTTGGTTAGCCCTACAAGGAGGACAAGTGTGGACAATAGATGCGCATCTTTCCTCCTTTTCAATCAATCGATCGAAAGTTTGAGAAATTTTCAGTTGACATGATTTGTACTATACTGTTAGTGTTATTTATTTTTTAGGGTTATTTAACATGTACATAAAGGGGGGATATGTTAGTGTATAGACTATAGAATATATTTTATGAACCATCTGATTTCAATCTAGTGGTATTGGATGTTGATTGAAAGACTGAAAATTAGCAAGCCCCATAAATGTGCAATTAGTTGTGGTATCATAAAACCTCATAAACTAAGTTATAATAATTTGATACAAGAGATTAAATAGGTGAAATTCTATGAAATTAACTACAAACATTTATGTAAAATAAAGGAAATAATACATTCTAGTTATTAGACCTTTTTTTGCTTCAAAGGTACCCTTGTTTTTTTCTTGATGCTTCATGATCCAAGAAATCCTTTCTTTGTATGCCAATAGAAATTTTCTTGTTCCTTATGTGCCATGCAAAAAAATCCTTGCTATTCATTTTTTTTATGTCTTCTCTGTTGTTGGTTTTACACTCCTAGTGGTGTTAAATAACACGCTAAAAGACAAAATTATCCTTCCACTTGTCTCGCCCGTCCAAACTATGGGTTCATCTTTCTCCTAAGTCCCAACCATGTTGCACATCCTACCAGCTATTCGTTAGCACTCAGCTTCTTCCGCCGCCGTTACATGACGTGTCGAGAGGAAATTTGTCTCCTAAGGGTGTGTTTGACACGGCTTATGTACAAAGTACTTATAGTGATTATATCGCTTATATGCTTATTCTATCAAAACTGCTTATAGTGCTTATGTAGCATAAGCGATCAACCCGTTTGGTAAAACTGCTTATGCTTATTCATCAAAACTGCTTATTCTCACACATAAGCACTATAAGCTACGTTTTATTGCTTTGCCTAAAGTGCTTATGTGTAGTACAAAATGACAAAGTGCTTATAGGTGCTTATACCTCATAAGCACTTTGCTATTTTGCCGTTTGGCACTTCAAACTGCTTATTAAGCATAAGCACTTTCAATAAGCAGCTCAATAAGTCTGTACCAAACGCACCCTAAGAAGTTATTTAGAGGGGGAAAAAGGGCGACAATGGCATTGAAGGCATGGCAACGGAGAAAAAATTCCAATGGCATGCAGGGAATTCTATCCAAAAACAAACACTGAACTTATTTCTAAAAAGAAACTAGGGTATGGGCTTCATAATATAGTTTTACAAAATATTCAAAAATACCCCTCCAAATTTCATAAACTAGAATTTCGATGTGACATAGTGAACTCGAAGCACCATTTAGGAAGAACCTTGTTACGCGTACGACTAAGTTCGTTTGTTCGACTAGTGTGAGACGGAACACAAAAAGCAACACCGGATCCACATCATTGCACGCTTGCATGATAGGGCTGGGCGTGGTTAACCGCAAAGTCAGTTAATTCACCGAACTGAAATATGCAGTTAACAGCTCCTCAAATTTAACCACGGTTTTCATTTTTACTGACTTCAGCTAACCGCAATCTATGCTAGCACTGTCAATTTACCTGCAGAATTGTATTCGTATCTTACAAGGTGAAAGACGATGCAGCTGAGTAGCTGATACTAAGTTTAACTTGGAATGTAAGCTAGCAAAACTGCCGTACAAATTAACATTAACACACTTTTTTGTCATCTGATGCACGTTTATAGAATTAAACCTCCCCTGATGCATCACCAGTGAAGGGACAATGGAAAACTAGTTCTCATAACAAAAAAAAAGATATAAAAAAATGAAAACACCTCCCTTATAACATAATGTAAACAGACAACCAGAATCCTTAATAACTAATGCAGACAGCTCTCCATGGTTGAGTTCTCAAAGAAATCTGAATAGCATAGTTGCTTCAAAGGCTGCTTGGGCTAAAGCAGAGCCACATCACAGGTCAACTATCTTCACAAGCTTTGGATATATTATGCGATTATCCCTTGCTGAATTGCTCTCAACAAGAGCAATTTGAACCAAGTCCTGCAGTCGCAAACAGCAAGCTAATGTTAAGACACCAAGTCAATCAAAATTGATCATACCAAAAGCAAAGAATAGTCCAAGATGCACTTCAAGAGGTCAATTTTTGGCAGGTTGAAAAAGGAATTTGCATAGATCTATAAGTTCAGATGTTCAACCTCAGACATGCTTCCCTCCAAAAAAAGAAAAGCAGTTGTATTCAGTTGACATCAAGGTCACTGTAGATGTTCCCATTGGTTTTATTTGTGCCAAACAACTATTTTACAATGTTGAAAATGGCGAAGATGAAACAATTGCCAAGGACTGACTAAAAAAAAGCAAAACAAAAGATTCAAATATCTTTTTTACAACAGATTCAAATATCTCACCTTCACATCCTTGTTTGATAGAAACTTTCCCAAGTTGTGAAGAATGCATCTTAAGTCCTCCACCTGAAATTGTAATAAGATACAATAATTCAATTGTGACCATCAGAATCCAAAAAAGGGGGAAAATGGAATTGATCCAAAGTAATAATGGCATATTTTTGTACGTTACCTTAAGATAACCAACTCTATTTTGGTCAAAGTACCTAAAGGCCTACAAGATGAGAGAAAAAACATTAATCATACCGATAAACTGAAATTAATGCAAGAAAGGAATTCCAGTCATACAACACTTAACGCTCCCATGCATCAGAGAACATACCTGCAATAGGTACTTGTCAACCACCTCATCTTTTGCTGTCTTAATCTCCTTGCTGACTGTCTTCTCTCCACCTTCAACTAAATCTCCTTTCTCGGCTATGGACTGCTTTTCTGCGGCTTTGTTAGTAACATTCTCCGATTCAGATTCCTTCACTGTTTTGTTGTTTCCACCATCTTCAGGTGTTACCTCTGGCTTCATTTCTTTCTCGTTGGAGTTGTCCTCGTTCTGCACCACAGGAAAATAGGGTTCACACATATAGATTATAGGAATAGTTAGCTTTAGTGCACTTGCAGCATTTGGCGAAGTGTATCCTACGGGTAAAACCATAAAAGATAAATCAGTGGTGAGACCACAATTCAGCAGTGGTTGGCAAAACCTTGATAAAGGGCATGTGTGGCAAGGTGCTTAGAAGAAATGCTTAAAGAGAGAATCATTAAGCACCTTACAAAATCTCTTCTACAATGCAAAGGGTGGCTAAATAAATCTAACCACAATGCGAAATGCCTTAAGCATCAGGTGCTAACTTAACAATTTTTGTAGGATGAACAGTAGAGGAATCTCAGGACTGTTAGGATTGTTTTATTAAGAAATCAAAAGGAATGGTACAAAGCATGTTTTCCCTCATAAGCACCTAAAGCCAAAAATTGCATAAGTACCACTGTAAGCTCCACTATCCAAGTCCACACTGATGACGGATGAAATGGTTAACCTCCATTTAATATGAATATGAAGAAAACTAAGGGAATGAATAGCATGCCATTCATGAATTATATAGCAAAAAGAAAGTAAAGAGTACCTTCTTTTCTACAGAGTCTCCAGCAGGAGCATCATCCATATCCTCATCATCTTCGTATATTTCTACTTCTTCGGGATCTTCTTCGTACTCGGGATCTTCATCCTCCATTTGAGTATCAGCTTCAGGTGCACTGGGAGCAGCTTCTGGATTATCCGTAATCTTTTCCTCAACCTCTTTCATTGGCTCATCACAGTTAGAGGTTGAATGACCAGTGCTCAGTTTTCCCTGAGCCTCTTTTGCCAGATCACCAGGGGAAGCTCCTGTATCTGTGCTGACCTTTTCTTCACCCTCTTTCATCAATTTATTATCCCCCCAGAATTATCAGTACCTTCAGCAGTCTCATGAGTCGTCTTGGATCGCTTTTCCAAGGTTTTCTTCTCTTCTTTCTTTAACTCTTCCTCTCTTTGTCGCTTTCGTTGATTCCTCTTAATAACATAATGCTTGTGTAGTTTCTACAAAGAAAAAAACAGCAAATGCTGAAATACATCAATATGCATAAAGATACCGGGGATAATATACGATAGTGATGCATTGAAGCTTGCAGTAGAAAACAAAATGCATCACTGTCATGAAAGAAGTCCAGTTGAACATAAGAATCACGCATATGCTAAGATTCAAAGAGCTGGGGCAATTTAACTTGTAGTACAAAGGATAATGCAGGAACCAGATGCCTTCTGCTTGTAAGTACCATGGAGCTAGAAAGAATGACCCCGGAGGATGCAGCGGAACAACGTGAAGGGCGAATAGCCCTGCAACTTAACTTAAGCGCTACTAATACCCAATTCAGTGAGCCCAGAAAATAGATAACAACAAAATCTAAACATGTTTAGAGTCATATAATATAATTCCAGACTACCGGTAAACATGATAAATCACCAACCACATAAAATACCATATTTGTCTGAAATTTTTAGCACTAGACCTTCATACATCATATATGATGGCACCATTAGCTGCCTTGGGAAAAATAATGGGGCACAAATACAATTCATTCTTTCTATATAAATGGGTTCTTTCTCCACATCCTCCACAAAAGCCATGCAAAACAGGAATATTTTCGGGATATCATAATTCAAAAACACAAGTACAATATTGTAGAACACAGATAAAATACCTTAACTGATAGAGGACTACATGCCAATCCAATAATAGCCACATGTACTACATGATATTATTTTAGGTACAAATGGCAGAAGCTACCAGATTTTGTACAAAAAAATGTAGGGGCTACAATAAAATAAGAAGTCCGTTCAAGAAAAAGAAAACTAATACAGTAGAAGATGCCACTAGGTCAATAAAACAACAAAAAGAAAAGGAAATAAGTAGCTTCAAAATGAACCAGCCATTAGTACTTCAGTTAACAAAGTGCTTGCAAAGTGGGAAGGAATTTACCTCAAGGAAGGACAAGATAACACAACCCATTCTGTATTGAAGCATTTCACTGAACGATTCAGCAAATAAAGAAAGCTGAAAAGGAATAGGACAGATTAGTGTCATGCTGCATAAGCATCAGCTCCAAAATTAGAAACACATAACAGATTTCTTCCGAGTGCAGTATTATGCTCCAGACTATTTTGCGATAAGGCACGCTACTAATAGCTATCTAATGAAATAACAAGCTATGTAATGAATAATTACATAGTTCAGAAAAGAATGCGGACCTCAAATACGGACTCCTCTATATCCTTGGCAGTGTAGTCTAGGAGGCCATCCAACGAAAGGGATGCTGAACGGAGCTGCAAAACAGAACACACTACATGAGATCTCTGGGTAGAATGTTTAATAGTAGCAGGTTTGGAACAAAGGAAATTACAAGCATACTTTAGATTCTTTACTCCTCTTTGCCTGAAGAATGAATCCTGGATATTTTGGAGGCTCATCAGACTTTTTCTTTTCTTTAGCATCATTGAGTGGCTTTTGCTTTGGATCAATCTTGAGGTCCCTATTTCTTTTCTCTTTATCATCCTTTATCTGTTCCTTCACATTCTTTACATCTTTTTTAGTATCTATTTGTTCCACAATTTCCTTCTGACCAACCATATCTCCTCCATTCAGAGTTTGGTGCTCACCCAATGTCTGCTCCTTTTCCTCTGTCTTCTCTTTTTCTCATTAGATATACCTTCAGCAGGAGCTTTCAAACCTTCTTCCAGCTTAGTCTTAGAGCTCCCTCCATCAGTCAAACTCTCAACATTTTTCTCTGGTTGAACCTGTGCTTCTTGTTTACCTGTTTCAGCAGGTACAGAAGGTGCAGCCGACTCAGATCCTGAAGCGGAAACTTTCCTTTTCACAATTCTTCGAATTATTTTCTTTTTCCCAGTTTTCTTTGCCTCAGGCTGCTGATTGGCTCCAGCTATCTCCTGCTCTTTTCCAACATCCTCACTCTTTTGTTGACTGATGGCTTCTGCAGTTTCACTTGCAGTTGCTTCCACAACATTCTTGCCCTCATGAGATGATTTATCAGATGAAGCTCCAGCAGTTGTCTTTTTCCGAACAACTTTCATAACCTTTTTAATAATTTTCTTTTTTGTGGGTTTTTTATCTTCAACGACCTGGTCAGCAGAGATGTCACCAATAGTTTTTGCTTCAACATCTGGAACAATCTTCTCAGCGGGTTCCTCAACTTTATCAACCTTACCCTCCCCATCTTTGCCTAGCTGATCCATACTAGCATCAATATTCTCTTGTTTTAATTCAGTGGAGCCAACATTACCCTCTTTAGAATGACCAGCATCTGTGCTTTTACCCTGATTCGGCTCTCCTGAAACTTTAAACAGATATGTCTTTAGTTTATAATCTAATAAGATGAAGAATGGAAGATCAGTAGATGCAAACTGAATATCTTACTAACCTTGCTTCTGATCTTTGGAATCACCTGGGCTCTAAAATGAGGCAAGAAGGGATTAAAAAAGTTTAGTAGGGATTCCAAAAAAAAAAATGATCATAAGATTATACATGAAATTACTGAACAATAATAGAACAGACTTACCTTTTCCTTCTTCAAAGTCAGGTGCTCCCTTTCTGACTTTGCTTTTCTGTAAGCAATCCAGTTGTTTTTCCATACATCCACTGAAGGCAAGCATTCTGACAGGTTTGGCACAAACAATACAGTGATCTCTTTATGACTAAACAGTCCATCTCTGCCGATCCTATTGTAATGGACCTGTGGATATAATAGAAGTCAACAAAGTCATGATTGAGACAAATGCTCCTCTCTACATCAGATACGGCACCCGCCCGAATGCAAGACACAAATCCAATCATAATACAACATGGATGGAACGACAGATTTCGTCCGAAGTTCAATAAAAAGGCAAAACTCTAAACGATGTTGAAGTTAGGAACAGCTTAGCAATCACAGATATTTGAGGGAATACCGATGAAGTAAAAGAAAAAAAAACAGATGGGTTTGATATGAATTAGCAGTTATGCTGACCTGCCATCAATGGTTTTCTTAATCCTGAATATCAATGATGATCATAGACTTCAAGTCAAAAGAAATGATGATCATAGACGTTTTGGTTTAAAACATGGTACAACGCCCTCAAAAAGAAAAATGCAAGCAAACTAGCACAGGTACAACGCCCTAAAAAAAAGTGTTCTAAGCAGAACAATCATATCTCATTTTATTGTTTAGAGATACAGATGGGATAGGGTGATCTGGTACAAGGATATTTGCATTGAGAAACCAAGATTGCATATAGCATATATAAGTTCCTTGAAAATGCTGAAAAGTAATTTCATTAGTACCTCAACAAAACGATTCCAGTGGGTGCAGTTAGATAGATCAACTTGAACTGTTTCCTTGACGTATCTGTCCAAGTTGAATAACCATTATGTTGTCAGTATAACTGCAAGTAAACTATAATGGTATTGTTTGGCAATGTCATACCTGATGGCAGTTCGAATCAAGCAAGAACAGTCAACTGATGGATCACCACCATCAATTGCTGCATTCCAAGGACCCCCAATTGCAAAAAGAGAACGATCCTTCTTGAATACAGCAAACTTCAAGATATTGTTCATGTGCACTAATCGTTCCTCAGTGGTTCTCAGTGAAGTTATGTCCGCAAAGGCACCTTTGCTCATGCCACTCATCAGGAGTACCTGCACACCAGCACAATTATAAGCAGCACTCCAATAAAAATAACTAAAAACTGATGTGAATAAATTCGAAGTGTACACTATCACAGAAGCCAATGTCCACCCCAATAATTCAAGCATATCAACATTAGGTTAGCAGAGAAAAAAAGAAATGCTGAATATGTTCCACAGTTTCTATAAGCATGGGTAGAAATACCTATAAATAAAATTTGCCACAGGTTGAGTAGAGACTGATAGAACCCATAAAACTTAATACATTCAAAATATATACTCAAAATGTAGATAAAACCTTTGCATTCCAAATGGTTGCAGGGGTATTTGTGCTTGATGTTTTCTCAGAAGGGATGAGCGATCTTTCATCTGCATTTTCATCAACTTCATGGATGTCATGCTCCAAACTGTTTGACAGTAATTATGTCATAGTGTTAATTACAGCTAATATGAAGCTTGAGGACTCGAAGCATGAAGACATGAACGAAAGCACATCTCCAAGTTATGTTTTTTTCCAACGGAAAAGGATACCTCACTGGAGTATGCAGTGGAAGATCTAAGTCCTCTTTAGTCCAGTTCAAGACAATCTGCACAACATGAAATAACAGTTAGAGAGTCCTAAATGATGAACATAGAATATTGAACAGCAGCAAAGGCTCATAAAAGAACATTTTACCTTGGAAAAATCTGGAGAAACTGCTAGTCTTGGATACCGTTTCGTCAAGGACAAATAATCCCTTTCACCATCCACCAAGCGAAATGGAAAAACCTGCAAAAAGAAAGTAAGCATTAAGTTCATAATAGAAAGCAAACTAAACCCGGCTCAGTACACACAAAAACGCAATGACAAAATTTGTACACAGAAGGGATGAGGGAATGGAGAAAGGAAGACAAACAAATCATTTATGATTGCTCAGTCATGTCCTCTTTAGTGCAGTAAATCATCAAGGTAAAGTGTCAATGGTCACCGAATTCAAGTGAGATTTTCGTATCAAGGACCAGAGACTTAACCAGGAAACAGGTATCTTAGAGAAAGGGAAAAGATCGTTTTCGGTGGAGAAGGGTGAAAGGAATAAATGAACCAGCCTATAGATGGACAAGGATCAGGAGGCCTGAAGATCAAAGTAGTGCATCAAGGAGGCTAGGAAAGAACCAACAATGTCAATTGGTTTCTACAATAACACTGACAAACACAGCGGTCCTTTTACCTTGCAAATATATTCTCTCTTTATTTCTTTAACAGGTGAACGATGCCTTCAGGACAACAAATGAAGATGTTAGTTTAAAAGTCTGCACCAATGACGAAGCAGCAACCTACTGAATCCACAAAGCTGCAGAGAAAACATGGAGTTCCACCTATGCACAGCATCACGTCGAGGTGAAATTCGCCGCACGGGCTTCTCAGATCTAACAGAAGAAGAACGCCGCCGATCAACAGGAGCTTTAGGTGGAGTGTGCTCCCGTCTTGGTTCAGCCCCATGCTTCCTATCCCGCTCCCTCTCCTTCTCCCGACGCTCGCGAAGGCGTTCTCTTTCACGTAGTTCCCTTTCACGTTCACGTTCCCTTTCTCTTTCACGTTCTCTTTGTCGTTCACGGTCCCTTTCCCTTTCACGCTCTCTTTCTCTTTCACGGTCACGCAAGTCTCGTAACTCACGTTCCCGTTCCCATTCAAGCTCCTTCTCTCTTTCCAGCAGTAGGTCCCTTCGACGTTCCTCGTCTCTTAGGTCCATTTCACGCCGATAGCCAATCCGGTCAGCTCTACGCTCATCAACCATGGAGATGCCTGGATGCACGCGAGGTAAGATGCTATCTCGGTAATCAGGATCTGAAGATGGATGGAGTAGGCCTTTGCCCGCGGCATAATCACGTCCAGGAGGCAAACCCGTGCCATAACCACCGCTTGATGATCCTTGACCATAGACAAGGTTATCAATGTTGGACCTAGGAGCACCTTCAAGCAATGAAGCTGCCTGCTGCCTTCCATAGGGAACAGACCCGAGAATTGACACATTGCGAGTATCAGCTTCAAGTCTTCCGTAAGCACCAATTTCCTGGGATGCTTGATGAACCGGACCAGACCTCCCTGCAAAGTAATCGGCTTGTCTGCCAGAAATGCATACTATACTCAGTGCATGTGCTATGTTCTCTTTGTAATGATAAACACACAAGTGTTCCCTACAGATTTTTGTTTTCCAAGAACTATTAATGAGAATGACTAAAACAGCTAATGAAAAGAGCAGAAGAGATGGAGTAAACGATCTTATTCCTTTGATGGATGTGTTATCATATTCATAAAATGGTAATTAAGGTCTATAACAACACGATGCAATCCATTTCTATGACCTGTCTGTGAGAAGAAGTACCTCGTATCAGATCCAGGTTGCAGTTGAGTTTTCAGGAGTGGCTGATGGCGCAATGATGAACCCTAAAAGGTTAACAAGATCAAATTAACAATAAGTTATCACAAAGAATAATAATTTTCCTTTAGATTGGGGGTGGGGACAGGACTCTACCTGCTCCAGATGATCATGAATCTGGGATATAAAATAAAAGGTGTTACAAGAATGCATTAAGTAAAATCAAAGAGAGAAAAGGAGCAAATAAAAAAATGAGAGACGGACCTGATGGCCTGCAGGAATATGATCCGGATATCTTCTATCCAAATCAGTGAGGCTGTCTCTCCTACCAAGATTTGCTGAGTGTTCACCATAGATCCTTCTCTCCAGGGGATAATCAGTGCCATACTGGTCTACCTTCTGAGCATACCCGCGCACAGCCAGATAATCATCATTTGGTCTTGCCAGGCTAGACCCCACGGGTGCAGAAGAGAACTTTGATGACTCAGAGAGTGAAGTCGGACGAGTTGGCAAGTTAGAAAGATTAGAAGAAGCAGGAGCTTTGCCACCAAGTCCACCAACCTGTCATAATAGTATACAGGATAAGTCAGTCAAGACATTCTGCAACAAAAATGGCACAAACTACCTGCCAAGAAGCTAGAAATAAAACGGCAGTAAAAGGCAATCTTCAACCATAAAAGTGACTTAAGACAAGTGAAACAAGTAGTCAGCAGAGATTGACATGGGGTCAATGAAGCTTGAATGGCAAAACCGGAGTTAACGCAGCATAGAAAAGAAACCACAAAAATATACTATTCATGCCGGATTGGCAGAAAATTCTTCAAACATCCACTTTCTTGCCATGAATTGAAAAGAGTACAACAAAAGTTTGGACCATATGCAAAATAACACAATCATATGATACTCCAAAAAGAAATGTAGATATGCAAGCTGATGAGTTGTTGACTGTTAAATTCATAAATTAAAAGTCACCATAGTGCACCACTCTGTCAGAAGTTAGACGAATTTATGTTATAGTACAGATAATTAAAAATCATGATTCAACAGTAGAGACATGGAAACAGGTGATACTCCCTCCATTCCACAATGTAAGCATTTGAGGCATTCAAATGTTCGTCCACAATGTAAGCATTTCTAGGGATAAGACAAAATCTGATGGGTTGGTGGGTGGGTGAGGAATTGATGAGGTAGTGTAAAATGAAGGGTATATATGACTTTTTTCGCCTTGACTATTTTTATCTCGGGATTCTATGAATGCTTACATTATGGAATGGAGGTAGTACATGAACTGCAGTTAATAAATTTTCAGGTTTCATGAAAGGTAGCGCACATTTAGAGCATGCATCCTTCACCCAACAATGACTAACAAGGCTAAAAAAACATTAGTCAGTCAACAGATATAGTTATAAACTGGGGAGAAATCTTCAAATAACGCTAATCATACCAATTATGAACCAGACGCTGTGAAAATGTATTCAAGAAAAATATAATTGTACTATTTCATTATTTTCTACGTAGTGTGTTGAGAAAAGCAAAAATGTTTTTTTTGGATTGAAACCAAGTCGAATCCAGATTCCCACATAAACCATCTATGACCAAATCTAGGCAGGGATGAGAGGGGAAAGAAACATAAATAGAAGCATGAGATAGAACTCAACTTGCAATCATCCTAATCTGTCATAAAGGTCACTTTTGTGATATGATAATAACGAAGAAATTATACATGGGGACGAATTGAAACCTGTCGATTAGGTGTGGGAGCTAGGGCAGGATTCAGTCTTTCTATTTATACAAGTGCATATTTATGAAAAATGCCAACTTAAACGCCATTCTACTTGTACAAAATATAAAAACTTTCCTAGGCTGAGTGCATCCAAGGCAACATCTAACCACTGCAATTGGGCCTGATAGGGGAGAGCAACATAGGCCCAGTGCTCACCTAGGTGCCATGAATCGCTCATCCTATGCATGCCGCTTGAGCCTTTATCACTACTTAAATCTCAATTTAGAGCCTGAGTATCCAAATGTCCATGTTGATCCATATAATCCCATAGAGCATGCCTTCTTAGTTCTTTGACCCCACAACCACACTCCAAAGGTAAGCCTATCCAAAAATAGCCCTCTATAATTCGACTTAAATTCGATATACCCTACTGACACGTGTAACACGCTGCACAATTGACAGCTCGAAAGGAATCAGCTTTTAAGTTTACTTCATCAAGAAGCAGAGTAATGCAAATCCGCTTAATAAATTGCGTCCGCAAGTAACGTAGAAAGACATAGTATTTCAGCTACAAGCTATAGCTAACAACCTGTTGCGTGCCATAAACCGAAGCGTAAGGCCCCCCATACTGCGCACCAGCCCCCTGTCCAGCTCGGGCACCAAAACGACCACCATCAGCACCACCAGCCGCTGTTGCCGGGGCTGAAAATCCACTGCTCCCAGGCTGCCAAAAGAAACAAACAAAGCCCAAATCAAAAGGTCTCGCATGCAAAACAATGCAAATCATCCGCGCATAATAAAATCGAAGTGCACAAACGAGAATATTCAGACTTACGATTTGGCCGTACGGCTGCTGACCACCGTATGGCGGCTGTTGGCCGTAGTGATTGGGTCCTTTCGGTGGGAACATGGCGGATGCGCCCGCCTAGGGGGCTCCTGCGCGGTCACAGGACCCGGACGAAGCCCTCCACGCGCGAGAACAGAGCCTGCGAGAGAGAGGGGGAAAAAAGGAATCCTAGATATGTCAGCACCAACGCCAAACAAGGTTGAAACGAACGCAATCCGATCTAAACGCCGCCGTGAGACGGGGTCAGTCCGAATCAATAGATTCGATTCGGTGCCCCAACATGAACTAGGGTTTACCTGCGGGGATGGATGAGGAGGGGCCGTATGACGATGGAAGAAGCGAATTCCCAGTGCACGCCGCAGCTTCGCGTGAGAGCGAGCTGAGCAGCAGAATACGAGGGCGCCCCAGAGGAGTGGCGGCGGCGGTGAGGGAGGGTGCAGGCCGGCTCGGCTAGGGGTTCAGCGAGCGCGAGATAGGGGTGATGGAGAATTAGGGACCTCCCTTTTTATTCGGCTCGTCACAAAAACCACGGGCCTGTCAGAAGTATGCCGGCTTTTCTCGAGGACTGAAGAATCTAGGCCGTTTGATGGGCATACTCGCATCTCGGAGGACCACGGACTCGATCGTGGGCGTTCGTTGCTGCGACAGACTGGAGCATCAGTTGCCTTGCCATTTTCGGGTTTTCCTCCTCGTTCTTCCCCTTGGCCGGGGTTCGGGGATCCACTCCGGCAGTCTACGGCGAGCCATCATGCCAGAGCACTAGGACCGGGCACAAAACCCGAAACCCGAAGATCGAACCCGAGAAACCCGACCCCGAACCCAAAAAACCTGAAATCCGATGCCCGAAGTGTATTTTCGGGTTGCCAAACTGAAAACCCGAATTTATTTCGGGAAAATCGGGTTTGAAGTCACGATACCCGAAATACCCGAGTAACCCGAAATATAAGCAATCATATTTAGCTTTATTCG
This sequence comes from Chloris gayana, assembly GCA_031894775.1. Classification (NCBI taxonomy): domain Eukaryota; kingdom Viridiplantae; phylum Streptophyta; class Magnoliopsida; order Poales; family Poaceae; genus Chloris; species Chloris gayana. The sequence continues at coordinate 250,813 of JAUNZO010004415.1, forward strand.
ATTTGAGCCCAACCCAACGGGATAAACCAATAGCCTATCAGCCCACATATAAAGGCAAGAAGTCACATACAAGCTTAGATAACCTAGAAGCATATTCCCGTACATGTAGCAACGTCGTGTCATGTCCACCTCGTTGTTGCGGCACTCATAGACTCGAAGTTGCAGTGTGGCATGCCCAAGCCTCAATCCTTGTCGTATGCGCTCATCGATTAGCAATTAGTCTTGCATAAGTACTACGGTTCTTCTCTGTCTTTTCTCTCTGTTCGAGTTACTCGAAACCCGAACCCGATTTAGCGGATACTCGAAATGTCGGGTTTCTTAATTTGTCCACTAATTTCGGGTTCTATTTTCTAAAACCCGAAATTTTAAAAACCCGAAGAACCCGATCCGAAATTTTCGGGTAGCTCGAACGCCCGATGCTACAAAGCACGGAGGGTATTTTTTTTCATTGCGTTTCACCGTTTATCTTATTAAAAAAACTAAAAATCATCATATATTTTGTTATGAATTGTGTTATGAAAGTTGAAATGTGACTTATAATATTTATAAGGTTATTTAGTTATTGTTGAAGTTCTTCCATCTCCTCATGTAAGATATTAATTAGATTGACAATGCTACGGTTAGGGTTCATCTCAATCACTATTGTCTTGTTGTTGTTCTACCCTATGAAGAACGAGATCTCTTCTCCTAGGATATATATTTGCTTGGCATCCTCTTCTGTCATGGCATTTGATGCTCATGGGTTTCAAAAATCATCTCTCCTCCCTAAGGATTTGATTAGCTACTTTTATTTGACAATGGAGGGTAGCGGCATTATAATTTTTGAGAATTTTGATGTTTTACCAAGGCCATAAAGATCACTACCGTCTTAACTAAATTGGTTGTTCCAAAAAAGAATGCATCGTGATTGAGATTTCTTTTTGTTTGAAAGGTGTGACTAAGATTTATATATTGCATTTACAATACAACTACTTATGTTTTTCATGGAGTTAGACACACTACGGAGTAGCCTTTAGGGTTGCACATCCAACACCTTGAGTTACTCTGAATCATGGAGTGATTGTGAAGATGAGAGAAATTATAAAAGAGTTATAAAGTTTAATAATGTTGAGATGGAGTGTTATTGAATTCAACATTCTGTTCTTAAAAAGTAGGAATCATAATGACAATAAGTTTTGCCCACATAAAGTTATCGTAAGGTGGAAACGTATTGTGTTGTGTAAAATGTATTAAAAAGAATAATATATATACAGAGGATGGAGTAGGCAAGGATCTCGCCTTTCCACTTAAGAATAAGTATAACTTACACACATGACGATTGCGCTGACCCACGTTCTTTACACCCTACTAGTAGGAGACACGCATAAACTTGAAGAGTGGATCGGAACCACTCTTCTTGAGATCTTCTTACTATCTTTGCAGATACAGTAGTATGGATTGTTCCACTATAGCAAAAACTCACTAGCCACGGTTGGGAGGCTCTACAGCCACGGTCGGTCCCAACCGTGGCTATGTTTCCGAGACTACGAGAAAACCATCTCGTAGCCTCGGAAAACGAACAACCGTGGCTATAGTACGCAACTCCCTTCACGGCCTTTCTAAATGTAGCTTTAATGTTTTTTGTCTTATCAAAGACATCCCTAGAGGTCCAACGTCGAGGTTCTTCGCCGGTCTCAATCGTACCATCAAATTGTTTGGCCATCCGTCGATACGGGTGGCTCCGATGTAAGAATCGACGATTTCGAGTGTACACTGTCTTCTTGGATGGTGGAAGATACACGTGTGATGTATCGTCAACACAAATAAAGCATGCCTCCTTTCCTTTCACCTGGCCCGAAAGCGCCCTTAACGCCGGGGAATCGATTACTGGTCACGAAAATGATCGCTTTCAACGTGAAGTAGTCTCTTCGGTGCTCATCCCACATACGCACACCTTCCAACCATAGTTTCCGCATGTCTTCAAACAGGTGGTTCCAGGAAGACATCTATGTCGTTTCCGGGTTCTTTCGATCCGGATATAAGAATGGACAATAATATGGACTTCCTCTTGTGGCACAACTATGGGGGAGGTTGAACATTGTTAGCAGCACGAGGCCAAACGCTGCGAACGTTCCTCGTCATACCAAAAGGGTTTATTCCATCCGTACTCAATGCAAACCGTATATTTCTTGGCTCGTGCGAGAAGTCGTCACGGTGGTTACGATCGAAGTTTTTCCACTGGGTTCCATCCGATGGATGACTCAGCTTATTAGGGTCCCTCTTACGTGTATGCCATGTCATTAGTTCAAGCATCTCTTGGCTTGGCAAATATCCGTCTTATACGATCGACCACCGGTAGGTACCACATGACCAAGGTCGGAACCTTACTATCATCGTCGCTACCATTGACGATCATCGCTTTTCTTCCTCTTCCTGTCATTCTTTTCCCTCTTATTAGTTGTGTCTACATCATACTCCTCATTCGTCTTGTAACGACTTCGTTTGCACCTTAGGCATCTCACGAGGTCCTTGAACTCTTTCCCGGTATAATATACAATGATTTAGACATGCGTGGATTTTTTGCACACCCAGCGATATTGGAGATATCAATCTCTTAGCATAGTACGTGTTTTTTGGTAACAAGTTTGGCTTTGGCAAGTGTATCCGAAAGAAGATCCAACAATTCATTGAAATCGGCATCCGACCACCCATGGATGGCCTTCGATTTCATGAGTTCGAGAACCGTACGTAACACAAGTATTCTCTTTAGAACATCCCTTGGACTCCTCAAATAATAAATCCTTTGATGCCTTCTCTATCGTTGCAAAGTTATCAAGCCCTCTTGTTGTCCTTGCATTGAGTAAAACTTGCGGCTCAACATGACATAACAATTCATCAACATCAAAATCAGTACATTGTTCTTCTTCGATATGAAAATCAAAAGTCTCGTCAACTTCGACAAACCTGTTCTTCTTCAACTTCAATCGGCTGCAACTCAACTTCGACCGCCTCGTCTTCTCCATGCTTTGTCCACCTCGTATAATTCTTCAGAAACCCCTCCTCACTAAGTGAGATTTGATTACAAGTGTATCGGTCCACAATTTTTGATTCTTGCAGCCCACGTATGGACAATATATTTCTTGTCTTCCTAGACGCTTAGCATGCTCGACAGACCCTCTTGAGAAAAACATCGACTTGACCTCGGAAATATGCACTTAATCTTGACTCTTCGTACATCCATGTTTTGTCCATCTAAACAAGCATTACGCGAATATTAATTATAATAAAATAATTACTAAATTAAATAATTACCAGTATGAATATTAAGTATTTATAGAAAATATAAGGAAACTAATATATTGCATAACATAATGTGCTAGAATTAATAATTATTAAATAATTACTAAATAATCTATTTACCATTATGAATATTATATATTTATAGAAAATATAAGGGAACTAATATATTGCATAAGACAATGTGCTATCATATATAAAAACCCACTATACAAATTATTATTAATTGACTCGAATCTTTTAATAATTAAATCGTGCTCTAGGGGTCTCTCTCAAGAGAGCATAAAGTAGATCTTGAATTGATTGACATAAAAAAGGCTTGTAACACATGATTTTTTTTATGCAACACAAGCACATGATATATGAGTTTATTATACACAACTCAAACCAACAACAAACCTACAAACATGAAGGAATTTGACAAATCGAAATTAAAACCTAGGTCAAATGGTAATCCAAAATTCTCCATGATTACAACACTATAGCAACAAATAATACATGGGATGAGTTTCCCTTACCACGGAGAACAAATTTCTGCAAAAAAACGAGATCAAAACCTTCCCCCTCGGTTTTCATTTTTTTCCTCAATTTTCGAGACGTCACACTTGGATCGAGCTCCTGTTCTGTCCGAACGTGGCTTTTATATCGTACAAAACAATAACCACGGTCCACTTCTTCAACCGTGGCTATAGATGAAACTATAGCCACGGTTGGTGACGTGGACCGTGGCTATTGGTGCAGGCCACTATAGCCACGGTTCACAAAGCCAACCGTGGCTACTCTATAGCCACGATCCAAGGGCACGATGAGCTCGCACCCAACTATAGCCACGGTCAATTTGGTTTGCCGTGGCTATAGGGTTTTGGGCTACGTGGCTACAGTGAGTTATTGTTATAGTGTTCATTACCTCTAAACTAACACTCCACAAATAAATGTACCAATCAAAAGGTATATACTTAACTATGGATGGACGTACTTAAGGATTAGGGTTAAGAAGATAATTTCATGCATTGACTAATTTGGAATGTTTGATATACAAGGGAACCAATGGCCACATGATTATATCCTTCCTTGCAATGTTTTTATTAAGATTTACTTGGTTGTGTGTTCGTACATTAATTTAGACCATCATGAAAAAAATATTAAGTTTGACCCATAATTCTTATTGCATATAATTTGGTAAAAATTTAGTTGATTACAGATATTTTTTTCTTCGCCAAGCCCTAAACTATTTTTCAACACTCATTGATCCGCCCATGTTGATTGCCGTAGTGATAAACAATCTCTCCTGCAGTCTACGTTTTGAGTAAACATCAATATATCAAATCAGTAATTAAGTAAATAATTGAGCAAATATAGCAAATGTATCGATCCATTTGTCACACCCACAGCTGCATACCTTCTCACATCTTTCTTGCATACGATCTTAAGCTTTCTAATCCATAGTCTGGCTCCTCTAATTTCTAGGTCATGTTCCATAACCATTCAAAACATGAGAATGATTCGTCAATTGAATAACCAAACAAGAAACTACGGTAAAATCGTCACGAATAACCAGAGAGAGAAATGATGAATGGTACGAAAAAGGCAGATTTTATTAGTTACCAACTTATTATCTTCATGTTTCATGTTATGATATTTTTAATTATGTATCCTGTCCCTATAATCAACGGTATGGATCGACTATACCTTTTGATATCTCAAAATACCTCGCAAACACCGTAAAAAATATCTCCTTAGAAACCAACAAAAATGCATCTGTCTCTCGTGGCTAAATTGGTAAAGCCAATCCGTTTCTATTTTCTAAAAAAAAGGTAACCAATCAATATTTTGTTGGCCTCGTTCGGCCCAGACAAGTAATACTAAAGATATCCAGATAATGCTAATAGTATTAGAGCAAACCTGCATATGCATGCACCTGAACGATAAAGCACTTTGCCTGCGCTCCTGGCAATCTGGCTTCTCCCTGAAGTTCATAGCATGTCCAGTGGCATCCACTTGTAGATGCGTTGCTCGCAGCTCGCTCAAAAAAGCTTGCATATGCGTGACCAAATGTTGCAGCTTCGCCAATGTCCTAAATCCGGTCTCTATAGCCGTCAACGGTCGACAGCGCTAGAAGTGTTTCCTGGGTCATCCCAAACATGAATAGTGTGCTTTGCTCACACAATTTGCGTTGAAACAAAGCTGAAACTGAAAGCCGGAACATGTGTCACCCTCATGTAGACGAGAATATAGAGAGAGGACAGAGTTCTTCCAAGTTCGAGTATAAAAGACATCAGAGTTTCAAGCCATATCGCGAGTTCTCTACCACCTGCTATGCATTCTACAGAGTAGAGATCACCTTTCAAGTTCTTATAGCGGTAAACAAAGTGCCGTCCTAGAGGAAACATAGTGATGTCTTAGCTTGTTTAATTGTCAGAACCCACTTGTTGAAAGGCAAAGAAAGCAATTAGGGCGCAAGCAGCCCTGCACCTCACACCTATATAAACCCGCGTAGAGGAAATGCATATAACAAAGTGGATCACACCCCACGAGTGCTGTGCTCTGTTGACCTGATCGCTGTTGCTGTCCAATTTGACAAGGATGTACAAGTACAACACAGCCACTAAGCAGCAACAGGAGAAGTCATCCGTTCAGTATCGTTCAATCCAACTTAGATATGAATTGCTGTTCGTTAACTACAACTGATGAATAGAGCCCGAGAAGACACCACGACACACCATCTCCTCCCTAGAATAAAGAGCCAGTTACGCAGGAGGATTCTACAACAACGGCCTTAGGTCTGAATATGATATAGGAGACAACACTTATTCATCAATCCAGATCATTAGCTGATAGAGAGGGAGACATGGTACCAGTAAACAAAAGAGAGCAATGCTGAGCAAACTTTTGGCAACCAGCCCATCTCCCATCATTATTTCTATTTCTCCAACAAATAATCTGTAACAATTTACAACTGTTTAAGGCTACGAATCAATAGAATTGAACCCACTCCAACCTCACCAACCTAACCTCTTGTCTATGTACATCGCAGTAACTATGTCACTTCACCACCAAAAAAATCAATGGATATGAATTTGTTCCTATGCCTTGGCCTTCTCTTAGTCGGTTCCTACAGGTTGAGATTGGCTCGAGTCTTGATTGGCTTTAGCTTCACCCCCATGCTCTCGGGTGAGAGGAGCTCCGGAGATATGCAAAACGGGTTCAAAGGGCTACGAGGGCTGCAGTTTATCTGACTGGGCCTGTACAAGCCATATCCCATGAGAAAGTACTCCATCGGTATGAGCATTGCATGTGGTTGCTCCTCTGTTACAACCGACCCGCATGCTTGTACCTATAATACAAATACAAATTTGGCACATAAATCCACAAAATTAACACACGGAAAGATTTAGCATGGGGAAACAAATACCTCCACAAGAGCACTATATCGCCTGTCAAGTTTTGCAGTCATGTGAACAGCCTCGGCGTGGAATTGGGAATTCTCACCAACAAATATTAGAGTTCTGCACTGAAGCTGCTTCAAGCTTTCGGTCAAGTCTTTTCTCCTGTAAAGCATGAGAAGGTATTGATTCCAGATTCCACTAACTCAGATATGACCATATAAGCATTGGATAAAAAACATACTCATTGATAGTTTGTATAAACCGCCACACGTTCATGCATTGCCGTTGATCTAGAAACTGCATAAATCAAGGATAATTAGGCCTAGGCATCATAAATTCAGAAAAATAACATGGTTAGCTTGTAATCAAGGACAAAAAGTATTAGGCAGCACGTACACTTCTGCAAGCCTGCACAATATCTGATTCAGGTTCGGTAGAGCATCCATGTACTACCTGAGGATTAGAAAATTCCAGAGATGCTAAGTACATAGTTACACATTTATAACATGTCATAAACTAAGCCCACCTAGGTTTTTATGTTTTAGTGGGGAAGGGGAGGAATTACAGTAGGGAAATCCCTACTGAGGTAGTTACCTTGCCGAAGTAGCGTTGCAACAAAATATCCTTCACCACATTGCACATTCCATAATAATATAGCAAATTTGACATTACCTAAAAAAACTATATTTGTGAGTATAGGCTTATTATTCTGTTTCAAAGAACAAAGATAAATTATGGGCTTAAATGCTTGATGTTTAATAGTTACCTTATTGTAGAACCACTCTGTCCACGAGGGAGCTTTACATAGAGGTGAAACAAGGATGAGACCTAGTACACGCTCTCTATACTTCGTCTGTGACAAGGAACAAAAATTTACTAAAAATATTCTGAAAACAGTATACAGAAAACAGAACACACATTAGTTTAAACAAAACACATACCGCAAAGAGAGTAAGAATGTATGCGCCAGCAGTGACACCTAAACACATAACAGAATCCAATCTGAAAAATATCAACAGAAGAAAAGAGAAGGTTACTTCACAGATGTCAAGAGAAATCATCGGAATACTACATATTATGTGAAACAATAGAAGAACCACCTACCCAAAGAAATCAAGTATGTCTGCAACCTGATCTGCTAAGTCATCGGCAGATGGAACAGGAGTACTTGCCAAAATCGGAGCAGCTCCTAACTGAAGGGATTTTCGAGGAGAATAAACCATCATGCAGTCATTAAAAACATTGATCCATACTTTGCATGAATAGTTTCTAGATAAGAATGCACTTCACCAATAACGGAAAATATTCCACTGACCTCGTGCCCTGGTGGGCTGATATGATAAATGCAAAAATTATGGAGCAATAATGAAGCTGCTTCAGGGCAGAAAAGGAGTCCTTGGAAGCAAGACATATCTGACCAACAAAAGGCAACATACATCAATATACTGCAAAATTCTTAAATAGCATAACATAAGGCACACACGGTTGCAAAAACTATGGAGGAAGAGCAATAATGAAGGGAAAAAAGTGTTTTGAGAAAAAGAAAAAAAAGGCACACTTACGGTTCAAAGCGATATCTGGGTATGTGATGAGAGCAGGCTTATCATGGTCACCGTATATGGCAACCGATACAGATCCATGGTTTGTTTGTATATGATGTTCCTGAAGAAAGCAGGAGTGAAGTGTTAAAAAACATTGGAAAAGAAATGACAGGAATCTTTATTAACCACTGAATTAAAGTTCAAACGAGAGAAAATTACAGAAACATCAAACATAGTGCAGCTAAATTAAACTTGTAATGGCAATGTGATTTATGTGCATGATCTACTGCTGAATTTAAGCCTATATGAGATGCTTAGATGAAGCGAGTATTCTGCATTGGTCCTTACAGGCTTTCTTTGTTCAAATACAATATCAAAACATTTTGAATCTATGACAGAATCCTCTGTTTACCGCGTGTTACACTAAACATTAGCGAGATCATAATAAGACAGAAGCACAATAAATCCATGATAACATGATATGCTACAGCAGATAATTTCTAAACCACAATTTGCTAAGGTAAGCAGAAAAAAAAGGGTTGTATTGTGCCAATAGGAAGTGATTCTCCCACCATGCAAAAAAGCTAAAACTATATTCCCTTCATTTTTAAACTGTTATTGTTAGGACAATAATTCTAGTTCAAAGATGAATCAAAGCTGTTGTCCTAATGACAAAACATTAAGAACAGTGGGAGTACTAATCAATAATAGCATATTCACGCTGTTGCATGTTCGGATGTTTCAGTCTGAGTGTGGAGCGCATGTTAAGCAAAGAGGAATGAATGTTTGTGTTTTCTTTAGTTTTATGTTCTAGTCTAGTATCATGTAACCTTTTCGAACTACTTAATACCACACCATGCATTTACACAATGCATTGAAGAGGGGAAAATAGCATATGTTAAGAAGATAAAATTAGCTCCTTTGTTTCCATAGTGGGGAGGATATGTATGACAAGAAGTGATAGCTAAGAAATGATTCAATAACATCATCATCAATGGCATACTATTTTGGTAACTTACTCACCCAAGAATCTGCTAGGAAAGAGACAGTTACACCACCTAGTTCTAACAACAAGCTGAAAAAGGTTATCCAAGCAATTTGATCACAAATCCTGCAGCCACCATGTACATCTCCAGGATCATATGTCAGCCTGGACTCCATAGTTATCAGGGGGAGTCCAGTTGGCAGCGATAAGGAGGAGGCTGCTATGGACTCGTCTATATGTGGGAGATGCAGCTAAGTTTATAATTTGGTCCACTAATCAGTGGGTCCCTCTAGATATGGAACACTTAGTGAACCACAATATGGTGTTAGTAGTCTAGAATTCTAGATACCCATTGCTATTCAATATTTCTTTGACAGCCCTTTTGGCCCCTGTTTGTTGTGAAACCTCAACTTTTTTATCTTTTGTCTCAATGTTACAAATAAGCTTAACAATAGTAGTTTATTTGAGAAATTCTTGATGTTCTACAGTCATATGAAATAGAGAATTAACCTCATTAAATTTCATAGGCCAAGCATATAGTCCGCAACCAACCAACAAAGCTAGAGCAGCATCCACACAAACGAGAGGACCTTGTTTTGATTCAAGTTGCAAACGTTTAAATTGTTTCCGGAAAGTGGGGAAGATTTATTTATTGCATACAAATTTGTGCTCGAAAGTCTAGTTACATACTGATATAGCATGATTTGATTAAAGTTAGATAAAAGGGACAGTTAGGACACCCCGGCTACAACCCAAAAGCGTCAAAATCACATCTTTATGGTTTCTTTTCCCTTCTCTTTTCTTCTGGCGATAAGCACGCACAAAGCAGGCGCCTGTTTTGTTAAATTGATTGGCAAGCGACACCGGTTGAAATAGGACCACATGAAAACGAGGGACATAAACCGGAGAAAAGAAATCAGCATGCGCAAGGGCAGGTAGCGACCAAAACCCACATGAGGACGCTATCCGAAATATTATATTGCGTGGATGCTACACACTAACAACATAGAATGTTAATTCAGCAGACACTGAACTGAAGCGCATTAAGCAATTGGTAATATTGTCGAGGAGATAACATTATGGATATAGAAATCGAACCGAGCTAACAGTGAAAAGCAGGATGAATAACCAAACTTAGGGAATAAAAGTTAGCGCAAATCTAGGCGCAGTGGCCTCTGAAATGACATGAAGAACTCGGATTCAAACTCGAATTCAAACTAGACAGTTTGAAATCTTTATAACGAATTAAAAAAAGGAAAGTGAAATCCTACAAGAAACGGAGGCTTGAATCTGAAACCAAGACAATGCAGCGAGCAGGAGCAAGAAGCCAAGAAAAATCAACAAACGGTCTTCCTCTTCAGAATCAAGCCCTAGCTCTACTACTCATGGGACTGCATACAAGCGAAACTAAACCCCAACACCACCAACTTCACATCTTCCGGCCATTCCATCCACAGCTTTCAATCCATCCCCCGCCCGACCAATCCCTTTCCTTCCCCTCCCGGTGGACAGAAATCAACTATAGCAGGATAGTTTCAAGGGACAGAGGAGTGGCACCTTGCCGCCGAAGGAGATGCGTTCGACGTCCACCGACACCACGGAACCGCCGGAATCGCCCATCCCCGCCGCCGCCAACCGCTTTGGCGTCGCTGTCAAGATGACGTGGCTCCTCTCTCCCTCCCTCCCTCCCTCCCTCCCTCTCTGCGCCCCTTTCTCTCTCCAAAATACTCCGGCTGCCTGTCTGCCGCCGCTTGCTTGCTTCCCCACCTGCGCATCTTGGAGTTCTTGGCCTCTCGCTTATAAACCAAGCACAGAGCTCCTCTCAGCGGCGCCACACTACTGCGTTTCACCCCCTGTGTTTTTTCATTATTACGATTCAGTCCTGGTTACGCGGAAAGAAGAAACCGACAGGTCAAAGGTCTAACGTGGCAACGTCCAGTGTACTTCTTTTTTAACTGAATGGTAAAATTTCTGGTGTACACTTTGTAGCAACTACTCAACTTTTGTCATCTAAAAAATTGAAAGCTATTGAATTCTCCCAAATTTAACCAGTACATTTTAGGACTCAATTATACAACCAATAGTTACATATGCTGTTTTGATAGCGTGCCGGATATATTATTGCATATTCATCGAAAAAAAATATGTTATTGCATACATGCTTTTCGAGTATGCTATGTTACCTCTTGATTTACATAAATGCTGCCTTTTTTTAGAAGAAAATTCTTTTCTTAGCCCTGTTAAAAATATTATTTCATTTATTGGCCCTTTCAGGATAGAACTTGCTCTTTTTTAGTTGAGTTAAACGACTTGCTTGGAAAGTTAGTACCCGAGTGTGATATGGAGTATGAAATTCCCTTTTATTTCTGTCCAACACTTGTGCTACTACAAGGACAGGTGTGCCCTCTGCCATCTAAGAGTGCCGTGGGTTGTTCATTTTGCAACTCCTAAATACTGATCCCAACAGCTTGTCGTCTTTCTCTTCCTCCCCACCTTGAACTAACCATACCACAAGTATCTTTTGAAACCATGCTATATATTACTCATTAGTTCTTAGCTCACACTAAAGTCTCCAAAATATTTTACTTGAATGTTGGGTTTGGGATAAGATTCAAGCAGGAAAATTTGAATTTTAGACTTCATGGCAAAAATATGGTTTCAATGAGTTGACATGTGAAGTCCCATGTCAAAATCTCAAGTTGAAGGATGATGTAGTTTCATATCCAAAATCAAATGAGCATAGGAAATGTAAACGAATCTTGTTATGGAGGTTGTTTGTCTGAGACTTAGTAATTAGATATACTGCCAAATCTTTACTCGTGGTGGATGGCTACCAATCAGTAGATATTGAGGCATGTAAAGCATGTTCGGCGGGGTGGTGTTTCAACGCATACATTATGATCCATCGGGTCTCAAGCATAAATAAAACGCAATCAACATCATTTAGAGAAACAAAAGCAACATATATTTGTTCTTTGATTATAGGCACCAAGGAAGTGATGTTTTGCAGTTTGTTCTTTCTATCAAGCTTGGTTTTTCTTTTTTCAAAAGGCAAATGATGGGGAGCCAAACATTGCTTTCATGCCAGATGTCTTGTATATTGTGTGTCAAGGAATAAGACATGACTGGATACACTCAAAAGAGGTGAAAGAAAAGTGTTGCTTAAATGATAAATATAGTTTTAGGTTTGAGAAAGTGTTGCTTAAATGACTGGATACCCTTTTGAATGGTGGGGTTTTGATATTTTATCTCTATTGATTGAGAATAGAATGCAATGTAGCAGATGTATCACATACACACATATACTTGCCACAATTCTTTGTTTTGATTTTAGTAAAAACACTATTTGGCATAAATTATTTGGATCTTGATAAAACAATTATTCTGAAGAGGTACCCACAAAAAAGAGAGTAGTAAGTTGAAGGCCAACGTCTTAAGCAACTTAACAGGGATTGGATGAGTTGATTGAATAAATAACAGTTGGCTAAACAACTTAGAATTGGATAATAAGGAAAAAACATGGAGCACACATGTCTCTCGTCTGGGCCACATAATATTGTATTGTTCCCTTTTCTTAAGGACAGCAGCAAGCGATAAGCAACTTGTAAAGTGAAGTTTCGCCGGAGAATCGCTCACTGTCAACCGCGCTTGATAGGCCCTTGACTCATTGCTTGCAAATTATTTGTTATTGATTTGTTATATAGCTTTTTCCCACAATGAATTATCTGCAGCGATCATCTTACCAAACCTCCATTCCATACGAGAGACATTTGGTTGCGTGACGTATAGACCCATGCGTTCTTCGCTGCAGAGCTAAATGGTTGTTCATATGTCTCTTTGGTGGTTTGAATATTTAAATTGCAGATTAAGAGCTGATGTTCCTTTCATGCACAGGTGGCAAAGAGAACACCAGTGTATGTCTTGACTTCACCTCAGATAAACTCTTGCTTTTTTTGTGTGTGGTTTGGTGGCCTGGCTCTTCGATTAGTATCGAATTAAAATCTCTACGACAACCGGCTAGAGAAGGTTTCCACAGCCACAATAAATAAAGTTTGTACATGACGAATATTTCGTTCCACTCATGATGAATGTCGCAAATAAAGTGATAATTATTTTCCATTTTTTAGCAGTTTTGTAATCTTATAAACATTTCTTACTGTTTGTGATTTCTCAGGATCATGTGTTCAAAGAGTCCTGCAGGTCGCAAAATTAATATCAGCTTAATCATTTTCCAGAGATACAGTTTCCACCCCCAGAAATATGATCGTTGCAATGTATGCATCCTTAGCCTATATCCTTGAAAGTCTCCCAAATTAAAACCGTGCCGAAGGTACAAACGATTCTGTGGTCATCTGCACCTAGACGTGCCATATTTGCTGAAGATTTGAAAACCTTTCTCCAGCGTGCAGAAGTGATCGTGTGGTGACCAGCGTGAGATGTGTACAAACTCCCAAATTCCGTGGAATTCAAGATTCGTGGATGCGATTTTCGTAGTCTAAATGTGGTAGTCATGTGGAACAGAGGAAGGCCAGAGTTTGGCGTGTGCTGTTGGCTAGGCAAGGCACTGATGCAAGTTTCAGCCACGGAGGGAAGGAATTCTGGAAGCCTACCCAGTAGGCACACTATTAGAATCCCATGACACAAGCATCTGACGAAGCAAAGTTCCATTTGGTCTGTTCCCAGGTCTAAGCTTGTTCGATCAGTTTGGACATAGCTTTCACGTGTGACGTTGCGTTGGCCGTACTACTGGATAGACAACGTAGAACTTGACGAAAAGGGAACACAAATATTTACTAGTATTGGATACTGGTCTAACTCCTTCGCAGTAGTACGTCTCTTTCAAACTACTATCTTTATGCGACATGAATGCAAATATTTATGCATTGTGTTTTCATACCATTGAAATTATGTATATTTGTTATATTTTGTTCACAAACGTGCAAAAACGTGAAAAATGCTAAGTCGAATATTTGTGTTCCTTTGAGCTAATATCTAGATTTTAGGATGGATCGGGACACTTGAATACAGTATGTCATGTCTTGAAGGAACTCTTATTTTTCGCATTTGTGATTCATAGATAGGGTGGACACATGCCCTTATGCCTAAAAAAATCACTCTCGCAAAACTACGTTTTTTTTAGCTAGCCAAAGTCTCACAAAACTACACATTTAAAGAGAATTTTCGCAACTTACACATTTTGTACCGATTCTTCTCAGAAAACTACAGATTTAAGCCATACTAGTTCATTTCATGGAGAGCGCTGATGCCAGCGTGAGGCCTGTCCGCGGAGGCTGTCGTCCTGGGCTGAAGACTCGTCGGACTTCTTTGCGAGCACGACGGAGCAGTCCTACGAGTTGGTGGACAGGGCCCGGACTTCTTTCCGGTAATAGAGGGGATTATCCCTCGGTCACAAAAAAAAAAAAAAAAAAAACGCAGAAGCTTACATTCCGTTCTTTGAAAAGGACACGAAACCGCAGCTCCCAGCCGGTGACCACCCTATGGACGACGATGTGTGGGCGTTCAATTAGAAAAGAGGCACTATTGAGAATGGCGCACGTGATTAGAGGGTCGGTGACTCCGATTCCACGTGAATGTGATGTTAGGATGATACATGCTCGTGTGTCTTGAAATTTCGTTGGGATGCAACTATGTGAACATGTGAATGTGCTGTTGGCATTCACTGTTTATCCTTGCACAACACGTGAGAACACATCAAAATCTAGTAGAAGTGGAAGCTGGGTAGAAGTAATCGAATCCCTATTGTAACCATGAGAAGAATTTTGACGGGTATCTCAGTTTACTCAGTTGTGAGACTATTTCCTTCTCAATGGGGTTCACCGCACCATTGTCGCTGCTGCAAGTTAATACGAGTGGCACATTTAAAACGGGAACCAAACAAGTGCATTTCATTAATTTTGGTAGAAGCTCAGTTGACACCTCCAACATTCTTGACAGTATAGTCCCGAACGAAGATGGTCCGCAAAGCAGAGCACCAAGCCGACGCCCATCAGTCGAAGCTATCCCCTGGAAGATTCACCGGCCAAACAAGTGGAATGTCAGTCGCTTGCCATGAACACTGCAACGACAATATAAGACGACCGATTTATTAGCAAATGCAAAGAAGATTAATGGCGGTCATACGAGATATACGTATGAGTTGAACTTTGAGTTGATCCGTTCATAAACTTACCTGGCTTTAAGCCACGACTATACCCGACGTCCGTCAAGCCCGTGCCGCTGCGGCCACACGACTTGAGCTTCCTCGTGCTCAGATCGAGGGCGAGCACGCTGCCGCAGCCGTCTCTGCGCTGGATCATCAAGAAGTAGACCACGTTGGGATCCAACGGGTCGACGAGGGAGAAAAGCAGCTTTTGCCATCACCTAAGCGTAGAAATCACGTTTTGCCATCCTTAAGCTCGTGAATTCATATTTTGCCACTATTTACCATTGACAGCAACATTGACAATGATGTGAGATGAAATGACCACTCTACCCCTCTCTAAAAATGTCATGAAATAATCATGCAACTACTTGAATCGACACAAATTTGGCAACTAATAATCCAACCATACACGAGATTTGCTTAAACAATATGCATACACAAAGATCTCCAGATTTGATATTTACATCTTATATTGTTATCTTATAGTATCTAGATTTACAAATATCACGTTGTATTTTTTTCACTATTTTATGACATTTTTAGAGAGGGATAGAATGGTCATTTCATCTTATATTATTGGATCAATGTTCGTTGTCAATGATAAATGGTGGTAAAGTATGAATTCACAAGCTTAGGTATGACAAAACGTGGTTTCCACGTTGATGACAAAAGCTGCATTCTCCGGTCGACGAGAGGGAACCGGCGCCTGCCTGGGTAACCCCGCGGCCACGTAGCTCTGGTCCCGCCAGACGTCGGCGAGATTCAGCGCGTGGTCCTCCGCCCACGCGCCGGTGCCGTAGTCCAGCAGGGTCCACGACGCGACGGAGCCGCCGCGGCAGTCGTCGCAGAGCGGCGGGCGACCGCGACGCCGACGACCTCGAGAGGTCCCGGTGGACGTACATCTCGACGAACCTGAGCCGGCCCACCGGTCTCTGACCAGGGGTACCGCGGCGACCGGCCGTTCCTGGCCATGTCCAGCGTGACGTTCGGGAGCAGCGTGAGGTCGAGCGCCACCGGGCCGTCGTCTTCGCCCAGGAGCGAGTCGCAGGAGCAGGTCCGGCCACCAGAACCTGCCGCCGCAGACGAGCACTTCGGCGATCTCCCAGTAGTAGTCGGCGAGCTCGGGGGCAAATAAGCGTACGGCGCCACGTGTTCCCCGACGACGAGAGGAAGGACGCGTGAAACGCCCCCGGCTCGAGCTGTTCCCCTGCACTTCACTCTGAACCTATTGCTGTGGGTACCAAAGTTTTGGGTCAAATCAGATGATCTGGCCCCATCATGAAAAGAAGCAAGAGTCATTCCCTGCCAACGGACTAGTCTGATGTATGACACGAAGGGAAACTTCATCTTCAGTGTCAAAGGAATCAACTTGTATAAAATCGAACCATGGACAGAGAAATCAACTTGTATGCACTGGACAGATCGAACGTTGGTTTCAGATATTGAAAATCAATTTTTAATTAGGGATTCAAATTTTGAACCGTGGCAGTAAAAAAAACGGAGTGAAAGTAGGGGCAGCTTTGCCTCACGCTGGATGTGTGAGCGCCGGCCGCCAATTCCGATTTGCGTTAGAATAGCAGTCCGATTCCGATTTGGGGAAAGCGAGGAAAGGCATGCTCTCAGGAGTCCAAGTCCAAGTCGGGGTAGGAACTATGCTCGGTGTTTAAAAAGGTACGCATTCGATCCAGTTCCTCAGAGGAAAGGCAAAGCCTCGGCACGGCACAGCTCCCACCGGATCGACCCAAGCGCAGCGGGCGGCGCCATGGACTCGCAGTCTGAGTGGATCCTGCTCCGTCGCGTGTACGCGTTCCTCAAGTCGCGGAAACTCACGGCGACGGCGTACGCGCTGGAGAAGGAGGCGGGCGTCAAGTTCGATTTCCGCCGCCTGCACACCCTGTTCGAGCAAGGCCGGTGGCGGCGCGCCGACGAGTACGTGTCGGCGTTCATGCGCGGGAGGGAGGACACGCCGGACGCGTGCGGCACCCTGTTCCACATCAGGATCCAGCGCCTCGTCCGCGCGCTCAAGCGCGGCCACCGCGCCTGGGCCGACCGGTACCGCGAGCGCAGCGTCCTGCCGCTTCTGGCGCACCACCCCGACCGGGCCGCCGCCGATGCCGAGCTGCGCAGGGCGCTGCGGTGCGCCGAGCAAGGCCGACTCCACCAGGCCTACCCAGATTACAACGTGTGGAGGCGTCAGTGCTTCGTCGGCTTCCTGAACAACGCCGACGAGAACCGGTATATCTACAACCGCTCCGATGACCCCCTGGACTTGAAGCTCAAGTCGATTTCCAGGATCACCTCCCTCGCCCTGCGCCGCTACGCTCCACGCCGCCGCCACAAGGCACCACTGGCCGCATAAGCAAGGCGCCATCTACGATCTACGGCAGGCCGATCAACGTGGAAGGCTGGAAACAGTTACGAGATTTTGCAGTTACCAACTTGTGAAGTTCACGTGATCCAGTTTTTTTGTATTCTGTATGAAACGACAATGAACGCGAGATGTGTTAATTAATTCATCGAATGAAAATCAAATGCTACTATAGTTTTAGTGCATTTTCCGTGTTTCCGTTATATTCCTTACCTTATCATGCCTACCGCGCACATGTACTATGCTTGCGTCCATACACTTTTGTATTAGTATTTTGTAACACAAACATGATGCCCTGCGTTGAGACCAAGTGAGGGAAACCCAAGGCAGATCCATTCTGTCATAAAACTTGTGCAGGAATTTGAGAAACAAAGCAGTGTTGTGTGCTCTCAAGTTAACAATGCCTAACCCTCCCTGTTCTGTAGGCCGGCAAGCTTTCTTCCAAGATACCAAACACGAGTCTTTTGTATTAATGTTACCACCACCCCCACACAGCTCATGCTTTCTATACCTATCAATTTGCTCAACCATGCAGGCAGGAATCTTTAGCGTGTGTTTGGTTCTGGGACCAAGCGGGATGAGATGGAACCGCCCTAGTTTTTTGGGATGAAACCGTCCTACTTCGCGTTTGGTTGAAAGGATGGAATGGTCCCTAGTTTTTGTTTGATTGGTGGGATGAAGGAGGAAGGAATGGATGGCATTTTCCAAACTCAAACGGAACGTTTCCACGTCCGTCATGACATTTTGTCGAACACCCTCAGTACGCGGCAGCGTCCTCGCGTGGGCACCAAATCACGGCGGTGGGCAAGGAGTGGCAGAGCCACGCCGTGACGCCAGCCGCCATTCCGCGCCGCATGCACCGCCTGCCGCTTCGCCCCCGAGCTGCGACTCCACGCCGCGCTCATGCGCCACTCCTGTCGCGCCGCCTAGCAGCCGCGCTGCGCCGCCTCGCGCCGACCCCGCGCCAACACGCCGCACCGCCCCGCTGACTAGTCGCTCCGACCCCGCGCCGCGCCCGCGCCATGCCGCAGCTGACTCGCTGCGTCGCCCCGCCATGCCCGCGCCAACACGCCGCACCGCCCCGCCCTGAACCGGTGTGCCGCAGCTCTGCCGCCGCCAAGCTCCGCTCGGTCCTCGCGCCCCGCTCCGCCATGCCCCGGCACACTGCTTGTTGCTTCGCCGCGCGCACCGCGAGCTCGCTCCGTCGCCGCGCTGCAGCTATACCCGACGCTGCGTTGCCATGCCGCGAGCTCCGCTCCCGCCTGGTCCTTCAGCGCCTCCACCGCGCCCATGCTCGCCAGCGGCAAATAGGCTTTAGATAACGGGAGTTGACGCCATAGCTGCGGGACGAACTGGTCCGAGCGAATTCGGGTGGACGAGTGCGTCCCGCATCTGGGCAGGAAATTCGTTTCGGGACCGTCCCGCTCCTCTATGTCCCTCAAGACAAACGTATGAAAAAATGGGACCATCTCGTCCCGTCCCACTCCGTCCCGCGCGGTCCTTCAATCCAAACACACGCTTAGAGTGCGCATGAAGAAAGTTGGGAGAGCAGATAGCACAACATTTACCATTTGAAGGCGTCCGGTGTAACTAGTATATTGACATGTTTTAATCGTTGTTCAAGATGCTTTGTAATCATTGAATGAGCAATACGTCATTGATTCTTCGTCCAGCCAACAACCCCTCCATTTTGCGACAAACAATTCACAGTAATGCGTGGGCTAAGCTACAACTAGATATTCACTTGTGACCCATTATCGAAGCGAATGCAGATTTAGGATTAAATCAGAACCATGCAATCCAAAATTATAACAATATATATATATAGCCCATCACACTGATGGTATACTGGGAAGTTCTTCAGTCTATGATGTGTTGCCCAACAGGAAACAGTTGTAGTGAATGTTTTGGCCCTGCAATGCATCAGGTCGAGGTGCACATTTCTGCATCCTCGAACTCTAAAAAAACAGGAAACAGTTGCAGTTGCAGAAGGTTCGACCGACCCCCATCTGCTAACTGGATACCAAGCAGGGTACCAGCAGCCGACGTCGATCAATCGCAGCTCGCTAATTGACGATAGCAGAGTCACCACCACCGAAACAAGTGTGTACATCGCTCACGGCGAGCACTGAAACATTAAGATTATCGTGTATGTTGTTCAAGCCCTTGTACCTGCTGCATGACTTGACCTTGGTGGTGCTCATATCGACGCCAAACACGTGTCCTTCGCCGTCGTCCGTGCGATCTATGATGGAGAAGTAGACCATGCTGGGATCTACCGGGTCCACGAGGGGTACTCCGGCGCTAGCTCTCGTCCTACCAGACGTCGGCGAGCTTCATTGTGTTGTCCTCCGACCATAACCCGCCGCTGCGGTAGTCCAGCAAAGGTCCACGACGCCACGGAGCGGGCCCGGCAGCCGTCGCAGAGCGGCGGAGCCGACAGTGACGCCGCAGTATCATCGAGAGGTCTTGGTGGACACGTATCGACGTACCTCGAGGTGCCGCCGCTGGCCGAGATGCACCGGTCTTTCGTCAGCGAGTACTTGGGCGCGGGGGCGTTCTTGGTCGTGTCCAGCGTGATGTTCGGCACAACTGCCACGGCGCGGCCACCGCCTGGTCTAGCGCGGCCGCCACGTAGCCGTCGCGGCGCCGCATGAGGCCCAGCCCGACGTGGCCCAACAGGTACGGCGGCTTCCCAGGGAGGCGAGTAAGGCCGAGGCTCTGAAAATGCACTGCCTATAAAACTGGACAGATATGCACTACTTGTTGAAGGAAAACTACGCGGTGAAATCAGTAATAATCAAGTACAGCTAAACCAGCCCGATCCGATTGCGTCTCGACCGAAGCAACCCGATCGGCCCCCTGTTGTGGTGGGTGGCTTGACCGAGACAGCCTGATCGGCCCCCTGTTGTGGTGGGTGGCTTGACCGAGACAGCCTGATCGGCCCTGTAGCACATGCAGAGTTGCGGTCGGATTGGCGTTCCGACTCGGAGTGGTATGGCCTCGGTGTTTAAATAGGCAGGGAGGGGGAAAGAAAGGCGTCGTCCATCCATCCCATCCCGGTGATCAAGCCGCACAGCTCCTCCGCACCCGCATCTCACCTTAGCGGAAGCAGATCCTAACTTCTGGGTCGGATCGCCGTTGGAACCATGGACTCGCAGTCTGAGTGGATGTTGCTGCGCCGCGTGTACGCGTTCCTCAAGTCGCGTAACCTCAGTGCAACGGCGTACGCGCTAGAGAAGGAGGCGGGCGTCAAGTTCGATTTCCGCCGCCTGCACACCCTGTTCGAGCAAGGCCGGTGGCGGCGCGCCGACGAGTACGTGTCGGCGTTCATGCGCGGGAGGAGGGCACGCCCGACGCGTGCCGCACACTGTTCCCCATCAGGATCCAGCGCCTCGTCCGCGCGCTCAGGCGCAGCCACCGCGCCTGGGCCGACCGGTACCGCGACCGCCGCGTGCTGCCGCTCCTGGTGCACCACCCCGACCGCGCCGCCGCCGATGCCGAGCTGCGCAGGGTGGAACGCGCCGCAGACGAAGCCACACTCTACCGGGACTACCCAGATCTCAGCGGGTACAGGCGGCAGTGCTTCGTCGACTTCCTGCGCAACGCCGAGGAGAACCGTTACCTCTACAGCCGCTCCGATGATCCCCTGGACTACAACCTCAAGTTGATTTCCAGGGCCACCTCCCTCGGCCTGCGCCGCCACAAGGCACCGTCGACCGCATAAACAAGGCGCCATCTACGATGTAACGCAAGCCCATCAAACTGGATTGTGAAGGCTGGAACAGTTAGATTTTTTGTACGCCCAACAAGGCCCAACTTGAAAAAATTCATTTACTGTACGAGCAAGAGAACTCACATAGCTAGCTTTTATAGCGTTTGGAAATTAGCATGCACTTCAACTATTTCAGATCCTTCTGTGAAGAAATAATATACTAAGTTGCGTGTCTAGGCAAAAATGTGCGAAGTGGTAAAAAAAAAGTTAATCAACGAAAACACGTGATGAGGGTACTCCTTCTCTTCTTTGATCGGTGGTCAGCAATGCGGCATTGGTGTCATCCTCTATTATAGTATGTAGTACTAGTAAGGAATCTATAGAAGATTCCTATGGATTCAGAAAACTTTCAAGTTGATAACTGTTTCTAAGTTCTTTTTGAGAGAAAAAAATTGTTCCTTATTTCAAGCAATACATGCATGTGAAGTGATGTCATTCCCTTTTCTTTCTTTTTTATTTTTTGCGATTAACTGATGTCATTTCTAGGCTGATTGAGAGTGAGCTGAAACCTGTTAAAAGTTTGATGTTGAATCCAGCTTGCGGCACGAGGGCCAGAGAGATATTATCGAAATATTGACATCTAATGGTGATAGTGGATTAGTGATACAGATAGGCTTAGGCCGTTTTACACGGTTGAACGTGTTCTGTGCACAAAATTGAATATCTAGTAGCTTAATAGCCCGCACATTACTGTTGGCTGGACGATGAAAGAATTCACGCATTGCTCATTCAACCACTCCAAAGCATGTTGGACGAGGATTGAAGATGCCAACAGTAATAGCAGTACAGTAAAAATGTTTTGGAACGGATTAAGCATAAGGAAACGAGGTTTCGGTGTCACTGCTGTTTGGCAGCAAGAACAGAGTATTAGAATAGAGTTATATAGAAGAGCTTGTGGCTTTGTGTGTGCGGGTGCGTAGTAGTAATTAAGCAGTAACGATGCATTGAAAAACACAAGTGGCGGTTCGAATCATAATAAACTTTCATTCCAGGAGTTTAATAACACAGATCACGTTCATCATCCTTTCATACGGAGTACAATACAGTCCATGAATTTTTCAAGTTGGGCCTTGTTGAGCGTACAAAAAATCTCGAACAACCGTTCCAGCGTTACAGGAACACACAATCCAACCAGGTTGATCGATCGACCTGCCGTAGATCGTAGATGGCGCCTTGCTTATGCGGCCGGTGGTGCCTTGTGGCGGCGGCGTGGAGCGTAGGGGCGCAGGCCGAGGGAGGTGATCCTGGAAATCGACTTGAGCTTCAAGTCCAGGGGGTCATCGGAGCGGTTGTAGATATACCGGTTCTCGTCGGCGTTGTGCAGGAAGCCGACGAAGCACTGACGCCTCCACACGTTGTAATCTGGGTAGGCCTGGTGGAGTCGGCCTTGCTCGGCGCACCGCAACGCCCTGCGCAGCTCGGCATCGGCGGCGGCCCGGTCGGGGTGGTGCACCAGAAGCGGCAGGACGCTGCGCTCGCGGTACCGGTCGGCCCAGGCGCGGTGGCCGCGCTTGAGCGCGCGGACGAAGCGTTGGATCCTGATGTGGAACAGGGTGCCGCACGCGTCCGGCGTGTCCTCCCTCCCGCGCATGAACGCCGACACGTACTCGTCGGCGCGCCGCCACCGGCCTTGCTCAAACAGGGTGTGCAGCGGCGGAAATCGAACTTAACGCCCGTCTCCTTCTCCAGCGCGTACGCCGTTGCACTGAGGTTTCGCGACTTGAGGAACGCGTACACGCGACGGAGCAGGATCCACTCAGACTGCGAATCCATGGTTCCAACGGCGATCCGACCCAGAAGTTAGGATCTGCGACTGCTAGGTGGGATGCGAGTGCGGAGGAGCTGTGCGGCTTGATCACCGGGATGGGATGGACGACGCCTTTCTTTCCCCCTCCCTGCCTATTTAAACCGGAAACGCTCCGCCGCGACCGGTCGCGCGGAGGCGCGAACGCGCGACCGTCGGGCGCGAGCCTGGCACAGGCGCGCACAGGCGCCTCCGTGTATCTGGTCCGTTTCTCTAGTGCTGAGCATATGTAGCTTTCAGTGCTGATGTGTGATGACATCAGCGAATTAATTACTTAATTTTTTTAAAAAAAGCTATAAATTTTGCATAAAGTGTCCGATTTGAATTTCGTTTTCACCGTTCAATTCTACTTGACGAGACGAACAAAACTAGATCTCACTTGCATACATTTTTTTATAAAAAAATTATAATCTAAATTTGCTACTACATATATAACATAATTTGCTATAAAAATTATGGAAGCCCGCAAATAGGATACCGAGAGCAATCTGGGAGTATGTAAGTAGCAAACCCTCTTCGACATTTACTAGCAAATTGTCTTTGACGTTTAGTAGCAAACTCTCTTCGACTTTTAGTAGCAAATTTTGTTTAGTAGCTTAGATCTCTAGTAGCAATGCTCTTCGATCTTTAGTAGCAAATCCTCTTGAATTTTTAGTAGCAATTTCTCTTCAACCTTTAGTAGCAAATTTTCAACCTATAGTAACAAATTCTTTTGGATCTCTGGTAGCAAATTCCCTTCGACCTTTAGTACCAAATTCTTTTGGATCTCTAGTAGCAAATTTCCTTTGACCTTTAGTAGCAAGTTTTCTTGGATCTGTACTAGCAAATTCTCTTGGACACATAGCAACAAAGGATGTTATCATATGACTGAAACAAATAGTTATTGTCATACCATAAGCTAAATTTAATATGATACCTTTACATAAGCATCAAATATGTGAATGTTGCACTAGCAAATTTAGTTATACCTACTATAGCAAATCTTTTTGAGCTGTACGAACATATCAAAGTTGATATACTATCCATGAATAGAATTTCACTACTAATTATGTTTTTGCTCGTATATTGTGGATAAAATTACTAGTGAGTATATATAATAAAAGTTTCTATAGAAATATACCCTAAGTTGTTACTAAGTAAATAAGAAATAAGTGTACGATGTCCTAATCAGTAGCTCGTTTGTTGCCATGATATTATGAACTAAAATGGCTACTGTATATTACATTTTTTTGTATAATATATTAGCACACTACAATATACTGTTTGTTGCCATGATATTATGAACTAAAATTTCTACCGTAAAATTCATTTTTTGTACAATATAGTAGCACACTACCATGTACCATGGTCGGAAATCGCTGCTAGAGTTGGAATATAAGGTGCTATCATATGATATACTCAAATTAATATTATATATTTTTACATACAACTCAGTCCACAAAATGTGCTAACACTCTCCTTGGCCTTGGGTGGCATGCTACACGCGGGACACGGAATGTAGCAAATTATTCGGTTATTTTTACATACAACTCAGTCCACAAAATGTGCTAACACTCCCCTTGGCCTTGGGTGGCATGCTACACGCGGGACACAGAATGTAGTAAATTATTCGGTTATGTAGCAAATTATGTTTATATGTGTAATAACAATTTAGATTGTAAAAAAATTCTTCAAAACATATGCAAGTGGGATCTAGTTTTGTTCGTCTCATCGCATAGAACACACCGGTGAAAACGAAATTGAAATTGGACATCATATGTAGAATCTATAGTATAAAACAACAAACTAAATAGTTTATTTGCTGATGTCATGAAACATCAGCATGAAAGGACATTCCTAGGCTGAAACCATACCGGTCGCGTCGCGCGTTGGGCTGGACGCGCGACCGGCGTTAGAGCATCTCCAAGCAACAGGCCCGAAATTGAGGCCCGAAATCCCGAAATCGGGGCTCCCTCCTAAACTTTAGGGGCCAAAATTTCAGTCACGGTCCAGCAATGCCTCCGAACTCGGATCCTAAATTTCATCCCGACAGGTGGGCCGGCTATGTCGGTCAAAGAAAAACTCTATCGAATCGCACGGTCCCTTTCTCCTCCGCCCGACCGCTCGCGCCGCGGCGCCGCCGCGCCGACCACCTGCGCTCGCCGCGCTTGTCCGGCACTTCGCGTATCCTGCGACGGCGCCACCCCTCCCACCCATTCTCCTCGCTGGTTGTGCCGCCTCCCTGCGCGCCGTCAGCCCAGCTGCCGCGCCGGCCACCTGCTGAGCCGGCCGCCTTCCACCTGCCCACCGTGAAGAGAGACGGCGTCGGGGGCACGGAAGGCGAGCCACTACTCTTCCCGCGGCAAGCATCTGCGGCACCCCATCCGCCCCTTCGTGGCGACACGAGTCGCATCGGCCGCCTGCAGCGTGTTGCTGGGCCCCCGCCCATCCCTTGGTGCGCCGGCGCCGGCGCCACCCCGTTCGTCCCTTCGCAGGTGAAGACACAATCCATCAGTTCATTGTTGATTCACCAAGAAGAACACCTGTGTTCACTGCTACTGCTAATGTTCAGTGTTTGTTCCATTCAACTCCTGTGTTCAGTATTGCTTGACGATTCAAGTATGTTCGATAGTTTCTTAACAGTTGTTGCTTGGGACAATAATTGTTGCTATGTCAGCTCCTGTACCTATGTATGAATGTATGTATCTGTGAATTTGTGTCACTTATCAGTTTGTCTTGATGATCCAAAAGAATAATAAAAATGAGGAATGGATGAATTCTTTGATGTTTATCTTCTTGGTGTGTTGCGACGTCCCTGTTTTGCTAATACTATGATTGCAGGAGGCAAGGTTGTGGCGCAAGGAAGACCTTTGGTACATAATGCAAGCTTGTGTCCTCTTACACAACATGATTGTCGAGGATGAGCGACAAGAGGAAAAACATGATTACAACTATCACCAGGATAAAAAAGGTATCCCCGTGCTGCAACCTGAGGATTACCAGCGCGATCCTCTTGTGTTAGAGGAGTTTCTGAAGATTCATAAAGAGATTGAGGACAAGTCGATGCATGAACAACTCCGTCAAGACCTCGTTGAGCATTTATGGGCAATTCATAGCACCTGATGGGGTGGATATATGTGGCTTTCTTAAATTATTGAATAAATGTATAACCTTTGTTAAATTATCTTCTTCATTCATATTCCATTTGAATAAAACATTCTTAATGTAACTTGGCAGAGTTGACAATATAATTCAGGATACATGAATTCCCTCATTCCCAACCAGACTTGCTGTTTTTTCTATGTGCAAACCAGGCTATTATCAGTTCAGTGAAAACATGTTTTTGTACTTTTCTGTTTTCTTCCATATTTATCTTTGAAATTCAATGGATAGGCTGTTTACATTTTAAGTTATGTGCATACACAGGAAAAAAACAGGATAAATAAAGATGGAGAGCTTGTGATCTCTTCTACCAAAATGAGAACACAAAAGTAATTATTATCTGACACAAAAGATGGACAGCTGATCAAACATCAATAATGTCACAGATGCACTAATTGGATTAGAGCACTAGTACTCTCCGTTTTAAATTGCTGTCATTATAACTAATAAACTTCCTAATACATTAGATAGGCCACCATGGTTTAATTTATTCTACACAATCACCATACAGGAACAAAGTAGTAACAGGGCATGATCTTATCACAGTATACATCACAGGCTACATGAAAACAGAACTCTTTTTCAGCACTTCACAACCTTCAGTGTGACACGCCGCTGTTGCTCCCGCTGACCCCATCCATTGAGGCAATCCTTGCGTTGGCTGCAGCAACCTTGGCACTTGTGATTTCTGCTCTCATAGCTTGTATATAGGCCTTCTGAGTCGCATCCATTGTAGAGATGTCACAAAACATGATCTTCTGTTCTTGCTCCCATTGCATCTTTCGCTCCTCCATTTCCAACTGTTTGTTCCACCTGATTTCACGCTGCTTGTTTTCTTCGGTCTTCATTTGCACAAAACTACTCCAAACACCCATGTATGCATCTTCCCCATCCTGCTTCTTAAGTTTCTCCTTGGACTGTTTACGACCTGGAGGTCGATCTCGCTTGGCAGAAGGCATGGGAAAGTCATTTGCTTCAGATGTAGGGTCATCTCTTTCAGATGTGGTCTTTGAGTTGTTTGGTCTATTTCTTGGAGTAGTTTTTTGCTTCATATCCTCGTACAGGGACAGGAACTTCTCACAATGCCTCACTGTGAGCCAACAGTGGGCAAGTTGAAAAGCTTTGTTCTTTGGATCTTTCGAGGAGTACAGCGCCTGTGCTTCTACCAGCTGCAACAAAAATCATGTGTATGGTCAGATATGTAGTGACAAGAACAAAATGAAAATGTGACCAGCCCTAACTTACGTGTTCCTTGTATGGAATTCCACTCCGATGCCGACGCTCAATAACCTCAAAGAAGCCCTGAAACTTTAGACATTCTCTTTGTATATGTCCCCATCTATGCTCAACAGAAGATACATTCCTCTCAACCAAATGATCCTTTTTGTTGTTATTGTAATTGTCTCGTGATCCTCTGCCAGTATGTAGCACCCGGTTGTTCGTTTGCGGCAATGGGATCATGGGTGACAGCCATCCAAGACTCGCACAGCTGGATATCCTCGTCATGATTATAGTTACTTCCCCTCTTCCTCTCCTTCGCAGCTCCACTACTTGCAGTGGGCATATGTGTCAAGACCTCCAAGTCCACATCTTGTGTCACGAGATTCTGAAAAAAAAAAACTCATCAAGCATTAGTCAAATTTAGAGGCTTCAAATATTGTAGTGATCAGAGGATTCCATTATGTAGTTGCAGTTTAGAGGCTTCAAATATTGTACTTTAGAATGACATAAACAGACTGTAGAGTGTGAAGGTCCAATTCACTCCTTGGGCAGCACAAACATAACTAGAGAAATAGACATAAATAGACATAAACTAATAGCATGAACTAACAAAAATCTGGACATGGAAGCAATTTCGTGTGTTCAGGTTATATAGCATGAACTAACAAAATATCAGCAGGTTATATAGCATGAACTAACTAATAGCATGAAAATCAATAATCATACTTGGCAAATGGGGACATGTTAAAGGAAGCCAAACAGAACTAATTTTCAGAGTTCAGATATGGAAAAGGCTAGTTCAATTCAGTAATGTTTTCAGTTCACTAACAAAATCGACTTCATATAAACCTAATATAGATGTTGCTGATGTACTAGAAAAAAATACATCTTGTTTGGTTATGCATTGATCATCCAAAAGAAGACACACTATTGTAATTTTGATGTAACCAAGAGATTAGTTATTCCCAGGCAAGGTTAAGTTCTCCTTTTTTTTTGTGCCTAGTTATTCCCAGGCAAGCTAAACTCCCAAGGAAATAACACTTCATCTATTGAATGGCTTACTGTACAGAACACCCACTGAAGAGTATATCAAGTATATCAGGCAAGCTAAACTCCCAAAGAAATGAAGCATTCTCTGCAATATCTGGGCATGGAAGCAAACAAGTGAAAAAAATAAATCCTGGAACAATGGCCATGTTTCTTGCTGGTATATCATCCTGGAACAAAAGTCATGGTACACTTTTCCTCTTAAACCAACAATAACAGGTATAAATCAGTTGGCAAGGAATAATGTTGATATATATCTACAAATAGTTAAGCAATAATGTATTATTCTATACATAGGTCCAAACAAACCATGAAAGCACCAGTTTATATAAAGTGTGAACCCATGGATACAAAATATGAGCAAGTTCATTCATCTGATAGATGGCAGAAATAACAAAATAATTAGATGGCAGAAACCATATGCATCAGGCAACAAGCAACAGGCAACTAATTAGATGGCAGAAATAACAAAATAATCCATGTAGGGTTCTTATTCATTTCACAAGATCCTAGAACAGATTACTAGCCACATTACAACAATGCTATCACACAACAGAGATTTATCACACAAAGGAGCACATCACTACGCTGCCAAGCCAAACAATGTCTCAATGCACTGATGCACATTTCAAAATGTTACCTCTGTGACATCATCCGGCGTTGGTGTAGGAGTCCAGTCAAAGATAGGCGATCGGATGGGCAGCGGGTCATCATCCCCGAAGAATGGAGGCATTGACGCAGTCCTTCGGTTGTCCCATGTCTGCTCCAATGGTTCGGTGCAGCTACCGAAGCGTGGAGTCAAGGAGCTGCTTGAGCTGCCATCTACCTCGAGGTGGCTGTGTGGATGTGAGTAGTTGCTCGGTGCCGGCACCGTGGAAGACCCGGGAAGCGCGAACGCCGCCGGGAGATGATTCTTCATGATGTACCGACGGTCGAGGCAGCACGCGGCCGGCAGGCGTCGTAGCGAGTCCAACTTCCGGCAGGGCAGCCGCGATAGGGCGTGGAGGAGCCGAGGCAGCAGGGTGGGGAGGAGCCGATGCGGGACGGAGAGGTGGCACGACGAATGTCCGGCGACGGATCTTGGACGGGGTACCGACGTCGGACCGGGGAGGCCGGGCTCCGGTGGGGCGGGCCGGCGTCGGAGCGTCCATGTCGACGGCGGACGGCGCGGCCAGCCTGCGGTGGGGCTCCGGTGGATCCGGCGGACGGCGCCGCCAGCCTGCGGTGGGGCTCCGGTGGATCTTGGCGGTGGAGCCAGCCTGCGGTGGGCGCGAGGGAAGGAGGCGGCAGGAGGGCGTGGCCAGCCGGATTCGGTGGTCCACGGGCCACGGCGGGCGTCGGCCGGTGGCGGTCGTCGGCCGGCGGAGGGCGCCGGTGCCCGAGCGGTCGAGAGCTGGTGCGGTCGGATGGCCAAGGAAGAGAAAGGGGAAAAGAGAAAAAGAAAAATAAAAATAGAAGAAAATCCGTGGGGCCCACGCCAGCTGGAGTTTAGGGGAAGGATGGGAGGATCCCATTTTCGGGGGTTGGAGGGAATTTAGGAGGTAGACTAGTTTAGGAGGTCATATAGGAGGTCTCTGGAGTTGGTTTTTGGTCAAACTCCTAAATTTTAGGATTGGGGAGCTGTTTAGGGGATTGCTGGTGATGCTCTTAACGTTGTCCTATTTAAACACCGAGGCCATACCTCATCGAGTCGGAACGCCAATCCGACCGCAACTCTGCATGTGCTACAGGGCCGATCAGGCTGTCTCGGTCAAGCTCAAGCCACCCACAACAGGGCCGATCGGGTTGTTTCGGTCCAGACGCAACCGGATCGGGCTGTTTTACTTGTGCGCCGGATCAAACTTCTTAACCTTCGCGCTCCAGCCCCTTGTAGTACTTGATTATTACTGCTTTCACCGCGCAGTGCTCCTTCAACAAGTAGTGCATATCTGTCCAGTTTTACAGGCAGTGCATTTTCAGAGCGTCTGTTTTTCCCTGCTAACATCAACAAGATGCATTCATTGACGCAGAGGCTGAAACATTGACCGGTAACATCCTTGAAGTACTGCTCTATTTTCATGTCACCGTCTCAAATATAAACATGCCGAACTGTCCAGTAATTATTCCTTGAAATCCTACTGTATTGGTGACTTCGTTTTCTTAGGAAACCCCTTCCTTAATACCATTATAAACAGCTGCGAACAAAGTTCATGCATAAAACGATCCGAAAGAGAAAGAAAAAAAGAAAGAGAAAAGGACACCGAAGTGCACGCGCAGCGCAGGTATAAGATGCATGAGGGACAGTAATAGGCACACTCAGGTGCTAGAGTAGTGACATATGCTTGCACCCATATAAATAGAAATGCAACTATTATATGTTACTACCAAAAACTGCATCGACCGTGCTCAATTGCGTCCTTTCTTGCTGGTTTTCTGGCCCTGTTGACTCCATAACTGGATTGTTTGGCAACAGTTTTCAATTAGCCTATGCTGCCGAGTGATTTCATTATCAAAGACTTTCCTGTTTCTTGCTAGCCATACGTTCCAAATTATAGCAATGAACACCGTCGGTCACTCTTTCCTTTGTTGGGAGCTGCTGTTTCCTGCTATGGTGGGTGGATGCATATTAATTCTGTTGTAGGTGTGGAAAACCTAAACTCCTTCAAATTATGTTTGAGTTAACACACTGAAAGAGGAGGTGAATTATTCTCTGGAACACCATAGCTAAAAGGACATAAATCTGATGCAATAACCCCCTTGGAGCTAGCAAGTGACATGTTTTGATTTTACATTTCAGAGTTAGCTAAGCGTATAGTTTGCATTTCTTTGGAGCAACACTTTTCCATATCACAGTATTTATGGGTCGTCTTTGTCCTCAACTGTTAGAACCTGGTATCACTAGTAATTGCTTTGTGTTTCCAAACTACATTTCTCTGATATCTGGTTCGTTAGCGAGGTGAATAATATTGTTCAACAATTCCAAGAGGCAGGACATTTCTTCTTCAGCTCTACTAGAAGATGTTTAAATTAAAAAATAAAAGCTTTATTTTTGCATTAGATACTTATACGGTGGTACTTATGCTGTTCAGCAAGGTGGTTAGATCATTATAAAGACATTGATTTTCTACAGATACAAAATACTTTTTTTCCTTTCTAAACACTTCTTCTAAATATCTTTCCAAGTACTCCTGAATCTGAATAGTGGCACAACTTCTCCGTGTCCTCCTTCTTTCAGCTTGTGCCTCTACGTTAATTGTTTTTTCGTTCTATACAATATGAAAAAATAGATTTTAGAGTGATCATCCTTATAATGTTTCAACAACAAACGGGTAACTTTCTAATTCTTCATGAGCAAACGCCAAACGGTACACCGAATAGAAGAGGCGAAGATGAAGATAGGTGCTTACCGGGGCATGCCTATATAAGCAAAATAATTTTGTTCTGCCATAGTGGTCAAAGTGCAAAAGTCCCCGTCATGTCAGAAAGCGAGGAAAAAAGAGCGAACTCGCACAAACACAAGTACACACGAGAGAGAAGGGCGCACACACACACACAGACAGAGGAGACCTCGACCTCCCCTCCCCCACATCACTTGGCCTTCTTCCACCCCTTCTCTCGTCGCATCCCACCCCCACCCCTCCCACCCCGTCCTCGACTCGATCTCCGTCCCTCCGCCGCCGCCGCTGCCGCCACATCCCACCGAGGAGCCGACGCCCCATTCTCCCAGAGCCTTGGTCCTCCCGTCCCCGATCCGCGGCGCTCCGGATGCCGTGTTCCCGCGGTGCGATCGCGTGACGGGACGGGACGGACGGGCGCCGCCATGGATCCCCAAGCCTCCGACGACGGCCAGGTGGCGGCGCAGCCGCAGCAACAGCCGCTGGACTGGCGGTTCGCGCAGGTCTTCGGCGAGCGCGCGGCCGGCGAGGACGTGCAGGAAGGTGCGTCTACGACCTCGAGATCCGCTCGATTTGTGGGGGTTCTGGGGCTGGCCTGCGCCGGCGAGGTGCGCGGGGTCGATACGGATCGGGATGCCCTGGTAGAGGGGCGGTGATGGCGGTTGGATTGCAGCCTTTTGAGTCTGGAAAGCTTTTGGTCCAGTTGGAAATGCGCCGGCGGGGTGCCCGGGGGCTAATTGTTGCAAGGATAGTGTCGTGGCGGGTAATCCTGCCTTTAACAATAGGTAGCGTTGGTTTGTGTGGAGCATGACCGTTGATAGGTATGGGCTGGGCGCTCCTTGTGGTAAGGCCATCAAGATGATGGAATCCGTTTTAGCCTTCGGGCAGCTTAGTCACACCAGTTCTAGGCTCTGACTTGGGTTTGAGGAATGTACTCACAGTTCCCAAAAAGCTGTTTGATTTCGTAGTTTAAGGAATGCAGAAGGGTGGTGGTGAGATGATGTTGAACTATTGTGGTTTCAGACTTACGGGAAATATCTTGCTTAAGGATTTATGTACATGGCGACATAGTGGTCAGCTGAACTGAATTTTGCATGTTGTTTGATTGCATGACATGGAAGAGAAATGGGACAAGTATCAGTTAGTAGTAAGCCGTGGAGTCGTTAGAGTGATATTGGGTCGAATTTGTCGGTCAGGACTCCACGTGTTCTATTCATGGGTTGTCAAATTGTCGCCTTGTAGGAATTGTGGTATTTGCTCTTTTGTCTGTGTTGGATGTGCACCCTTTTTGGCATATCAGCACCATATATGGTCCATCCTACCTTGTTAAAAAAATGAAAACTTTTTATGTAGAGCCTTTAAGCTTCTTATTATGGTTATGAATCCTTCCTTTTCCCGAATCAGAACAGGCCGCTTTGAAGGCAAGTTTATGGTATCGCTAGTGGATGTCTTTGTCACTTATTCGACCTCCTGCTGAATTTTGTTGTAGAGTCTACCTGAAAGGATCCCTATTTATTCTCTGATATTGCCATCTAAGCCTAATTTCTTTATCTTCTCCTTGCTTAAATAGGCAAGGAATATCATTGTTTTTTGGGAGCTAAGTTAAAAATGCCAACTTGCTGTTTTGTTTCAGTTGACATCATCTCTGCAATCGAGTTTGATAAATCTGGCGATCATCTTGCCACCGGGGATAAAGGAGGACGTGTGGTTTTGTTTGAAAGGACAGATGCTCGAGATGTAAGCACTACATATTTATACTTGCCTCGGTTTTGATTTCGACGCGTTGCCTAATAAAGTTGTTCTGTGAACAGAATGCCAACCGAAGGGAACTGGAGAGACAAGACATTCCAGTTTCTAGACACCCGGAGTTTCGATACAAAACTGAATTTCAGAGTCATGAACCTGAGGCATGTACATAAGAACTTTTGGTCATTTTCTTTATACAATTTTAGTCCCAGAAAGTTCTCATGTTGGTTTTTAGAATAAAGGCTCAGCTAAAGTTTTTCTTAGATAGAGCCATGGTAATGAAGTATGCATTTTCTTCTGGATAAAGTTTTACTTAGATTGTATTTCATTGTAATGAAGTATGCATTCCTGAACATAGAACAAAGCACTGGTGTACTATGTGCTATTCCTGCTTCCTTTCTGAAATATTTGTGTATGGGAACTTATTCGTGTGCTCTTATTATTATATAATCTTTGTAGTTTGACTACCTCAAGAGTTTGGAAATAGAGGAGAAGATCAACAAGATCAAGTGGTGCGAGACAGCCAACAATGCTCTCTCCCTTTTGTCTACAAATGACAAAACAATAAAATACTGGAAGGTATGGTGGGGAAAAAATCAGAAGAGTTTCGAAATCTTCTAAGCATGCCTATTTCTTTTCAAATCCTAGATCATGTTTACTTAGTGTAAGACTAGACCAAAAATGGTTGAAATGTCTTGCTGCTGATGAACTTCAGTGTATATGTTTCTCATGCTGGTGTTTTGCAAGAACAAAAATAATATGCAGTGTGTTCTTTGCAGTTTTATTTAGCTTTATTGTTTTACATTTTTTAGTTGAATGATCTATGATCATGCGGCATCCATTTCTGGTTTGGCTAACTGTTGCTCTACTCCATATCCAGGTGCAAGAGAAGAAGGTAAAGCGAGTTTCAGTCATGAATTTGGACACTTCCCAAAGCGCAGGGAGTAGTACCAGTGCTAATGCAAGTACAAGTAATTCTAAGGCCCCTCTTCCAAATGGTGGATGCTCAGAAAAGTTAACAACTCTGAGCAGCAATTTCTTGTTTCCTCCTGGAGGATATCCGTCATTGCGTTTGCCTGTGGTAGCTGTACCTGACCTTATTTAATATAACATCTGCAGAGCATCTAGCATTGTAAAGTTGATATTATATTATTTTTTATTGTAACTGACTTCACTTTAAATTACATGCAGGTTACAAGTCTAGAAGCAAACCCTGTTGCTAGATGTCGACGTGTATATGCTCATGCTCATGATTACCATATTAATTCTATTTCAAACAATAGGTCAGTTTTCCCGTGGCACTAAAGTTTATTTTCTTAACAGCATCCCTTGTACACTCCTTTTCATTTGTTTGCTATTTCTACACATCCCTTGTATGGGTGTTACTAGTTATTCACATCTTTAGGTCTACAACTATGCTGCAATCCTTTGCTTCTTTTTTTACCTTCATATGGCCATATGGGGCAAATAGAATTTAAGCTGTTTTCAAGAAAATTCTAGTTTTGGTTGACTTGTATCACTTATATATTACCTTCTTAATAGTTACGAGTTCAGACAACAAAGAGAGTGATTTAGAGTCCACTCTAAAACCCTAGGTGTCATTATTGGATGAAAAATATGGTCATGCATTTCCTCATATCCTTAACTAGTCCAAGATTTAAAGCCGGCCTGAATGCAGGTTCAGGGTAGCAACTATAAGCATGCAAATAAGTGACATACAAATGACAAGCCTGGTGTTATACTTCCCAAACAACTTTTTTGCTCAGCGCAAAATGTACTCCCATTGCTGGCTGAATGGAGTGTCCCACATGAGCAGCTTTCATGCCTTTTCTTAGTTGGAGCAAGCATAGCTGCATATGTTGATCTTTGTTAATTTTCATTTGCTACAACTGTTTGCTAAAGTATTCCAGCCATGTTCCTTTAGATTCCAAATACTAAAATGGACTCATGAGCATTGTGTTGATACATTGTTTGTTTCTAATGTGCAGTGATGGCGAGACATTTATATCAGCAGATGATCTGCGAATAAATCTATGGAACTTGGAAATAAACAGCCAGAGCTTTAACATTGTTGATGTGAAACCTTCAAACATGGAAGATCTAACAGGTAATTCCTCTTAACATCTTTTTTAGCTTAATTATGCAACATGGTGCAAATCGACTTAGGAGGCTTCTGTTACCATTTATACACATTATGCTGTTAACGGTTAACTAAATTTATTAAGCATCACTTCCATTACTGGATAATTGTTTGTATATATCTGTTTAAATTTTAAAACATATGGGAAAGATTGGGACTTGTCCGAGACATATATTTATATTTGGATGGCCACAAAGTTCTCCAGATCAAGTTATGACCTTAGACTTCTTGTGCTGTTTGGCTCATGCTCATCTAGTTGTTATCTTTCATATTTAGCCCCTGATGAATCGAGCTGTTGCGGACTACGGCTTTCCAGAAATTGACTCAAGTTGTTCTTTGTTTTAGTATACAAACTTTGTTCAGCTTTGTAGAGAAGGATAAATCAATTCATTTCTGCAAAAAGTATTGCCTTTCCCGAGTAGTCGTACACTCTTTTCGAGGTTCTTTGATGTGGAGAGCTATAGATCTCCCATAGTTATGAGTGCAGGCAGTATCAAGGTTTTGCTATGTTTAACTCAGGGTTTAGTCAGACATTACATTGGGATCACACGCACACAAAAAATGCATGTGCTTCACTAGTCCATGTATCTGTTGAATTAAAAATAGAAGCAATGTGCTTGTACCAGTTCAAAAGTTGTATACATGTATCTTCTGGGCTGCTGTGTGGCTCTATTCCTGCTTTAAGGATTAAGGAGTAAGTAACAGCAGTTGATGTCCTTTTAGAATAAATGCATGTGCGTCGTTAGTCCTTATAACCGTCGCTGTGTGGCTCTTATGAATCTTTTTTCTAATCTATTCATTTGTAAATATATTTTGACCTTTCTTTCTTCATGAAAATGATATTATAAATTTGTAAAATTACAATACTATGTAACTGTTCAAATTCAAATAATTCCTTTAGTTCATGGTTAAAGTTAGCAAGGTTTGACAATGATTTGTATGATGACATATTTACAAATAGAGAATTTAAAATCAGCTTTTAATCTAATGTTTCTAATCAATCCTCAAAAGCACAACATGTAGGTTGCATGAGCTTAGACATATTGAAATTTTGTGTGGGCCAACACATGGAAGATAGTATCTGACTCGAATTAAGATTTTCTAATGTGGAATTTGCTATTTACTTTTCTTTGTTATTATTAATACAATTATGATTCTGTCCCTTTGTCATTGTGATAACTAGGAATCTTGTAGGTTCATTCAGGTCTTAAATATGATTATTCTTTCCTTGACATATGTGCTTCATTGTGCAATCCTGTTCATATTTCAGAGGTGATTACATGTGCGGAGTTTCATCCATCCCATTGTAACATGCTGGCCTATAGTAGCTCAAAGGGTACTATCCGGCTTATTGATCTGCGACAATCAGCATTATGTGACAACCATTCCAAGATGTTAGTTATTCCCTTGTACCTTCTCCTGTAACACTATTGTTCTATACTGGACTACACTGGAGTGAAGGGTCGAAGTGTGTGCATTTATTTATATTAAAGTTTTTCTATATTCTTTGTGAGTTAACACAATCCCTGCTGACAGATTTGAGGAACATGAAGCACCTGGATCTAGATCCTTCTTTACAGAGATTATTGCGTCGATTTCGGATATTAAGTTTTCAAGGGATGGAAGATATATTCTTAGCCGTGATTACATGACTCTAAAGGTGTGTTACTAGCTTCTCTATGTTATATTACCCAATACATGGAAATATAAAATGTTTATTGACATCTGTACTGTGATTTCATACCATGTTATTTTCAATGATATTCAATCTTCCTGATATTCGATGAAGAGGTTGTGGATCTACAATGTTGTGGTGCACGATTTTAGTAGTTTCATTGAAAGTCAAGCATATATGTATAGAAGTGGTTCTGCGGCACTGTCTTGTGTTTTGAAATCAGTACGCATGATCAGAAATAGTTCTGTTACTTGCACTATGCTTGGTAACTAACAGGAAAAATTTATGAGATTAGTTATAACTTCCTTGATGCCAGTTCTCTTTCTAGTGACCCAGTCCACTGTGTCCTCCCTCAAATGGCTGGCTGATTGCTGTTAGGAAGTATAGATACTGTTTAAAACTTAAATTCATTTCCATTGAAGTTGAATTACGTAAATACTGTTTAAAACAAATTCATTCATGTAGAAGTTTCGTTATATTCAATATGTTGTGTTCAATTTAATCTGTGTACTTTTAAAGAAAAAATAATAATCTTCGTGTTCCATTGTCAGCTATGGGATCTAAATATGGATTCAGGTCCTGTTTCAACTTTCCAGGTTCATGAACATTTAAGACCTAAGGTGACTCTTCTCGACTGAATGATTAATAAACAATGGGGTGACCAAATTTCTTTAACTGTATGCTATCACTGTTTTCAGCTTTGTGATCTGTATGAGAATGACTCAATTTTTGACAAATTTGAGTGTTGTCTTAGTGGGGATGGACTTCGTGTTGCAACTGGTTCTTACGGGTATTTCTTTAGCTCATTATCTACATGTGCATTATTATAGAAATTCAGTCTGTTAACACTTTATTTTGTTGCTATTTTGAATGCAGTAATATGTTTCGTGTTTTTGGTTGTACTCCTGGAAGCACGGAGGCAACTACTTTGGAAGCAAGTAGGAATCCAATGAGGTAACCGCTCATCAATCTTACACCTTAGTGACCATGGGCCAGGTTTGATGTCGGGTTTGCAGGTTGTCCTACCTTCCTGTTCCCATTACTGGGGATGTAATAGGAGATGGGCCCTACTAGGAATATTTCATTTGATGTGGAATCAATTATTTTTCAGAGGAATATCTGTATTCCCTGCTAGTTATTGGGGTGCAGTGCTCCTTGCCATCCTTAATGTGGCCTGTTATGTGTGATCTCCAATGAGCGAATACCTTGTTTGCTGTTTGGAACTCAGGGTCGATTAGTTTGCTATATTAAAGTCATAACTGTTTGGAACTAGAGCAGTTTTCTGTGAATCATACATTCATATATTGTACCTTTGTTCACAATTTGGTTGTCAAACAGTGTTTTTCAATGCCTCTTTTCTGCAACTGTAATACTAATGTACTTTTTCTTTGACTTTTTGGGTGCTATTAGGCGTCAGATTACTAATCCGACAAGGCCCATGCGGACACTGACTTCTTTCGCGCGTGGTGTTCGCAGAGGTGAGTGCCTCCCCATCAGCATTGACTTGGGACTTTCCCTTGAGATTAGCAGTTATTATGTTCCTCTAGCCACAGCTGATTTTATATGCTACAGGTGGAGAAAATTCAGGTGTTGATGCCAACGGAAATTCATTTGACTTCTCCACGAAGTTGCTCCATCTCGCATGGCACCCGACTGAGAATTCCATCGCATGTGCTGCTGCAAATAGCTTGTATATGTATTATGCGTAGAGGATGTCCTACAGAATTTGTTGCTTTTTTGGCTTGCTCTCCTCGAAGGCCCAGGGCCTTCCAACTGCAACCAGAGAGATGGTGCAGGACTTTGTCGTCAGTTCCTTCCCCTGGGGCCAGAAGAAGCCGCTGATCCCCACAAGATCACTTGTTGCTATGCTAACGGACCGCGGCCATGTCAATTCTTTAGTAAATGTGTAAATTATAATTCTAATCATGGAAAGTTTTGGTTCAAGATGTGGTCGTGATTGCTGTATCCAGCATCGGCAATGGAAGGACAGATCAGAAGATAAATTCCACATTGAAGGACTCGAGCAAATCTGCATTGCAATGGCTCTATGATTCACTATCATTAGCATGTAATGCCACATAGACAGGCCTAATCTTGTTCCTGAACTTGAATGTCTGAACGATAGATATTACTCAGTTATTGTAGCAATTCATCTTCATCTCGGTTCTATTCGTTGTACTGTTAAAATAAGTCAGCACCGATGTAATTGTGCTTTTGTTTTTTATTTTTACTCTAAACATGTTTCTTGTTCAAAATGATTGTTAGAACAGTTACATGAATTTTAAAGCCCACGTTGAATTTATAGAAGAGCATGTTGCAAGTTATTCTCATTCTCTCTCCTTCCATTGTGATAGTTCATTTCGAAAGTGAAAATTCTGCATGTCCTTGCGCACACAAGGCTTATCCTGAATCAACGGTAGTAGTAGAATCATGGGTGGAGACAGGCTGATGCAGCGCATGAATCTTGAAATATTGCAGTTCAAAATCAATGGTCATGATAGCCCTTATGTGCACCTAGCCATGCGGAGTTGTATCATAGTTCCACTTTCGTTATGGATTGTGAATGGCATATTTGACTAGAAAATGCTTATACATTTGCTTACCTTATTTGATAATTTTTTTCTTCCTCCTGATTCTAAATTTGATTAATAAAATGACTGGATTTTAAAATGCTACTCGCTCACAATTGTTTTCGTCGTTAATTTTTTCTTACATTTGATCATATGCGGTGGTTCAGGGAAGGTGCACGGGTCGCTGGCGCGCGCTGGGAAGGTGCGCGGGCAGACGCTGAAGGTGGCGAAGCATGACAAGAAGAAGAAGCCTCGGGGCCGTGCCTACAAGCGCATGCAGTACAACCGCCGCTTTGTCACCGCCGTCGTTGGTTTTGGCAAGAAGCGTGGGCCCAACTCCTCCGAGAAGTAGAATATCAGGTTCACTCGAGGGGATTGAGACTGATGTTCTCCAATAGGCTCAGAAAGTACGGGATGTAGGAAGTACAACTTTGAGCGTTTGTTGATGTTGATGGATTATATGTGCTGACATCGACCTTTCTGCATTGTCATTTCCTTCTAGATCATCATTTGTTGATGCGTAATTCATTTCTGGCATAAGTGTTTCTGCTAGCGAACTTGGGCATAATGATGTGAATCTTTTGTTGGGTTTTGCTAACTGAATTGCTAGAGAGGATCTCTTGAACTTTTTGTCATAAAGATGACAGATGGGTCAGTGGTAATAGATTTCAGAATGTATTTGGTTTATCTAGTTCTTCAAGTGTCAATCTTATGGTCTGTTTTGTATATTCTTAACTTTAGCATGGTATTTGATTGCATTTAGGCAGTTTTGTATATTCTTAACTTTTTATCTGATAGATTTGCCTGTCCATTTCAGTATTGTGTCCGCTTGGATGTTTGGTATTGATGAGATTTAGGTTGTTACTAGGCTAATAACTCTGAGTAATTTGCTAGCTGTGCATTAAACTCATAAGTTATCCTTATGTTATATAATCAATTATTAAGTTCTAAACACGAAAATAAATGAATGCTACCATTTTCTTAATCTTATTCGCATATCATAATTTATGTTTTGGTTTGTTCATGTTGAGTT
The DNA here is from genome assembly GCA_031894775.1 of Chloris gayana. Lineage (NCBI taxonomy): Eukaryota > Viridiplantae > Streptophyta > Magnoliopsida > Poales > Poaceae > Chloris > Chloris gayana. The sequence continues at coordinate 292,058 of JAUNZO010004415.1, forward strand.
GTGGCTATGCTGAAGAACGCAGCATAATATGTCGTGTATCATAACTATTGTTATTTGTTGAATATAAGACTTGTCACGCTTTTAGTTTGGCATCAAGTTCTTTAGACTAATCAGACGACCGAGAACATGATTCCTTCATCTTTAGATACTAGAGTGTTCATTTCCTTCGGTTGACTTCAAAACATTTTGTTTCAGTCTGCATATCAGTATTTTCCCCATTTGCCCATTGATGATCATGTACGAGCATTTTACATTCCTGCTTATCTATGTATGCCTGTGATCCTGTCGTGGAGTAGATCTATTGAAATGACATTGATTTCTAAATTTGTTCAATGTTCACTGTAATATCCATAGGGTCGTGCGAAAGGGCTCTTAGCTTAATGGTTAAGTCTTCCGAGTAGCACCCCAGTGATTCGGGTTCGATTCCCAAAGCGAATTTACGTGGTCTGGATAAAAAATCCTCTCATCCGACTCCGCACCAAAGCACGACTTAAGGCCCGGTCCACGCTCACATAGAAAACGAGGTCACCGTGTAAGGGTGGAGGAAAGGAGGTTCCGGGATTTTCTTGATCTGCATAAGAGATCTTCTCTATAGAGGGGCTGTCATACCCCCCCCCCCACGCGCGCGCAGGTTAAGTTTTTATATCCATAGGGTCGTCAACTCAGCAATAGATGAAAAGATAGCATTTATCTCTGAAATCATGCGTGGGTGAGAAATTGTATACTTGTATGGTTAATTTTTAGGTTCCCAGATTTCTGTCCATTGGTATCCAATTCCTTTCCAATTGATATTCCTTGGTAGGGTTGTCGCACACTTATATTTACAAACAATTGTGTTATTTGTTAAGCTTCTTGTGATTTACTTGTATAATAGTTGTATTTTGTGGTGTTGATGAGATATGCTCAATTGGTCTATTAGTAAATACTTTGTAGGGCCTACGATAAATTCAGGCTTTAGATAGCGTAGCCTCTCCTTGGCTGGAGTTGTTTACTCCTATGCCATTACAAAAGATGTCAGTTATTTCTGTGTCACTAAAAGGTTTTTACATACCTGTGTGCCATCAACTAAACTTTTATCTATCTGCCATTCTGTCCACAATCTGTTAGATTTTAACAGATTCTAGGATCCGACATGTGGAACCCACCTATGGCTCAATTTCTCTTCTGCTCTCTCTCTCTCTCTCTCTCTCTCTCTCTCTCTCTCTCTCTCTCTCTCTCTCTCTCTCTCTCTCGAATCGATCGACGACTCGGTGCCCAAATCGATCGACTCCCTCGCCAGCCAACCTAGCCACCGCCACCGCCGGAACAGATCCGCCGCCCTCCGGCTCGGCCGAGGCCGAGGCCACCGGCAACGACGGCCATCGGCGCCGTGGGCCGATCGAGATCAGGTGGAGAGCAAAGCACGAGGGCCTCTACGCCTCGCATCGGCCGTCGCCGTCGGCTTCCATGTTTGCCCGGGCGCGCGTGGCTTGCCCCGGCGCAGCGCAGCCTGCCGGCGAGCGTCGACGAGCGGCGGAAGGCGGCAGCTCCGGCGCGGCGCTCCGACGGCGGACAACCGGCGCTCCGAGCAGCGGCGCTCCGGCAGCGAGCGGCGCTCCGGCGGGCTAGGGTTGCTGGAGTCGGGCGGGATCGGACGGGAATCGTGAGCTCGAACATAGATGAAACAGGAAGTGGTGAAAATCAATCTGTGGGTAAAACAATCATTTGCAATCTTGGGTCTCACATGTCGGAGTTAAAATGTAATAGAAGATGGACGGAATGGTATGGATGTAAATAAAAGTTGAGCTCATGACACACAGGTAGCTGAGAATTTTTTGTGACATATAGATAAACGATATCTTTCTTAATGACATACAGGTAAACAACTCCCTTGGCTGAAGGGATAAGAAATGAAAGGAAAAGAGATGCGCTGCGGCTACATTAGGATGGCGAAATGGCGAGAAATGAAGTTGCGTGGATGCGCCAAAAGTGATTCACGGCTGCTTCTTACAAGGCAGGATATAAAGGATAGAAGATCTGTGTTTATGGACTTCGGATCGAGGGTGTGGTGGTTACTGACGAGCATGTTAATTTTATCGTCGTCACGTGATCCAACAACTGGCGATTTATGCCGTTCCTTTTGACCAAATCTTCAAGAGCAGATCTACATCGAAGAAGACATACGCTGCTGATCCGCGTGATCCGATGAAGAAAACCATCGATGAAGAACGAGTGCGGAAGAGTACCATGAAAGATGCCATCAGCCCTGAATTTAGTGAGATAAGGAAGTTTGTATATTTCAGAGATAATGGTCATCTCGAATTCTGTTGCCATTCTTATACAGACAAAGGAACAATATCAAAGGTGAGCAACGAAATATGGACAACCTTTTTTCCTTCTGACAAGTTAAAGATTTATGTATAAAAAAACTCTTTTTTTAGATTGTCTTGCAGGATTCGACGCTTCATAATCTCTAAAAAATATTCGATGCTTCATCATGAAAAAGAGACATCATAATTAGTACATCTGTTTGATTGCACGTTGCTATCTGAATATTTTTCCTGCATACTCGGGTTTTGGCGTGGACCATAGGTTGTTGCATGCGAAACAAGATAACCATGGAGCTGTTATTAAAGAAGAAGAATTATAAGATCATGCTCAATATTGCAATAATTCGTATCATGCTAGGCTGAGCAATTTTGAACGGATAATCACATTATCTATACTGATGTATACTTCTCCAGCTGTTTTCTATTTTAGTACAGAAAATCCTGTTACATGGGAGAGCAAGAAAAAAAATCCACCTTTCAAGGATTTTAAGAGCATCTCCAGCAGATTAGCAAAATTTCATTCCAAATCTAAATTTACAAAAAATCTGAAGAAAATAGCATCCAACATACTCTCTTTCCTCCCTGCTATTTTTGCTGCCTCGCTATCTCTGTGTAGTCGCACTCTATCTTTAGCTGACCCCTCCTGCTCGCCATCTCTCCCTCCTCCAGCGCGAGCTCCCTCTTCCTCGGGGATTCTTTTCTGTTCGCGTGCGGTATTCCTATGTGGCAAGTGGCAATCTCCCGAGATTCCGAGAACCAGTATTGAAGCTCCATGTCCATGGTCCTTCTCCATAGCATCCACATTTTTCTATATCAACTACCCATAATTCTACCTCAAATGGATGAGTCGTGACTAGAGGATTTGATTATCCCACTTCCCAGTTGTCATATTTCACTTCCCACATGCCTATTTAAGCTCTCAGATCATGCGCATGGCGTCTGGAGACAGAAGGAAGAAGAATGTCAACACATGTTGTAGAAAACACCCTAAGTAAAATAAAACATACGAAGAAGTTTCTCAGTTGCTTATAGCTGCTACTAAACATATCCAAATGGGCCCAAGCACGGCACGGCCCGAAATAATTTCGTGCCGTGTTTGGGCCGAGGCCTCGGCTCGACGGGCGGCACGGCACGGCCCGTTTAGGGATATGGCCTGTTAGTTGTCTATTAATGTACAAATAGAATAGAATTTCTTAAGTAAAACAAAGATAATTATAGTCTAGCGGTGAAGCATCTTACTCTCAACTAACAAGTTCAAGGTTCTAATCCCACCTCTACTCATTTTCCACCTTCATTTTGCAATTGTTTACGCTAAATGGAACACTATTGTATACTTGGGCCGAGTGATCGACGGGCTGTCGTGCCGTGCCGTGGGTCGACGGCCAGGCACGTGGGCTAACACGGCACGGCCCGAAATGAATTTCGTGCGCCCGAAATTAAACTGGTCGTGCCTTGCCGTGCCCGGGTCGGGCCATGCCGAGCGGCCCGTTTGGACATGTTTAGTTGCTACATAGGCTTCAGACCCATAAACAAAAATTGCAGCCCATAACCATTTGAAATATAGGGAGGACCAAAATTTAGAGAGACTGTTGGGTTTACTCACTTTATTGTACAAGTTTTATTTTACATATTAGCTAAATCAGAATTTTAACCATACACTTTTAGCTAATCTTTTGGAGATGCTCTAAGGGTCTTTCTGATTTGGGTTTTTGACTGTGGTTGTTTCCTTCTAAACGCTAAAAGCCAACCAAAGGGCTGACTTTCCTATACGTGCTTTTGAAAAAAAAAACTGTTTTTTCGTAGTACAAAACTCATAGCACCTCTCTCCCTACTTTCACCTGCTTTTGGTTGTGAAAACTTTATAAAAATTACACACTACCACTGGTTATGAGATACTGTTTCATTTCTTTTCCCCTACAACGACTCTCTTTGCCGCGTCGTGCATCTAACCGTCGAGAGCTCCCAACCGCCGCCGCACGAGCTCCCCGTAGCCACTGCGCGCAACCTCTTTATCGGACTCCCCACCACCACCGCGCGAGCTACGGGCGGCCTCCCGATCTCTTTCTTTCTCCCAACCATGTGGGTGAGTTACACGTATAGGCTCCGCCGTTACCATGAAGATATAGGCACAAATTTTTTGAAGCTCACGGGCACGCGCGGGCATCGTCAAGGTATCGCCCTTTCCTATGGACCTATTTCTAGGTGAGTTGGGTACATGCGATAGGCGAGTTGGGTACAGGCGATTGCATCCTAGCTCCCACCATGGCTACCCATCCTTAAAATCAGCAGCCATCTCGAGAGCTCTTATCCAAAATCTTGCATGAAATAATTGCTCCTTAGTGTGAGGATTTGATTCCCCTATTTTCCAACATTTATTTTCCCTTCTGCCCATGGTGATTTGAGCAACAGCCGCATAGAGTTCCCCATAGAACTATCCGGAGAAGAGGAACCGGAGAAGAGGAAAGAGGATGAGAATTCGGGTCCACTCGTCAGTGAAGGAGAGTGGAGAGGATTTTGGATGACATGTGGGGTTTACTCATTAGATTTTTTCTAAAAGTCACAGCCTCTCACCAAACGGCTTTGACTTTCCTATAGTCCACACATCACAGTTGTCTTTTTCACAGCTCACAACTGGCTTAGCCCATAGCTCATAACTGCCTTTCTAAAAGCCACAGCTCAACAAAACACACCCTAAGTCTTAGCTCAGGCTCATATTAATTCACATTGATAAGTCCTTTCACCTGTCTATTGCTAAGTGCTTTAATTCCGAAGGAAACACTCTGTCCAGGTGATTAGGTAATTTATTTCGGTTTTATGCTTTCCAAGCCTTAACCTTGTTCATCATTCGTTAGTGTTTTTTTTCCGAAAGGGAGGAAGCACTTTTCTTGTTTGAAATGAGCCAATGGCCTGTGGATAATTTTGGTTTCCAGTCAACATCCTTAGTGGTGAAGGAATCATTTAAGAATTCCAACAATAAAGTATCACTGATAATCGATTAAAGCCACACTTCATCTCAATTTGATATCTACTGTGTGTGTCTACTTCAGCTTATTCTCTATATGATGTGACTTTATGTAATTTTCTCCTAATAATTAAATCGTTCAATAATCAAGTGCTCTACTTACTTTTGAGACACCAGTTCCTTTCGTACTAAGTTGGCCGGCCGGCATACATGCCAATGCCATAAGCCAACGACCTTTCTATCAAGGTATACATTTTCTTAGTCGCTGACAGTGACTCCACTCATGTCACTATGCGTTGCTTCTTGAAAAAATAAATTTAATGATAAAAAATTCTATTGCTACCCTTCCTGCTGTCTTATCAAAATGCCGTTGATATGCAATTCACCGTTCAGTGACAGGATTGAATTCAAAGTTTTTGCACTTGAATTCATTCAAACATGAAACATCTCAGCATGGCTGCAGCCAGCGTGTTGACAAAATGTCCCGTCCGGCAGACCGAACCCGACCAGTCCCTGCCAGCCAAGGTGGTGATGGGGCGGACGCCTGGCGAGCTCTCCCATCCACGTGTCCCCTTTTCGAGGCCGCCATGTCCCCCGCGCTTTTGTGCGTCAGCGCCCCGCAGCCCAACACCGCCCCGCATCATCAAAAGCCAGCACCTCACCGCCTCCTCCAGCCCACCGCGCCGCCGCCGCCGTCCCAAACCCCAAGTCTCTCTCGCAAACCCCAAACCCCCAAACCGAACCTTCTAGAACCTTCCTCCCATGGCCCCGCCCCAGTCCATGGCCTCCGCGGCCTCCGATCGGACCGACGGGGGCGAGGCTTCCTCGGGCCTCCGCCTCCGCCGCGCCCCGGCCGCGGACGCAGGCGACCACTCTGGCGGGCTCCGGGAGAACGGCGAGCCGCTGCCACCGCAGCACCAGGAGCAGCCGCCGCAGCACGAGATGTTCTGCTACCGCGCGTCGGCGCCCGCGCACCGCCGCGTCAAGGAGAGTCCCCTCAGCTCCGACGCCATCTTCCGCCAGGTGAGGAGCGTGCCTTTGACGCAGGCTCGTCGTATTCGTGATCCAGTCCCCCGCCTGCGACTGCAGAACTTGCAAATTTTTTTTTGCTGTTTCGAGTTCAGTTTTTTTCCCAAATCACGCTTTGTGCTGTGAATTGTGATTAGCGTATTGCTCATCTCGCTTGCTCCGATTTTCATTTGCGAGCATCCGAATCGTAGATAGATTTTTCGCGTGTTTAGTGAAGCGGCAATTCGTTTCGTGGGACTCTGCTGCGGGGATTGAGATCGGTGTTTGCTGGTTTTGGGGATCAGGGGACCATGCTGCGGGCGCCGGATGCGTTCCATGCAGAATTTGGCATAGCACCGTGCAAACAGCAAACAACGAGCGTAACTGTTGCTATTACCGGGGCTTGGGGCGCTGACATGGGTAGGCAATCAGTTACTGGATGCTTGCTACAGTGCCGTAACGGACACGGAGTTATTGGCGATGTTTGGATACAGAAACTTTGGACAATGGCCCCAGGTTTTAAGCTGCAGGGCTTTTTTGGGCTATGTTGTCATTAATATTCGTATAGTCCCTACTGTTGACTTCTGAAACTGAAATTCGTGCAGTATGGTTCATGCTGATAGGATGAATTCTTCTATCATGTTTGGGCATTGCTCCTATGTGAGGACCCTGGGACCACTAACCTGCTTGGCCCTCCATTTTTTTTACTAGGCCCATCGTTGCACACATTTTCCTATTTCACTCTTCTTTTTTTATAAAAAAAAACTCTAGGATGCCACGCCATTTCAATGTTAACTTTACTGAAATTAGAGCAGGAACAACCTTAGATGTCAATTTTCTCCATCAAAGTTTTATGGGACCCAGGAAGTGATCTGACTCCACTACTCTCATCTAACTTTGCGCCTGGTCCATACAATTGCCTGGCCCATACCTATATATCTTGAATATATTCAAAACTTTTGTGCATACACTCTAAATCTGGATAATACCATATTTAGGTCGAGGTAAAGGTCTAGATGAGTGCCTATTCGAATGTTAATTTGGTCTCCCATGAGCTTGATGTATGTTTATGTTCATACACGGTGTTCCTTCTACATGTGTTCCTGCATAGTGTGCCCATTGATGATATTACATAATCGAGCCCATGTGAAAAATTCAATTATGTTATTGGTACATGAGACATCATGCTTCTGTGAGTGAATCAGTTCCTATTCTTCTCGCAACTTATTGTGAAAACTATATTTGGTCATCTGTAGTCACCACAGAAAATTACAGTCCTACACAGTTCAACAATGTGCAAGCTTAGGGCTGAACAGGAAGAATTGGATAAGTGTCATTTATTTTTTATGGTGCGCAAATATTTGATTCATTCGTGCACTAGCTTGTTGAAACCAGGCTTTGGCACCGTATAGGTTGCTGCCAATAGTACGCGAGACTGTTTTCAGTTTTGTTTTTTCCATTCATGTTATTGTTTGTTCTGATCTTAATTTCATTTTCCTGCTAATTGTTCTCAGTGAAAGGAAAGGAAAAAAAACTAAATAGTTTGCCTGATTGCAGAGCCATGCAGGTCTTTTAAATCTGTGCATTGTTGTGTTGATTGCGGTGAATAGCAGGCTAATTATTGAGAATTTAATGAAGGTTTGTTACTTCCCTTTGGGCATTTTCCTCATTTTATTTATTGCTCCCTCTAGTGGCTTCTGCCTTTGCATTCCGCGCACCTGACAAGTGAACATTGAACACATTTTCGTGTTCTGAAATGCTGCTGCAGTATGGCCTGCTTATAAGGGCTGGGTTTTGGTTTAGTGCAAGATCACTGGGAGATTGGCCCCTTCTGATGTGCTGGTATATGTTTAGTAATTCAGTTAGGTTTTCAACTAACAGTTGCACTCTTTATAAAATTAACCAGTTTGTGAATTTCAGCCTTACTTTACCGATTTTCCCACTTGCTGCACTCATGGCTGAGAAGTTGATTCAAAGAAAGTTCATTAGTCATCATGTAAGTTTGTTATGAGCAATTGCTCTGTACTAATCACACTGTTCTTCTTTTTCTGATGTATAGCTTCATTATCATAGATAATCATCAAGGGTCAAATATTGTGTATTTTGAAGTTCCATATGGTCTGTATCTTTGCACTGTTTATGACTTATTTACATCTGTTTGCAGGTCGTTATTCTTCTCCATATCATTATTACAACATCTGTCATTGTCTATCCAGCTGTTGTGATTCTTAAGTAAGGAAATTTCTTTTTGGCTTTGCAGTTTGTTGGATCATCTACTTATAACATTCATTGAACTCTTGTATTTGATGGTATGGGAGACACTCGGTTAATCTCTACCTTTTTTTTTTGTTGCTATATTTCATGGTTCGCCTGCAGACTAAATTCATGTCTCAAACATTTGAACCATCTGATAACCGGTCTTATGTTGAATTATTTTGCATTTTATATTGAAAGAAAAGAGTATCTTTCCACTGTATAACTACGGATCATATTTGCTTACATGCTTTGGAAGTATAATCAACAGCCGCAGCACTTATGATATTATCTAAGAGCTATGTACTATATGATATAATCAACAGCATCAGGAAATCCAGCGGATCATGTTACTAATGAAAAATGATATTATCTGAGAGCTATATGTGAAAATCTGCTTCTTTGGAGTTGACATTGATAATGTTGACCTGCAAGTAGCATTTGAATATATAATAATTTGGATGTTTATCAGTTATTATCAATCATTTGAAGTTACTTGAAAGAATGTTTATCAGTTATTATCAATCATTTGAGTATAAGTATCATCAGGAATAGCGGTTACCTTTTTTCTAGTTCTATTGTCAATCATTTTCAAGGTTCATGCTATATGCTATATAAATTTGTATTGAGGTTTTGATTGCTAATAAATGTTGCTTCAAAAGATAGTGTCACATGCATGAGTTCTGAATTATCACTTAGTTACATTTGAAATGTTTTCAGGTGTGACTCAGCTGTATTATATGGATTTGTGCTAATGTTTCTTGCAAGCATCATGTGGCTGAAGCTTGTCTCATATGCGCATACAAACTATGATATAAGGGCACTGTCCAAAAGCATTGAAAAGGTAACGCCTTGACATGTTTACCTGCATAAACTTGCATTTTTTGGGTAACACCCATTTCCAACCCTTTTCTTCATAAGTGACTTCTTACCTGCATAAACTTGCATTTTTTGGGTAACACCCATTTCCAACCCTTTTCTTCATAAGTGACTTCTTAGGGTAAGGTTCCTTTTGGTGCAAAAATGATTCTGTAGAACATAATCATGTTCTCCTTCCCGTGTAGACCATTTATGCTTCATTGATTATCATGGTTTTCTAGTTTGTAAATTGTTTTTTTTACATATTGTAACAAGGTATTCACTCTCAGTATGGATGGAGTCTATCATTATATTATTAGCTTTTGTCAACAGTTTTCATTATTATGTTGTGTAACAGGGAGTTGCATATAGCAATTCTATTGATCCTGAGAATATGAAAGATCCAACCTTTAAGAGTCTAGTTTACTTCATGTTGTCTCCAACATTGTGTTACCAGGTATCTATTGATCAGTGTTTCTATTCTTGGTTAAGGTTATTGTTCATTCATTCATCACATCCAGTTGGATTTCCTGATGTCACTGTGTACATGCAGCCAAGTTATCCCCGAACAACATGCATTAGGAAGGGCTGGGTGATACGACAACTTGTGAAGTGTCTAATTTTTACGGGCTTGATGGGTTTCATAATTGAACAAGTGAGCTGACTATACTACTCAAGTAACTTTTAACTGTACAGTTTTTAGTTAACTTATCCATTTATTTATTTTGCAGTACATAAATCCAATTGTGAAGAATTCCAAGCATCCATTGAAAGGGAATTTCGTGAATGCTATAGAAAGGGTCTTAAAACTTTCAGTACCAACATTATATGTATGGCTTTGCATGTTCTATTGCTTTTTCCATTTATGGTTAGTATCTTGGTTAACTCGGTCATCATGTTTCTTTTTTATACTTCAGTTGGGTGCCATATGAAATAAATATTATAAGATTCTTACTTGTGTTGGATATTGCATGAAATCAACGATAACACCTCAAGTTGGTTGGGCAACAGTGGTTTTCTATCATAGATCAAACGGCTTTAACCTGCAGCGGACTTTCATATTTCATCTTACACGGCTTTCATATATTTTTCATTCATTTACAGGCTAAACATTCTTGCTGAATTACTCCGTTTTGGTGATCGTGAATTTTATAAGGACTGGTGGAACGCCAAAACAGTTGAAGAGGTAAGAAACCTTTCAAAAGGAGGGTTCAATTATTTTTAAGTTGTTGAGTAGAACTGATGTTAATTGTATTACATGATTTTAATGCTGTGGCACTCTGGGGACTCAGTACTGGAGAATGTGGAACATGGTAATCTTCTTATTACCTCCATCTTAGGATTTCTTTCAATCTTGTATTCAGGGAACACATTTTTACTTTAGCTATGAGCAGTTATTCTGGTAGTGACTGATGAGACCTATCACTAAGCCTGAGAGAGTTGTCTGATTAATTTACATTAATACCCTTTCAGTGACTGACAATTGGTCTACCTCTTCTCAGCCTGTTCATAGGTGGATCGTCCGACATATATATTTTCCATGCATAAGGAATGGCTTGTCAAGGGTAATTCTTCTAAGTGTATAAAGGAATTTCACCATATTTTTCGTTCTCATTGCTTAATAGTTGGAAACACTTGTTTGGTTGATTTATGTTTCCAGTACTTTTCGTTTTATTGGATATGAGGCCTAAAATAGTACAAAGCTTGCTTTTTTTTTTTTTGATAATAATATAAAGAAAAGAAGACAAAATAGGGGTCCCACAGCCCCTCTGAACAGCTTGGGAGAAAAAATAAGAAAAAGAAGTTCATCCCCCAGGAAATGGGGAAGAGAAACAGCTATTTTATCTGTACAAATTGATGATTGTGTTGAAGGTAGCTTGCTTGGTTTGGGGCAATCTGTGGGCCTGCAAATCTGCTTCAGAGAGGAAATTGTGCTTCCAATTGTTAAATGTTGGGTTATTGCGGTTGAAGATTTTGTCATTCCTTTGCTTCCAAATATGCCATTGATCACATGATGATACAATTCCGGATTTGTAATTTGCAAATCTGCTAGTTCTAATGATAACAACAGGACAAATGGCTTGTAACTTGTAAGTAATACTGATCGGATATGAGCATGGGATGTGAGACTAGAGACCGTACCCAGTGCTGAGAGCTCCCACACTGTGCGGGGTCTGGGGATGTGAGATTAGAATTAAGCAATTTTTATTATTGACATGTATATAGAAACCTATGAGCATGGGATGTGAGATTAGAATTAAACAATTGCGAATTCTGGCCTCTTCCGATTTTGATATGTAAATTCACGAATATACATAAATATTTTCTAGCTATTTTATTCTTCATTTTGCATGATTGACATGATTTCTTACTATCCGCTTCTTGATTTCATGATATTTACTGCAGGGCGTTGCCATTCTAATCTCGTTTTTAGTTTCTGCCATACTTCATGAGGTAGTTCTCCTAAAAATCCTGATTATCCTATATGCATATACAGCATTTCTTGTTTGTTCTAGTCACAAGCTAGGCATGGAACAGGAGGTTTCCATGCTTTCTTCAGCATTTTGTACGCTCCTTTGTAGTAAAAGAGCAAGGTTGACATGAATGTTTACGAGTTGGTTACCATGCAATTTTGTCTCGTGAATTTACAGATATGCATTGCTGTTACAGATATGCATCGCTGTGCCATGCCACATTTTCAAGTTCTGGGCATTTATTGGGATCGTGTTTCAGGTACTGAAGTAAACTCTATTTGCCGTGTACAGATCTATCTGTCCATTTCGTTCCATCTTACTCTATGTGACTTCCATTGGTGCCTGTTCCGTTTGTATCCTTTTGGCAGTCATAGTCGCATATTGTAGCAACCATTATAATGGCCTTTAGAGCTGCCCTTGCAGACAATGAACTGGTAGGATATGAAATTTTTTATGATGTACACACCATCTGAGACCCCTGATTTTGAGATAATTGATAGAAACTACTAGGGCACCACAATGAGATAGAAACAACAGGCATGGACTTATTGTAGGCGCTTGTTGTGGCTACGCATGAATGATATCATGCTTGTTAGCGTGTAGCTGACTCCATTGATTGTCATCTTTCCCAGATACCCCTGGTGTTCTTGACGAAGTATCTTCAAGAAAAGTTCAAGAACACGATGGTATGCTATGCCAATCACAAGTTGCCATCTTTCAAGTTCCCATTGCTGCCTGCCACATAGTTTTCTAAACTCTTGCACTTGACAGGTGGGCAACATGATATTTTGGTTCTTCTTCAGCATACTTGGACAGCCAATGTGCGTTCTTTTGTACTACCATGACGTCATGAACAGGCAAGCCCAGGCAAGTAGATAGTTCCGTCGAAGCTTGTCACATAATTTTCTCAAAAAGAAAAGCTTGTCACATGATACCGAAAATCAGAAGCAAATCGACTCAGGGTAGAAACAACAGGCCCCTTGCCATTTTGTCATCGCAACTCAAGTTTGAAGCTTGCTGATGGTCTATCCCATTGCGTCCTGCTGGGGATGCAGCGTGTACATTACCAATGACTAATGATGCCTCTGAAGCCACCCAGGAGGTCACCTGCCGACATGTGGACTCTACACTTATGGTTTAGTCTGCGGTGCAGTGTGCATAATTTAAGGTCGACTCGATGTATACATGTATGTACAATGATACGCGACACATCATGTCCTGATCCCTAAAGTCCAAATGAGCAGAAGGATCAATTCGGAATGAGCCTAAAATAACCTGATCAGGTGTGACTGTCGTGTGACGCTTGTGTATTAACGTTGCTGAAAAAAATAGCAGTATCTTTGACCTGTCACATTTGTTGTGCGCAGTATGACTGGAAATGTGTGATTCAATATCTTATTGGCACCTACCGTCTGCTTGACCACTGGACCTGACTACTGGAAAACCGAAACAGAGAGAACCTGTAACCGAAAGCAAATCCCCAGCAAAATCACATAAGAGGAAAGTTCAAAGGCGCGTTTTTTTTTCTATACGAGCGCAGGGCATCAGAAGGTCATGTTACTGCACTCATCCCTGACTTCTGCAAAGAGATCAGAGTTCATGTATCTTTCACCGCCGCGCGGGAATATGGTCACAATCATCTTTCCCTTGTTCTCCGTCCTACCTGCGAGCTGTGATGTGTTCAACATGTCATGAAATAGCAGCATCTAAGTACTACACTAGTATAGATAGTCAGGGCAAACTTGATGAGAGTGAAGACGAGCATTTTACCTTGAGGCAAGCGGCGGCATTCGCGCCGGAAGATATGCCGACCAGCAGGCCCTCCTCCCTTGCCAGCCTCCTCGCCATGGCCATGGCTTCCTCCGAGCTCACCGTCACGACATCGTCGATCACCGACGTGTCTAGGACTTCCGGTACGAAACCTGCTCCCGTTCCCTGAATCTTGTGAGGCCCTGGCGCGCCACCTGATCAGCAGAACCAACAGAGACGTTATGTATGGTCATTCGAACCTGTGGTTGATAACTCTGCGAGACGTATTTCAGCATTTGCAGAGATATCCCAATCTTGAGGCCACCTGAAATTACAGCGCTTTCTGAAGGTTCGACGCACACTACTCTGACTGATGGCTTTTCCATCTTCAGATACCTTCCTACGCCTGTTAATGTACCGCCCGAGCCGACCGAGCACACGAAAACATCCACTTTGCCGGCTGTATCCTTCCATATCTCGGGTCCTGATGTTTTCAGAAAATAATAGGCAGATGGCTATCAAGTACAAGTATGGTGCCTCGTCAAAGAAAAGATGGGCCATAACTGAAGAGAAACTATACTGCTTCAAAATTTATTTTATGAACTAACTAAAGATATTATAAATAATCGGAGAGAGTAGTAGTTATGTGCAAAGAGTGGAAAAAAAATTAGCGCTTCGATGTACCAGTCCATCTGAAGTGTGCCTCTGGATTTGCTGGGTTAGTTACTTGATCCAGACAATGCGAATTTGGTATAGTCTTCATCAGCTCTGCCACCTTGTCATTCATACCCTTGAACCCAACTGCAGGATCTGCGGCAAATGAAAGGCAAGCTGTTGAGTGGCAAATGAATTTGGTATAAAAAAACTTACCTGAGATAAACTAAAGTGTACTGCTGCATGAGGCACTGTCTTATGAGTGATTTATAACCAGTAGGACCTGAGCTAGAGACCCTGTTTCTCACCTGTTAGTATCAATTCAGCCCCAAAAATCTCAGTAGCATCTGCTTGTCAAGTGAATACTTCGCCGGCATGACGGCAATAAACCGGTAACCTTTCTGAACAGCGATGAATACCAATCCGATCCCGAGATTGCCGCTTGTTGGCTCAATCAGAGTTGTAAGACCAGGTGAAATCAAACCCCTTTCCTCCGCATCTTCAATCATTCTGCAGAAAAATGCTCCTCGATTGATACAGTATGTGTAATACTCGTAAAACCCAAAAGTTCGACAGAAACAGGCCGTGTTACTGAAGATACGAGGTATGTGAATGAACACACCGGAGAGCACTCCTGTCCTTGACGGAGCAAAGAGGTTGATATGCTTCCATCTTCCCGACCAACCGAGCTTCCACGCCGTCGTTCCTAGCGATGTTTTTCATCTCTACAAGCGGGGTCCAACCTATCAACTGAACACAAGGATAATATGTATGAGTTGATCGGCAAATATGTGCCAACTCGACGCTAATGAGAAAGCAATATGTAATTTATCATCTTTGGGTTGTAAAACAGGGGCAAGAAAACGCAAAGAGCAACCCCATGACCTCGGTGATGTTGGAGGCAATGCTCTCCTCCTGGGCCCGGGAGGATGTGAGAAAGGACGGCACGCCTTTCCTCCCCTCCGCTGCCATGGCTGCTCCTTCCGACACGGTTCTCCGGCTGCAGAGCATAGGCGTTTATCCAAGGGAAGTTGGAAAGGTTCCATCGGCTTGGCCATCTTCGTACAGCATGGATGTTAACAGCCGATGGGACAGAAAGCCATTTTGCATGCACCACAAATGTTCAGGCCTGATATTTTCAGGGTTGGTAGTCGTATTCGTATGTCTTCCAAATTAGAGCACATGCTAGAGTTACATACATAGTCTACAAAATTTTTACGCACCGCTGATGTAGATCATACGAGGATGACAAAAATTGAACAGCAGCTCCGGTAATCACGGTAGAAAAAAATAAATGTGGTTGTCCACATCAGCAAGTAAGTAATTGTTCGTAGACTAAGTCTAGCATTTTCGTCCAAATTATAGCTTGTCGATTAGGTAATAATGAATCGGACGTCTGCGGTTGGTAGTGCAATCTTGTTTGGTCATTAGAAATTGCAGCAGCACGCGGTTTTCAAAGCCGGTTTATACTTATATGGTACAGTAGGTCTCACATGTCAGGTGCGACATTATTATTTCTCTCTTTCTTTTCTTTTTATCTCTTTCTCTTCACTTTCCTCTCTTTCTTGATGCCCAGCAGCCCCTCTCTCTCTCCTCTCCCCTCCAGCCCCTCTCTCTCCTCTCGCTCAGCAACCTCTCTCTCTCGCCTGCGGAAACGACCGACCGTGGTCCTTGGGCCTATCCTGACCCCCCACAGTCCGAGTTGGTTGCCACCTCCTTTTCCTTCTATCATCATTCGAGTATGCTGTCTAAAAAAATCATACGAGAAAAAACGTACGTACAACTTGAATGATTCTCGCTAAAATAACACGCTTCAGATTTTTCTTCTATCGTTACATTACTCTACCTCTCCTTCTTTCTTTCTTAAAACAAACAATATTCTTTACTGATTTAAATAATTTCTTTTCTATTATATTTATTTATTCACTGTTCTATTGTATTTTCATTTTTTCCCACGAATAATAATTTTGTTTCAGAAAAAAATATTTTCATAAAGCATGTTTCAGAATTTTTCACTGTCATTCTGGATTATGTTCAATAATTTGTTCCGCACTTTTACCATCTTATTCCATGGATTATTTAATTTGCTTTGAAACATTCAAATTTTGTTCCCAAACAAACTCATATTATTCTCCAACATAATAATTTTAATCAGAACTTATTCCATCTTGTTCCGTAGATTACTGTATATTTGTTTTTTTGTTCAAGAATAAACTGATTTTGTTCTAGATTGTATTAATTTTGTTCAAACCGTTTTAGACTTATTCTATAGGTTATTGTATTTGTTCTGGAACATTCGGTTTTTGTTCCAGAACAAGGATTATATTAATTGTGATGCAAAAAAATTTAACTTGTTTCACACATTATTGATTTTGTTCCAGAACATAAAAATAAATGTTCTAGAATAAAATATATTTGTTCTCAACAATGTTCCGAAATAAAAGGAACAATGTTCTAGAACAAAATATATTTGTTTTGGAACAAAGTTCCGGAATGTTCTGGAACAATTTAGATTTATTTTGAACAAAACATGATTTTTTCTAGAACAATTTTTTTTTAACAAATGGATTTTGTTCCGAGTTTTAAGTTATTTTGCTTAGATTTATTTTGGAATAATGTTCTGGAACAAACAAATTTTATGCTTAGTTTGTTTTCGTCTTGTTCAAAAATTATTTTTATTATAAACCAATTACCTAACTTGTTTGTTTTTATCTATTTTGAACAAAAAAATAGATTTGTTCTCAAACGAAGTTCTGGAACAAAAGGAACAATATTCTACAATAAAATTAGATTTGTTCTGGAACAAAATAGATTTCTTTTTGAACAATGTTCTCAAACAAAGATGTTGTTCTGAGTTTTTTTCAACAGTATTTTTGAACATACAGATTTTGTTCAAAAGAAAAGTATATTTATTCTAGAACAATATTTTTGTTCTGGAACAAAAATAATTATTCTAGATTTTCTACGCTCCAAATTGATTTCTATCCATACAAATTATTTTAGAGTTGTCTACCTTTTGTTTTACGTGAAGCGCGCTGAAGAGATAAGTGTAAAATTACGTGAATAGTGGGCAAGGGAAGCATAGAAAACAGTTCACGGGACCACACACTTTGCGCCTTCTGCGCTCCGTAGCTAGATGGCTAGGAGGAGGTGTGCAAGAGGAGCGAGTCGGATCGCCTCCTCTTCATTGTTACTAAGATTTTAGCTTCTCTGTTTCTCTGGGTGCAGGGAATGCCCATGATTTGGGAGTAGTTATACTAAGGAGAAAATTCTCTCTATGGCCTCCAAAAATATGAGGCTTCCTTATATGACCTTTAAAAAATTAAATTTTCCTATAAGTCCCAATTCCATTTTGACTTCCCTCTATGGCCTTGCCGTCAGATTTGGTGCATAACTGTGTTAAGTCTAGTGTAAAAAGACCGTTTTACCCCTAGAATGAAATAAACTTATTTTTCTAAAAAAAATATTCTGCTAGAAGTATTCATTTTATGGTCGTTGTATAAATATGAAACATGCATTTCGGCTTGTTTTAAAATTTCAGCTTGTTTAAAAATTGAACCGGATCAAGATATGTTTCAACTCAATCTACTGCTATGTACTGCCCTAATTCATTTGTCAAACTTTGAAAAAAAATTGAATTTTACATTTTATAAAGGAAATTATGTCCGACGTTTATTTTTCTGCAAATATAAATGATTAAGAAATTTTGACACCATTTGAATAATTAAGCAAATTCAAAATGAAAGAATAATGTGTAAAATTGATCGGGTTCAATTTTTAAAAAAGCTAAAATTTTAAAACGAGTCAAAATACATGTTTGATTTTTATTAAAAACAGAAAATGAATACTAGCTTCTAACAGAATATATTTTTTTAAAATAAGTTTATTTCGTTACAGAGGTAACACGGTTTTTTTATACAAATAGCGTTTTTATTATTTAACAAATGGCATTTTTTTTATTCTTCAACAAAGGAGTCAAA
The DNA here is from genome assembly GCA_031894775.1 of Chloris gayana. NCBI lineage: Eukaryota > Viridiplantae > Streptophyta > Magnoliopsida > Poales > Poaceae > Chloris > Chloris gayana. The sequence goes on from JAUNZO010004415.1 coordinate 310,305, forward strand.
ATGTGTTGTGTATAAGATTGTCATGGTAGAATTCCTTCGAACCAGAAAGAAATTCAGCAAAGAAAACAAAGCCTTAGAACTTTTCGAACTATGTTTCAATTAGACAAATTTCACAAGTGATGACTTCTTGAACCTCCATATGATGTAATTTTTTCCCTGCAGACATTCACATTTGAATCATTAGCGGAATTGGCACATATAGCAGTTCAACACATGTCCAGAATGCATGAACCAGCAGCTGGAACCAACTTACACAATCCGTTACAAATAGTGTATCACTTGAAAAGATGTGATAATTCATTTACAACGATCCTGGCACTGTTGGTTATAAAAAAAACGATCCTGGCACTGTTGGCATGGTAAAGAAATCATTTAAAGAAGCAAACAGACAAAATCCTGCCCTCTACTACTATATGCCAAGAGCCCAAGAATATATATAAGCTATAAGCCAGTAAAAAATGTACAGCAAACTTGATTTTCTTGATTCACTTGCATGAATGCAGCATTAAGGATTGTACAGTATAGTGTCGTTAAAAGATCTAACAGATATGAGTTTGTATACGCCCAGAGCATACAGTGATGCCACCACGAGGCATCTGTGTGTTGGGAAAATGCTATACCTCAGATATACTTATCACACTTGGAGTTCCAACAATACATCCCACAAGAAAAATCCTTGTCAATGACAAAAAGAATATACATAAACTATGAAAATTACAATGTGCCAGGCATACTGTCCCTAGTGTGCTTTGAGAGCACTGCCCCACATTTGTGTATGGCTCTGGACAAGAAAGTTTTGAAGCTCATCGTACCATTGAAGGACCCAGTTTCAAGAAACCAGGTTAGATGGCAGAATAAACCTCCTATCGCTCGGTATTTTTGTCAGACACTGCTGGAGTATCCAATTTGTTCTGCCCACCTTGTGTTGTATTGTCACCCTCATTGTCAGGGAAAACTTCTGACCGCAGTGAGGGCGCAATCTTGTCAACTTGAAGCCATGTTGCTTCCCACAAACTGTTTTCACTGTCACTTGTCTTTGACAGGATGGCACTTGCTTTCATGACCATCAGTATGTTCTTGACCAGTTCTGGGATAGCCTCTTGTAGCTTCTCCGTCCTCCTCCCTCTCACTTTGACTTTCATGAACTTCTCTATCATGTCGAGAACTTCCAACCACAATTTACCAAAACTGCTCTGTGCTGAGAGATCTTTAAGTGACTGCAAGAACACTTTGCATAACAGTTTTACAGCATGCAAGAGTGACACCTCCATGTTTCTAAAGTCTTTAGGTGAGTAATTCTGCGCAATCTCCAATAGTTCATCAAGCAACTGGAAAATAATATCAAATGACATTAACCACGTAGAAGATGAAACTGTTATTCCATCAACTACTAGGCATCTATGCAATGACAACAGTGCATGGTTCCTAACTTCCTCCCTCTGATCCGTGCACACCTTTCGTAGAGCCTGCACTAGCCGCAGCCACATCTCAGCAATTCCTTCCAATATATTTGCCTCTCCACCAGCTTCTTTAACCTCGCGTGACCAACGGGTAAGGCAATTCACTGAACCTTCCATTAGGTTTAAAGCATGGATAGACCGTTCTGCAGACCCAAGCCGAGATTCTGCAAACTGCCTCGAGGCCTCCACTGACAAGACAAAGTTGGCAGGTGAGAGATGTGCCCCCTCTGACATGATAAACACCAAAGCTTCAAAACCAGCATCGGAAGCATCAGGATGGCGTGCAGTGATGCAAAGCAAGGAAATGATAGTCCGCCAACCCATCTGGGACTTTATATGGATCGCATTGGCCTTAACAAGCCCAGTGACCTCCAAAGTAATGTTTTCACAGTACGCATCAGCTACACGGGCATCAAGTTTCAAAATAAGCTGCAGTGACTTCAGTAAAGTATCTGCAAGGTCCTCTTTATATGGAAGCAACCTCTGACAGATAAGCAATAGCCCAAATACAGCTTTCTCCACCAGATTGCAGGGCATTACTGTGGACTGGACGATGTGAGCTATGTGCTCATAAACACCTTTCCACAACTGATTAATCCTGTCTCTGTTGTTTAATGTGACAGTAATTAGAAGCTCTAAGCAGAAGACAGCTGTCCCTTCATCATTAAGTGAGCTGGTGATCTTCTGAGGCCGTCCTGCTGCCTTAATAAGGGCACTTGCTAAATCTAAAAGTGACTCGGATAGTAAAAATTTGCTCTCAGTGAATATGGTACCTATTTGGCACTTCTTCACAGTCTCTGCAGCATTCCTCTGGGCAGCAAGTTGTTCCTCAGTTGGCTGGGACCTTGGCTCTTCAGCATCTAAATAGAGTAGTTGGCTGAACCTCCCCATCAGTCCATAAGACTTCTTTGGGGTGCTAATTGGCAAAACTGGTGGCACAGCTGCACATGAGGCAAGCTTGCTGGGCAACGAATCTGAAGAGGAGTCCTGGTCGTCAGCTGTATCACCAGTGAGGCGAGCAGGAAGAAGGCCTATCTTATGCAATCTTAAAATGCAATCAACAATATTCCTCCATCCACTGCGTATGTGGTCACCATAAGTAGTTGCTATAGTGAATACAGCCTCAGTTGCCATTCTAGCCTTGGTATCCTCCCGAAAGCTGTTACAGGATCATCAATATAGGAAGTGCTCAACAAAGTAGTGAACTTACATAGTGCCACAACAAGATCATTCAGGATATTTTCGAGATGATAAAATGCAGACAGTTTAGCCACTGACAGAAAACCATCGATGCATAATGTTAGAACCTCTTCATGCTCAACATTATCAAAGACCACAGAAATAGCAGCAACTGTCGATCCAGCCATGGCAGAAAACATGTCATGATCAAGAAAAGGGTAGGAGTCACAGGCAATGTATTTTGATGTTCTCTTTGACTTCCACATCAGATCAGCCCAACGACTGAAAGACATCTCAGAACACCCGGCTCCTTGCTCAGGAATAGTTCTGATTTCATTACGACAAATAGAATAATAAAGCTCAGACAAGAACTGTCTTGGAAGATCATTCCCTCCATTTATACGGCGATTGTTCCTAATAAAGTCTTCTTCAGTCATCTTCTTCTTGACCCTTACATTATGCTGATCAGTATTGAGCATGATTACTGAATATGATAACACCAGAGCAGCATCCCTATTAACAAACATTTGGGGTGATTGTTCATAGTACCGCTCAGAAAAAGCCTCAAGAATCCTCTGTATCTTCTGTGACTCACCAGGAAGACGGAAAGTTTCCAAGAAGAGCCTAAGTGCAGCATCCAAATTCATCTGCTTAAAATCAAACGTTCTAGCAAATTCATGAAGGACCTGAATAGAGAATTCATCATGATTACCCAGGTAGTCCCCAAGAAGATTTTTGTCCAACCCAGGTGTGTACCGGAAGAATAAAGCAACATTGTGTGGATCAAGTTTTTCAGGCAAGAGATGAACACCTTGCAGATACTCAAAGCCCTTCTTTTTGTCTCTATTGAAATGTTCAACGCCAACCATTAGCTTCCTTTTGATACTTTTTTGCTGGTGAACAAATTTAACCCACTGATCAGGATCAGTATTGCTATCACACTTCAACTGCCAGAAAGGGAAGTATTCATTTATTTCTGGCACTATATGCTTATGCTGCTGAGGTGTCTTATCAGTCCGCTCTGCCATTGACTGAATGACAGAAACCAAACCATCTAAAGCAAGTACATTCAAGGCTGATAAAGGACTGTTAACAGGAAATGCACTTTTAGACAGAAGATTAGCTAGCTCTTCAAAAATATTTGAGCATTGCAAATCACAGTCCATGTTAGCATACATCTCAGCCATAAACTCTTTCTGCCGGCAGAAATCCACTAGAGCCTCCAATGCAACTTCTTGTTGCTGATAGCTAGCTCCATATCTACTCTGGGCTAACCTTAGGATCACACATGAGAAGAAAGCTTCTATTTGCAGCTTAAGCTCATGACGCAAATGGTAGAAGAGAGTGAAAACAATGCTACACACTGTGGATAGGATCAAGGGGCTCATTGACAAGCCAAAGTGCATTAGATTGCGGAAAAGTTCATCCTGAACAAACGCCAGCAATTTTGGGTGCATATGTATCGAGGAAGCCGACAACTCAATGGCTGAATTAATCAACCCCAGAGCAAACAACGGCACATCCTCATCAAAGTCAATTGGATTAATCCTTGGGTTCACCTCTATGTCTTCTGCTATGTTCAAGAGTGAGCACATAAACTGCAATATCTCTATCATGCAAGAAACCCCAGATGGCTCCATCATGGCTTTATCTTGGACGACACCAGATCCATCCCCCACCTCATCACCAGAGCTGTTCAAGCACACATATTCATTCTTACCATTCCCAATCTCCTCAGCACTTGGACCTTGGTTTTTGCAATCAGCACCCTGCAGATCAAATACTACATTACATCTTAGTAGGAATATATGGGGCTTTCTACTATCAAAAGCGTGTTCCAATGTTAAAAAAAAAAGCGTGTTCCAAGCTAACATGGAGCATAACTTGCCGGTCGTGATAGAGAGTAGAGTTGAACTAAGTGGCAGCTTGAGCATAGTAATACTGCTAGAACATCCAACTAAGAAGCCAAAACAATCATGAAACCTGATCACACATCTACATCGTTTGTTGACACTTCAGACCAGAGACTGGCAAGTTGCATTGTACAGTGGAGGGAGGAATTGAAACGCAGTATAAGTAGTGAGTGCAACAACGCTCAAACCAACAGGGGTGGAGTAATCAGTCGTAACACAGCCCAAGTAGTGAGTTCAAGAGTGATCGAACCAAAATAGAGGTAAGAGTAATCAGTCGCACCTGCTGGTCGGCAAGCACTTCGGCAGCGAGGTCGGGCAGGCGGGCAAAGACACAGCGGATCACCTCCTGCATGGTCTGCCGAGAGACACGCTGCAGCAGCTCCCCTTGGTCCCGGCCTGCTGCACGACGCGGAAGCATGTGCTGACGATCGCGCAGACGTGGCGGTTGGCAAGCACCGGCGCGGCGCGGCCACGCACACAGGCGAGCAACACCTGCAGGACACGGGCCAGGACGGCCTCTTCGGACGCCGGGTCGGTGACCTCGAAGCGGCACCCAGTGACTGCGTCGACGACGGCGCCCATGGCCTCGGCGGCGCCAGGCGCGCAGGGCGCGATGAGGTCGAGGGTGAGGATCTTGTGCAGAGACGAAAGCGCGGCGCCGGTGATGGGCGCTCCGGTCTCGTCGGAGCGGACGACGTCGAGGAAGGGGCGGAGGTAGAGAAGCGGCTCGACATCGTCACGCCAGCGCGGGCCCCAGGCGGCGGCGCAGCGGCGGAGAGACTTGAGCCCTGCGATTAGGGGTGGTCGAGGTGCTCGTCGTCGGCACCGTCGTCCCCGCCGTAGCGCACGCCGGCCCAGCGGACGTTGCGGCGCATGACCGCAAGCACTGTGGCGACCTCGGACGACAGCACGCACGCCATCGCGACGCGCGGCGGCGGCCGGGGATCCGACGCCGCGCCCGCACCAGACGATGACGGCGACGCTGCCCGCAGGCCGCCCATGGATCTGCAGGGCGGAGCGGGGCGTGAGCAGGCAGCTCTAGGAGGGCATTCACGAATTGGGATCTGAGAGAGGAGGGGCGCCGGGATCTGATTTGGCTAGTGTTGCGACTAGCCAAGGGCTGGATCTGACGAGGGGAGAACTCGTAGTCAGACCTTCGTAGGTTGCTTCGCTCTTTTCTCACTTGATGATTTCCCAAGTTTGTTTTTCCACAGAAAAATGGTTTTTATTAGTTCGCTCCGGATTTTAAAATATTTGTGGAATTATTTTCTGTGAATTATTAGTTCGATCCAGATTTAAAAATTCACATGTAATTTTGTACTGTTCAGAGGATTGCAGAATTATTAATCATCACATTTTTTTTGTATTTTGTTAGATATTATTACTCATATTTGCTACGCATTTTCAGGTCATAAGTATATAATTAGGTACATATGCCTTTAAAATGGTAAAACTACTTTGATTTAGTATTTCGCGTGATGAGTTGTCATCTAAGAATTCTAAGTTTGTTTCTATAAGAAACATCTCAATAAGGAATAAGCTGGTTCCAAGTTGAAGTGATAGTAAGAAACTAGTGATGTTACTCTTCTGTTATTGGAAAGAATGATCTAGATCATCATAATCCAATATGTAAAATACAAGCACTCGTAGCACTCGTGGTACGTGTTACATTTTGTTCTTATTTTATAAGAAAATATTGTTAGTATTTAGATGATAATTAAGATCATAGATTCATAAAGTGTTCAAGTTAAGTTATAATTTTAGTCATTTTCAATGTTGGGGCTATTCGGCTGTAGAAGCTAGCTTATATTGCAGTATAACCTGCCAGACCGAACACGTTGTAGCTGATATTACTACATGTCATATGAATAATTCAATTCTGTAGTCACAAAAGAATTAGACGATTGTGATATGAGAATGTTTTAGGTGTATGTATATACTTTTCTCGAATAATTGCATGGAAGTAAGGGCTTGTTTGGTTGATAGCCAAATGTTGTCACACATGGTTTCTAAAGTTGTTAAAAGTATGACGAGCAATTTGTTCATCAAACTTTTAGTAACTTTGTAATAATATGAGTCTATGACATGTAGTATACTCATATGGCAAGTCATACTTGTGGTAGGCAACTAAACACTAGCCGAAAAAGCCGTAACATACCAAATATCCGGTATACCAAAGTTTTGGTAATGAACCAAATACACCCTAAATCCAACATAAAATGTATTTAAAAGGACATTTTTTACGATTCTATGAAATAAAAAAATTGTCTATGAAACACTGCATAATATTGATTTTATATTTAGGACATTGAATAAAAGAAATTGTTTGTTGCACATTGGAAACAAACTGGCTAGAGCCTCCTATCAATATTTATAAGTGTCATGTGGATAAATGTTCAGAAAAAGGTTTTATTTTAATGTCTTATGGATTAAATGAACATTTAGATAAATGTCTTGAAAAACATTTTCAAGCATTAGAATTTTTTTGAACTAATAACAAGGTATCAAAAGATAGAAATGAGGTGTTTTCTTAGGGGAAAAAAATTGGGTAACAAAACCCCTCAAAACCCTACACCTCAACCTTCCCCCCATGGCCTGATTCCCTCCCAACGCCGCCGCCGGAGGCGGTCAAACGATGCTATCCCTCCCCCGACGCCGCCACCTCCTCCGCCTCTGCGCTCACCGGAACCCTAATCTATCCCGCTTCTCCTTCGCCGTTGCCTTCCTCTCCACTCACCCTACCTCCGCCTCCCCCGGCTCCGGCGCCGCCGCCACTCCCGTCACCGACCGCCTCCGGCTCTTCCGCTCCCTCCACGCCGTACCTCCCGATCTCCTCCTGTCCCACCCCCTCCCCTCATCCGCCCACGTCTGCCTCGCCGCCCACCTCGCCGCCCGCGCTCGCCTCTTTTCGCACTCCCGCCGCCTCCTCTCCCAGGTTCTTTGCTCCGGCCACCGGCCCCACGTCGCCGCCTCGCTCGTCGACCTTCTTCACCACGCGGCGCTTGTTCTGGGGCCACGCCGCAGCGCGCTACCCTCCGTCCTCGACACCCTTCTTTCCGTGCTCACCGACCACGGCCTCCTCGACGACGCGGTACGAGCCCTTACCCGCGTGCGCCAGCTGCGTGTGCCGCCCAACACGCGCACCTGCAACCATATTCTCCTCCGCCTTGCCCGCGACCGCCGCGGTGGACTCGTCAGGCGGCTCTTCGACCTACTGCCCGCGCCCAACGTGTTCACGTTCAACATTGTGATTGATTTCCTGTGCAAGGAAGGGGAGCTGAAGGAGGCAAGAGCAATGTTTAAGCGGATGAAGGACACAGGCTGCTCTCCAGATGTTGTCACCTTCAATTCCTTGATTGATGGGTACGGCAAGTGTGGGGAGCTGGAGGAGGTGGAGAAGCTGGTGGAGGAAATGAAGAAGTTCAGCATTGCACCCGATGTTGTAACTTTCAATGCTCTGATCAGTTGCTTCTGTAAGTTTAGTAGGATGGAAAAAGCGTACAGCTATTTTGGGGAGATGAAGAGGCAGAAGTTGATGGCAAATGTGGTGACATTTAGCACCTTTGTTGATGCATTTTGCAAAGAGGGGATGGTCAGGGAAGCAATGAAGCTGTTTGCACAGATGAGGGTGAGAGGGATGATGCCAAATGAGTTCACTTATACTTCATTAGTTGATGGCACCTGCAAGGCAGGGAGGCTTGATGATGCCATTGTATTGCTCGATGAAATGGTACAACAGGGGTACCATTGAACATTGTGACTTACACTGTGATGGTTGATGGCCTTTGCAAAGAGGGTAAGATTGCCGAAGCGGATGATGTTTTGAGGTTGATGGACAGAGCTGGTGTTAAAGCCAACGAGTTGCTGTACACTACACTAATTCACGGGCACTTCATGAAGAAGAATGGTGAGAGAGCACTGGATTTGTTGAGTGAGATGAAGAACAAAGGAATGGAACTAGATGTTTCACTCTATGGCACCCTCATTTGGGGCCTCTGTAATAGTCAAAAGTTGGATGAAGCTCAGAGTCTGTTACATAAAACGGATAGCTGTGGTTTGAAGCCTAATCATGTCATCTATACAACACTAATTGATGCCTACTTTAAAGCTGGAAAAGTGTCAGAGGCTTTGGCTCTCCTTCACAGGATGCTGGACTCTGGGTTTCAGCCAAATGTTGTGACTTATTGCTCATTAATTGATGGACTGTGCAAAGCAGGATCAGTCAAGGAGGCAGTCTCCCATTTCAACAAAATGAGGGAATTAGGTGTAGGTCCAAATGCACATGTTTACACTGCCCTAATCGATGGTTTCTGCAAGATTGGTTCGTTGAATAAGGCTGTGCAATTGTTGAATGAAATGGTTGATAGAGGTATTCCTCTTGACAAAGTAGTGTACACCACTATTATCGATGGCTACTTGAAGCAGGGAAATCTCCAGGATGCCTTTACAGTTAAGGCCAAGATGATTGACAGTGGTTTGTCACTTGATCTCTACTGCTACACTTGTTTTATTTGGGGGTTCTGTAATATGAATATGATGCAAGAAGCCAGAGAAGTTCTATCAGAAATGATCGGAAATGGTGTTACTCCAGATAACACAGTTTACAACTGCCTGATAAGCAGATACCAGAAACTGGGTAACATGGAGGATGCAGAAAATCTTCGGAAGGAAATGGAAAGTGTCTGTATAAAAGATGATACTGTTTCTGGTGGTGAAACATGAGCTTGTACACAGTATGGAAAGATTGATTTTTATACAGTGTCAATATCTCTGCAATTGAACCATATAACAATCACTGAGCTGAAACTTCCATGCTGTAAGGCAGCACATGACACTAGTAAACTTCGATATTTCCACCAAGCTCAAGTTGCTTGGCAAACTGGTCTGGATGCTACACTTAATCTGAGTGCAGAACGAGAATGCAAGAGAATTGTGTAGGCAAGGAGGCAAGGAGCAGCTCAAGTTTTAACTACTTCAATGGTAAGACTTGCTCTATATTCACATCACCATTCTACAAATCTCATTGGCTTGCTTTATTTTCTTGCACAAACAATTGTAAGGACTTTGTATTCTACTCATGTATCTGATAATCAAACAATTGATTTCCATTTGAACAGGTCAATATCATTGATCATACTTCCACTGATGCTGACACCACTCACATATCTTCAAAGCATGTAAGTCATTGCACGACTCTATTAATTGAATGTTTATGATAACAGGTGGGTACTTGTGGCTTAATGTTAAATGTTTGGTATGCTCAGTTGCTCATTATCAGTATTTATATATAGAATGATTAGCCTGAGGAACCATAATATGAGTATACTATCATAGCCCAACAGTGCAAAAATAACCTACTAGTTTGTACTATCCTTGGCAACAAAAAAAAACCCAACACTAGTATACTTGTTTGTTAAGTGGGATGGGTTGAAAAGCTTTTAATGCATTCTTCAAACCGTGCACTCTATCGGGGTTTTAATTTTGCAGATCTGTATATACTGACAAATGGAGAAGCTAACCAATGCCATTTTTCTGATATTTCGTCATTTTTTCATGTTTCATTTTTATTTGTTAATATTTATGGAATGATATAATAGCCATGTTCTACTGTCTCAAGTAGTCAATTATTTCATATTACTGGGAAATTTGAATGATTTTTGCGCTTATTGGAAATCAGATGATCCAATGCAGGTTTTGGTCAAGCGGACCTATGACATAAATTGTTGAATCCATGTTTCTATGTCCCTGTGAGGACCATGGTGTAATTTGGGAAAAAAAATGTTGGAGGAGTTATGTTACTCCTAACTGAACTCATGGTTGAGGCGTCAGAAAGAGAGGGCTAGGAGATAACATTGTATTCTGTTATAATCTGCCAATCAAGCAGCTTTGGGGTTTACCTTCTTGTGGGGATAAAAGTTTCCTTGGAATCTATCAGTTGTACAGAAAGTGTTGCCTCTATTAGATCTGCACAAGCGAGGACGAACCAAGACAGTTTGCTCTGCATTCATTTTTGTTAGGCCAGTACATGAGTGCAGATGTTAGCTCTGTAGTGATAGCAATGTAGTATCGCAGTCTATTGTTCATAAAGAGATTCTTTTCTTCAAAAAATGTTGTGAATAATAGTGGTACACTGATCAAAAGGAGGAACGGTAATATCATGCAGACAGCAGTAGAAGCCTTCATGAATCCATTTGATCTTTACTATGTTTATTACAAATGATCTGCCTGTCAATTTGATGAGGATCAATCGTTCCTTCATGCCACCCATCAGGTGAGAAATCCATCACAAACTGGGTGCATTCACATGTAACTTTCTCTAGCAGCTCTTGATTTGTTCTCGCAAACAAAAACTCTTGATTTGGTACTTTTGTAAGACAATGCTCTTGAAGTTCAGCTTTTCAGTCCAGTTGTTTTCAGTGATTGATAAATTTAATTAAAATGCTGCTTCAAAAGTTCAAACCATCATGATTCTGCACCTTATTGATACGATTTTGCATGCTTGCTCAGGTTTTCTTCTCCAAGAGAAACGGCAGTTCTTCGAGTGAATAAAGACTACAGGGCTGAGGGTTGGCATATTGGTGTACCCACATGAGCAACTGGGGACGATACTGATTTTTTTCCCAAAGAAGAATAAGCAAGTCTTGTTTTTATGTATGTTGGCTATTGCCATCTGCAGGCTGCTGAACATGGAGCCGGTTTTTCTAGGCTACCATTTCATCTCTGGCTACTGACATCTTGAATGACTTGTTAGAAACATTATGTAGATCTTGAACATAGTGCAGATCTTTTTTAGATGACCATAGTGCAGATTATTGCATAGGCATTCTTGTAAACAAGAACACATAATTTTACTCTGGACTCTTGACATGGATGTAGTCTAGGCACTTTCAAAATATCTGGTCTGGCACATATAGATAAGATGTCCTTCACAGTATTCTTTTCCCCGGGAAGTGATGGCAAAATGAGTGCCTCGACTGCGTGACAAACCTTTGTTACGAAAAAGTGTGAACCATTTATGATCGTTTCGCGCTGTCTGTACGAGTGAGCAAATCGATGTTCCGTTTCAAAGCCGGGAAAGCATGGGTTTGGATCCTCTGCAGTGGAGGGCAAAATTCAGAGGTGCTACAGTGTCTTTGAATTTATTCACGTCAAACATTGGATGCGAACTCGGCTACAGTAAAATCTGCCAATCAATTTGATCAGGATCAAATCTATCCTCCATGCCAACCGTCAGGTGAGAAATCCATCAAAAACTGGATGCATTCACATGTACTTAACATCTAGCAGCTCTTGATTTGTTGTTTTTTGCAACACAATGCTCTTTTCAGTTCAGTTGTTTTCAGCGATATGATAAATTAGATTGAAATGCTGGTGCAAAATGCCATAATCATGCACCTTATTGATGCGATTTTGCATGCTTCCTCAGCCTTTCTTCTCAAAGGGAAATGACTGTTGTTCCAGTGAATAAGTACTACGGGACAGAGGGTTGGCATATTAGTGTAACCACATGAGCAACCGGGGACGATACTGATTTTTTTCCCAAAGAAGCATGAGCAAGTCTTGTTTTTATGTATTTTAGATATTGCCAACTGCTGGCTGCCGAACATGGAGTCGGTTTTAAATTTCTAGGCTACTACGTACCTTTTCATCTCTGGTTACAAACATTATGTAGATCTTGAACGTAGTGCAGATCATTTTTTAGATTTTTTTAGATGACCATAATGCAGTATGACATAGGAACTCTTGACTTCTGGTAAACAAGAACATCTTAGTTTACTGTGGATTCTTAACATGGATGTAATCTAGGAACTTCCAAAGTATCTGGTTTTGCACATAGATAAGTGTCCTTTTTACAGTATTCTTGTTTCCCAACTTTACAGTATTTGTCATCTTTTCCCGGCAGGTGATGGCAAATTGATTGCCACGACTGCCTGATAAACCTTTGGTTTGAAAAATCGCAAATCATCGTGGGCGTTTGGCGCTGTTTGTACGAGGGAGCAAATCGATGTGTTCCGATTCAAAGCCTGGAAGAAGCAGTTTGGTTTATTTGAAATCCAAAATCTGCCTCGGCCTCTCTAGGCGCTATGACGTTGCGAGATTCCTCTGCCTGATAAAGCAGTGCTGGTGCTTGACCGTACCGCACGACGGTGCACTCTGTACCTGGGTTGTGTACACAGGCCTTTCTCGATCGAGGAAAGCAACGGCTGAGATCGAAGCTGGGATCCGTGTCGCGATCCTCGCGGTCGATCACGGCTGATCGAACGGTCATTGAGCGCAGAGCTGCCGTGGAACGCACGACGCCTCCTCCCTCAGATGCCCCCAGTCCTATATATGCCAGCACAGCACGCAGCGCCTGCCACTCGCAACCGAAAGCATTCCACTTCCACCTTGCAGACGACAAGAGAGAGAGCGAGAGAGGGCAAAGATGCAGGCCATGTCCGTGGTGGCGCTGCGCTCGGCCGCTCGGCGCGCGGCGTGGTCCCGCAGCCGCCGCGGCCTGGCCACCACCGCCGGGGACGCCGAGAGGGAGAAGATCGCCGGGATGGTCCAGCAGGAGGTGCGCTCGCAGCTGCGCGCGGAGGCGGCGGCGCGCGCCAAGGCCGAGCGGGAGAGCGTCGCCGCGCTGGTCCAGCGCGAGGTGCGCGACCGCCTGCGCGAGGAGGAGGCGCTGCGTGCGGAGGGGAGCTGCGCGCCTGCTTGCGCCGCAGCGAGGAGGCGTCCGGGTCCCTGGATGACTGGGTGAAAGGCTTCGCCTGGGGCTACACGAGCTGCCTCATCGGCGCGGCGTACGTGCATCTGTTCCTGCGGATCCGGGAGTAGGCCGCCACCGTGTTCGCTAATCTTGTCGGATGTCGTTGTTCTCGTGTTATCTTGACGTTGCTGCGCGCGAGTAGATTAATTAAGGCTAAGTTACCTTTATGGTGTTGTTGGGCGTGTGATGAATCTAGAGGTCAGGTCTGGGAAATGTTTGTTATCTTGGTGTTTGGTGAACTTGGATGCATCTCTTTCCTTTTTCGAACAATGAAGGTGGATGGATCTATGAGTTGCAGTATCATGGCCCAAGTGCCGTCTTGTGATTGAGATTTTACAGCAATGCTACCGAGTTTAGTGAAATGTTACGTTTGCTGAGGATTAGTGCCGTGTGATCATTGTGTACGTACGTGCTCATGTCTTTCTCTGTGCTTGATCTGCCGGACTGTGCAAGATGACGTTCTACGGTTCTGTTATAGTAGTCGCCTTCTCGAGTCTCTGCCGTGTAGATCATGACGCCGCGCCTGGAACGCACGATCCAAGCTTGTGCCGGCGGGGACCCGTCCGTGAACCCCAACAACATGCGCCCCGCAGCGGTGCGGCTGGCGGCGGCGGGAGTCAGCGAGCCCCGGCCACGGCCAGCGCCACCGTCCAATTTGAGAGATCATTCCTGAGTCCTGACTGGTGTTTGAATCCCAAATGCAGCTTGCTTTCCAAATTCCAAGCCACATGCCGGGTCGCTCCGAACATGGCGCAGCATAAAGCAAAACAACGCGCTGCAACTGCAGTACAGGTACAGCACGACTCTTCCGTCTGCACTGCGGTGTGTACACAAAACTTTCTCGATGGAACAAACCGACGGCTCTGATCGAACGTGAGAATCCACGCCCGCGTCACGGCTGATCTGGAACGTTAAACTCGAGCGTCGAGGAAGCGTGGAACGCACGGACTCCTCCCTCGTCTCTGCTTTATATACGCCAACGAAGCAGCAGCAGCGCCTGCCACTCGCAACCGAAAGCATTCCACCATCCTGCCTGCAGCCGCAGAGTCGCAGAGAGCGAGGAGAGCGGCGCGCGCGCAAGGAAGATGCAGTCCGTCGCGCGATCGGTCGCCAGGCGCGCGGCGTGGGCCTGCCGTCGCTGCGTCTTCGCGAGGGAGGCCGCCGCCGCCGAGGCCGAGCGCCGGAGGGTGGCCGCGATGGTGAAGAAGATGGTGCGCAAGCACATGCGCGCGGAGGAGGCCGCCGCGGACGAGCGGATGCGCCGCCGGGCGGAGGTCAGGGGCTTCTGGAGGGCCTGCGCTGCCGTATGGACGGGCTTCGCCATCTCCGAGCTCGTCGACAAGCTCCCGTCGTGAGCGGGCCTGGGTGGCGCGCCGGCCGGCCGGCGAGGGCGTCGTTCGCCTCGGGGGCACGGTGCGTCGCTACCTGGTTATGGGGATGGATGATGTTTAAATCTCGCTCAGGTTGTTTGTTCTCGTCTGTTTCGGGCTCGTGCCATCTACTAGCACTAGTATGGGTTTATTAGATGATGGAGTTGGATACGTGTGTCGTTCCGCTACTTGTGTTCTTCCTGTGTGGTGTCTGAAGGTGGATGGATCTATGAGTGGTCAGTGGTGGCAGTTTCATGGCCCAAATGTTGTCTGTCTTGTTTGACTTGCGTGCTTGAGATTAATTTTGCAGCAATGCTACCGAGTTTGGGGCATGTTTGCTCACGATTACGCTGTGTGATCATTGTGCACGTACGTGCCCATGTCTTTCTCTGTGTGCTTGATCTACCGGATTGCAAGACCACGTTCCATGGTTCCACGGGGAACCCGTCGGCCCGTCCACATGCACGGATCCAGTTCACCGGAGCGCAGGTGCCGATCACGCGAGCCCAGACGCTGCTACGCAGTCGCGGCCGCGGCGAAAAAGGGAACTCCATTTCCCTGCCACGCGCGGAAGAACAGCGCCGCGTCCGCGGGTGGGTAAGGTGGTGGCCATCCACAGACAGACACGTGTTCTGCGCTCAATGGACTAGCACGAAAGATGACCCAAACCCAACAAGTGAAGATCAGTTCTGACTTCTGAGCCTATTATTC
The DNA here is from genome assembly GCA_031894775.1 of Chloris gayana. Classification (NCBI taxonomy): domain Eukaryota; kingdom Viridiplantae; phylum Streptophyta; class Magnoliopsida; order Poales; family Poaceae; genus Chloris; species Chloris gayana. The sequence goes on from JAUNZO010004415.1 coordinate 325,690, forward strand.
CAGAGAAGAACAATTGGCATATTCATGCTTCGCTTCACCTCTAACCTCGCAAACTTTGGACACAAACTTTACATTGGACTCTGAATTAAATAGCCTAGCCACTTTGAAATATTGCTAGAAATGCATACAATTGTTCACCATACTAGTCCTTCTGTTTGCAAACACCTTTCTTTTTTTCCTTTCCTAGCAATTGACTGAGTACTTTTTTTTTTTGGCGATGAATTGACTGAGTACTTCTGAGTGATAAGACTAATTGTTTGCCATAAAATTGATACAGTACATCTTTGTAGATTTGTTCTGTTTCTTGAAATCAACATAGAACTGGCCCAGCCAAAATGCAGCTTACTACTAGTACTTTCCAAGCCACATGCCGTGTCGTCTGAACGCAGCGCTGATAAAGCAAAACCTGGGCTCTGCCGGCTCCAAGCTGCAACTGCAGTACAAGCCCGGATCTTCCGTCTGCACTGCGGTTGTGTACACAGAACTTTCCCGATGGAAGAAACCGACGGCTCGGATCGAACGTGAACATCCGCACACGACTGATCTCGAACGTTGAATTCGAGCCTTGAGGAAGCGTGGAACGCACGGCCTCCTCCCTCGGATCCCTTCTCTTTATATACGCCAACACAGCAGCAGCGCCTGCCACTCGCAACCGAAAGCATTCCACCGTCCTGAGCGGCAGGGAGCGACGAGGAGAAGAGCGGCGCGCGCGCAAGGAAGATGCAATCCATGGCGCGATCGGCCGCTGGGCGCGCGGCGTGGGCCTGCCGACGCTGCGTCTTCGCGAGGGAGGCCGCCGCCGAGGCCGAGCGGCGGAGGGTGGCCGCGCTGGTGAAGAAGATGGTGCGCGAACGCATGCGCGCGGGGGAGGACGCCAAGGACGAGCGGGTGCGCTGGATGGAGATCAGGGCCCTCTGCAGGTCCACCATCGCCATATGGATGGGCATGGCCGTCGCCACCGCCGTGTTCTTCGGCAAGCGACGGTCGTGAGCGGGGTGGCGCGCCGGCCGGCCGGCGAGGTCGTCCGTCGTTCGGCTCGGGGGCGCCGTGCAAGGCAGTTCTCGCTCAGTTTGTTTGTTCTCGTCTGTTTCGGGTTCGTGCCATCTAGTACACTAGTATGGGTTGAGGTGCTGTTGGCTACATGTATCGTTCTGCTACTTGTGTTCTTCCGGTGTGGTGTCTGAACTGAATATGGGTATGGGTTTGATCTTGAAGCCAAGACGTTTGCCAGTTGTCAGATTTCATGCGATTCGCGTGTTCCCGGTCGATTGATCTTGGTCTTGTTCGAATGATGTTGTGAGTAATGGTATCAACGCTGGGATTCCGAAGATTGTGTTACTGCATTTCCAAGCCGAAATATGTCTCGTGCACACGCGGCGTCACGATTGGCATGAACACTGCCATGGTCTCTCATTTTGTGCATCGCATCATGCGCGCCAGGATGCTTGACGGGAATGTTCGTGCCAATCGTGACGCCGTGCCTGAAGCTGGGAGACTTGAGCTCTGGAGCGGACGAGCGGTGGCGTAGCGTATCCTGCAGCTGCGTTGATTCATGTTGGCACGGCCACCGTCCGCGCGTCGTGTCGACGATACAGTCGAATGCGTCGCGTCCAGGTCCGTGTCCGTCTCTGCAACAACCTTGCGTCCCTTGTTATATTATGTATCATGGATGTCGTGGGCAAAGGGTTGTTGAAAGCGTGCTGCTAACAAGACAGTGAATACTGAATTTGTAAACCGAACTGTTGTCACGTACTGGTACATAAGAATTTAAGAAAGTCGGTAATCTCCTAGGAAGATGAAGCAAGACGTTCCGCCTAGTGCGACGCGGCAGCGCTGCTGCTCCAGAGTCCTGACACGCAGGACCGGGCGCGCGTGCTGCTCATAGCTCGATTGGATTCGGCGTTGCCCCCGACTCGACTAGGCTACTGTGGGCTGGGCTGCGGACTTCTCTCATGCTACAAAAAAAAATTAGCACAGCCCATGAGCTCTTAAAATCACCATGTTGACATGAAGCTGTGCTCTCTGGATCACCATGTTGACATGATTGGGCCACCATCACGCTATTCCGGTCGTAGAAGTCGGACGCGGTGGCGCCGTCCGCAGTATGCGTGCACAACTCGGTCGCGGGTCCGTGTCCGCCTCTGTAACCTCACATCCCTGACTACATATGCCCCGAGCGGCCAATTGCAACACATTCAATCAGAGAGGAGAAAGATGCAGTCCATGCTTCAGTCGGCTGGGCGGAGAGCGGCGGAGGTCTTCCTGTTCAGTCCGGGTGGCTGGACCTGCCTGGCCATTGCTATGGCCCTGAGCTACCGTACGTACACAATGGACCAGGAGTGCAAGGCGCTCCGCGCTGGCCGGCTCACCGCCGCCCGTGACGCGGACCTCACTGAAGGTTCGTGGCCACACATGCAAGTGGGTCAGTCCCTGAACCACATGCGAACAGTAACCCACACAAGCCCGCACCGTCCGACCGGCACGCTGGCTCACTGGTCAACCCTCGTGCATCACCATTCGTCGCGAAGCACAAGCTCCCGCCGAGCTCGGATGTCTTTTCGTTAGTTTTGTTGCAGTGTTCCCGACTCCTTTGCTCCTCACTGATTGTAGATGTTGTGATGAGCCAGTAGTTAATAATTACTAGTACTGTGTTAGTAGTGTGACTCATTAGTGCTGAATTGCTATTATTGTTCACTGTTGATTTCGGAACCGAACTGTTGTCGCGTTTACAAAGCCGTAATCTCCCGTATATTTTCTTCAAAAAAATTCTCTCTCGTAGTATAAGAAGATTTATTAAGCAGGACGTTCTGCTAGCTAATGGCAAGCAGTCATGGTGAACGGGATTACTGCCACGCCTTTGTGGCCTCGTGGGTCCTTCCGGCCTACTACCTCGATCATAAATCCTCTGTTAACCGCAGAGAGAGCATCTGAATACGAACAAGTTCCAAGCGAGCTCACTTTTAGGTCGCCCATCACCCATCCGTGGACGAGCCTCTGCCCTGCCGCTGCACGGCGAGGAGCCTGACGCCGCGCCTGAAGCTGAGCACGATCCCGAACTCGAGCTCCGGCGGCGACTCCATCCGCGGCGACCGCCGGAACACGAAGCGCCGGTACAGGTGCACCATGGATAGCTTCACCTCCTGCAGCGCGAACCGCTGCCCGACGCACGCGCGGGGCCCCACGCCGAACGGGATGTGCGCGCACGGGTGCCGCCGGCGCTGCTCCTCGCACGCCGGGTCGAACCGCTCCGGCCGGAACGCGCCGGGGTCCGGGAAGCTGGACGCGTCGCGCGACAGGGCTCCCGGCGCCATCCACATCCACGTGCCCTGTGGGCATTACTTTTGTGAACAGATGGTGCTTTGACCATGCCAATGCCAATGTGCTGCGGAGCCTGAAATGGTTACCTTTGGTAATGTGTAGCCTCCGATCTCCACTTGTTGAGATGTGACCCTTGCGATTAGTGGCGACACCGTGTAAAATCTCATCGCCTCCCTTACCACCTGCGAAATCCCAAACGGAGTTCGATATTCAGTTCCGCTCAAGATTCAAGCAGATCACTGTTTCCTGCACTACCGAGTGGTGAAAACAGACGGAGATTTGCAAACGCAATGCTTGCCTGATCGAGGTAGGCGAACTTGCTCTGCAGGTCCTCAGCAGTCGGCACGGCGCCGGGCGGGCCGAACCGGTCCACCTCCTCGAGCAGCTTGGCCTCGACCTCAGGGTGGCCGGCGACGAGGTACACGGCGGACGCCAGCGTGAACGCGGTGGTGGCTGACCCGGCGAGGAGGTGCTCGTAGGTGAGAGCGCTGACGTGGTCCGGCGTCAGCAGCTCCCGCAACGCCGCGCTGCGCTCCCTGGCGTCGAGCACCGCGCTCAGAAAGTCCCGCCTCCTGCTCCTCTCCCCTCCCCGTCGCCGCCGGGAACGCGGCCGCGGGCCCGCGCCGCCACGATCTCGTCCAGCCTGGCGCGGAGCCGCGCGTTGGTCCGGCCCACCCGCCAGTCCGCGGTGCCCGGGACCCGGCCCAGCAGAGCACGGGCCGGGCCCTGCAGCGCCGGCGCGATGAGGCCCAGCGCCACGGACAGTGGCGCGGACAGGTCCATCTTGAGCGACGTGGTGGAGTGCACGTGCTCCCTGACAAACTCCGCCGCCTCGCCGCCGGACGACGCCGTGAGGCCGAAGTCGACGCCGAACGCGGCCTGCCCGATGACGTCGGTGGCCAGCTTGAGCGAGAGGTCGGCGAAGTCGAGGTCGCCGTGCTCCGGGTCTGTCAACGCCGGTACCGCTTCCGCCGCGCGCTCGACGCAGCGCTGCATGGTCGGGACGAGGCCGGCGAGGTGCGACGGCTGGTACAGCGAGATGATCGTGTTCCTCATCGCCGACCACCTCTCGTCCCTACAACGCGAGTGCTAGAGCTAGCATCACTCAAACAAAAGCGACATCGCTGAGAGGGGGAATAGGGGGAAGGTTCTCGCGTTGCCGTACTTGGTGAAGAAGAGGCCCTGCTGGTGGAGAGGCGAGCCGGCGATCGGCGACGGCAGGCTCCGGTTGGGGATGCTCTTGAACTGCCGGACGCCAACCTCCCGGCAGAGCTCCGGGTCGGCGATGATCACCAGAGGCTGCCTCCCCAAATGGAACCTGCCATCGCAAATCCTCGTTCGTCCACACATAAACCTTTCTACCACAGCAAACAAATGAAACCGGACTTCAAACAAATTATCGCTGAATGCTCATTTGCACCTGAAAATTGGGCCATATTTCTTGGCGAGGAGACTGAAGACGTCAGGCCCGTACCGGGCCAGCAGCGGCAGGTGTCCGACGATGGGAAAGGCGGGCGGCCCCGGCACGCCCCGGACTGCCCAGTACGGCGCGTAGAAGTAGACAAGGAAGACGACGCCGGCAGCGCAGCACGATGCCGTGGAGACGTACGGCAGCCACCATGCTTCCCTCGCTCCAGCTCCTGCCACCTCCATTGTCGATTCCAAACAATGTTTTCGGCCCGGTTCGTTTCCACCTTCTAAAATTTATATACTTGTCACATCAAAGAGAATCTTACAATTTAGTAGTACTTTTATTAATTTAATAACAAAACCTATGTCGCGACCCTCTAATTTACGAGACGAATCTAATGATCCTAATTAATCTATGTTTTGCTACGGTGATGCTACAGATGAACATCTTCTAATAACACCATAATTACCCTCGTTGGATTCGTCTCGTGAATTAGATAGGGAGTCTGCAATTAGTTTCGAGATTAGACTTTATTTAGTACTCCAAAATGATAAAATTCTCTTTGATTTGACCCCTCTAAAAATTATATAACTGAAAACGAACAGGCCATTATGGTCTATTAGAGCTGTCACATTAAAAAGAATCTTACTATTTAGAATTACTAAATAAAGTTTAATTATAAAATAAATTACAGGCCCTAGACTAATTTACGAGACGAATCTAATGAGGTTAATTAAGTGGTGATTAGAAGACGATTCTTGTAGCATTACTTTAACAAAAACATAGATTAATTAAGCTTATTAGATTCATCTCGAAAATTAACACAAATCCGTCAAAGGGTTTTGTCATTAAATTGATCGAAATATTTATAAATAGTAAGATTCTCTTTGATATGACGATGCTTAAATTTTAGAGGAGAAAACGAACAGGGCCGCTTGCTGGCTGCGTCGCTGCTTCAGCAAGATCGTGGCTTGGTCCAGTGGAATTTTTGTCGAGAATATGGGAGTTGCACAGTGCATCCTCTTGGCCCTTGGTAGTGCTCGTGACGTCCGAAAGGAAAAGAAATGGGAGTTGGTAGTGACTGACTGACTGACGGCCATTGTCGTCCACGTTCCTCCGAGGCACCGATCGGAACCGATTCTTAGCTGCAGCGGGTACTGTAGCGTAAGCACTAGCTACAGTGTCCGAAGATCTGCAGCGATCACAGCCCAAGTGGGGAAAAGCCCGAAGATAGAAGAGTTCCCTTTTTATTTAAGAAATTGAAAAGTTCATTTTCTTAAAGAAATTGGAAAAGGATAAATTATCTCAGACGTTAGTCAAGACAAGCATTATGGCATATTCGTATCTATGCTTTTGGTCTTTTGCAAAAGTTGAGTGTACAAAAATACATCATGCATAGTGGAATAATATTCCACAACTACATTCAGGATTGACGAACATCCTTTTTTCTATGAAAACAAAAGGAACAATTAGAAAAATGATGTGAAAAAGGTACTTTCCTGGTTATACTAAGATGGAGACCCTTATTAACGAAAGTGAAAGAGAAATCACGAAGAGGCTCAATTTCTGAGAGTTCTTTCGGATTGAAAATTCTCACTGTCGGTTTGTCCATAGCTTATTGTATACTATAAGATATAATATGGAATTCTCCAAGAACATGATCCCACTTTCAAGAACTAACACCAAAAATGTGTGCTACGTATTTTCCTTTTCCAAATAATGTCTGCGGACGAATTACCAGATTTTTTTCAAACCATAAAAAGCTCAGGGACACGTCAGACGAATCTGGAAGTCGCGACACGTGTCCAGATCCACCGGTCAAATCAAATCACGCGAGGCGCGAACGCCGGCAGAAAAATCAGGTCCGGACCGGGACCCGCACGCTCTAGCTGCCGAGAAACTTCGACGGAAAAATATCCCGAAACAGTTGCCCCTTCTTCCTCTCCTTCTCGTACTTTCCAGAACATTCCATTTCGTCCCTATAAATAAGCAACGCCGCGCATGTTTCCCGCCAAGCAATCAAACCACCCACTTACCTGACCCAACGAACTCGCCGCGCAGCTCCCAACGCTGCCTTCCGCCAGATGGAGGACTCCGCGGCGGTGACGATCAAGCAGGAGCAGCAGGACGACGGCGAGGTTGTTGTTGTGTTGGACGCCGACTGTGAAGGTGAGCACTTGCCTGGAGGCAAGGCGCCGGCGCCGGCGCCTTTGGAGGCGTTATCATCGGCGGCGCCCGCGGTGGCGCCGTTCCTGGCGAAGACGTTCGAGCTGGTGGAGGACCCGGCGACGGACGGCGTGGTGTCGTGGGGCGCGGCGCGGAACAGCTTCGTGGTGTGGGACCCGCACGCGTTCTCCGCCCGCCTCCTCCCGCGCCGCTTCAAGCACGCCAACTTCTCCACCTTCCTCCGGCAGCTCAACACCTACGTCCGTAATCAAATGCACATCACAGTACAGTTTTCCTAAATTAATATCGTATCATCGCAGTAACGATTGATTAGTCCTCCCGTTCAATGTTAGTGCGGTGATATCGAGTCATTTCATTGCTAATTTCTTCCACTGATGCAATGCTGATTTTGTTCCTCTCTTGTGCGCTCAGGGATTCCGCAAGGTGAGCCCGGACAGGTGGGAATTCGCGCACGCCGACTTCCTCGCGGGGCAGCGCCACCTCCTCCCCAACATCCGCCGACGACGCGGGGTCGCAGGAGGAACCTCGCCGTCGTCGTGCAGTGCGGCTGCCGGCGCCGGCCGCCGCGACATGACAGAGGTGGAGAGGCTGCGGCGTGACCGGGCGGCGCTGGCGCGGGAGCTGGCGAGGCTGCAGCGCGAGCAGGAGGAAGCGCGCGCGGCGCTCCTGGACATGGAGCGCCGCGCGCTCGGCACCGAGCGGCGGCAGGAGCAGTGCACGGCGTTCCTGGCTCGCGCCGTTGCGAACCCGGCCTTCCTCGACGGCCTGCTCGCGCGGCGCGGCGAGGTGGCCGGCAGGAAGCGCCGGCTGCTCGACGCCGCTGCCACGCCCGACGTGGCTGCGGAGGCCCTCGCGTTCGAGGAGATGGCCCTCGCGGCGGGCGTCGAGATACAGGACCCTGCCGTTCCGGCCACGACGGCAGCCAACAGCGCGGCCGGCACCACCACGGACACGATATGGTACGAGCTGATGGGGGAGGAGAAGGCGGAGATCGACGTCGAGGTGGAGGATCTCCTCGCCGCGACCACGGCCGCCGAGGCGGCAGCGGAGCCGTGGGAGGAGATGGGCGAGGAGGAGGTGCAGGAGCTGGTGCAGCAGATAGACTGTCTAGGATCGCCCACCTCCTTTTGATCACCATTCACCACGAGGAGTTCAGATGCTGAGCTTCAATGGCTAAACTTTATAGGTGTCACATCAAGAAGAATCTTACTATTTAGAGTGTTAAATAAAGTTTAATTATAAAATAAATTACATGTCCCTAGACTATTTCACGAGACAAATCTAATAAGGTTAATTAAGTCATGATTAGAAGACAGTTAATGTAGCATCACTTTAACAAAACATAGATTAATTAAGCTCATTAGATTCATCTCGAAAATTAGTACCAATCTGTAAAAGGGTTTTATCATTAAATTGATCGAAATATTGATAAGTAGTAAGATTCTCTTTTATGTGACAGTGCTTAAATTTTAGAGTGCGAGGAAACGAACAGGGCCTGATTGCTCATTATTGGCGATCTATATATAGTAGCCATAGCTACTGATGCCGAGTTCACCGGCAATTGGCGGAACAGCTTGCCATGGTGGATTGTGGGTACTGCTGCCATGGTGCAGTGCCGCAGTGTTGCTTTTCATAATTAATTAATGGCATGTGATGTGTGTGTTAGTATTAGTAGCATGTTTGTACTTGCTAGTATGTTTGTAAACGGTCTGCTAACTCGGATTCTACTTCTGTTCTTGTAGGATCCGACGGTCGGGGTCTGAGGCAGGCCAAGCTGTGGACACTGGACAGGTTGATGGATGCAACGCTAAAGCTCTCTGCATTATTAGACCGACTCCAACAAAGGAATGCATCAGGAGAGGCAAACTTGATATGCCTTTCGAAGTGGTACTGTGCATGATAAATTTGTCTCCAACAAGGCAAGGCATCAGGAGAGGCAGTTTGCCTTCGAGGAGAGAGAAGATGCAAAAATAGAGTCCCTCTCTCCTCCAATGCATCTCAACAGCAGCCAGTGACCGGTAACTGGAAGAGGAGAACGAGGCGGACGGTGCGTGGGCTGAGCACGAGCAAGGAGCAGCCTCACGCGGGGCGGCTTCACGAGTGGCTCCGGCGAGACCGGCACGTGGAGCGAGCAGGAGGAAGTGGCGCACCGAGCGAGTAGCAGCACGCGATGGCACGCGGGCGGGACCATGCGAGGCGGCTTGCTGCACGCGGGGTGAGCTGCTCCGGCGGCACGTGGACCGAGCAGTGAGCAGCGCGAGCGTCTCCATCCGTGCACGGGGCGAACGGCCGGCAGCGCGCGGAGCGCTGGACGAGCTCACGCGGGGCGAGCGAGGCAAGCAAAACAAATACCGGCAACAGCGGCGCACGGGCTGAGCGGCGGCGGCACGCTGGCCGGTCGGCAAACAGGCTGAGCGGTGAGCGGCACACAGGGGCCAGCGGCGAGCGGCGCGCAGCTGTGCTATAGCCGAGCAGCAATCGCGCGTGCCCAGCGAACGGCGAGCGGCAAGCGGCGCAAACGGTGAGCAGCGCCAGTGCGCAGGTCAACGGCGTACAGCACGTGAGGCTAGCAGGTTCGGAGGTGGGCATTGCAAGCTGAAGAACAGGACCAAGGACAAGGAGCTGCAGCACCAATCGAGCGCCGTGCTCAGTTCTGGACTTAAGCGGGAAATGAAGCTGCCATGGCGGGATAACTGGAAATTGCAGTGTCTGTTGGAGACATCACAAAATGCATGCCTCACATGTTACTGTATACGTCAGGCAAACCTGTATTTGGCTCTCAAAAATACATGCTCTTGTTGGAGTCAGCCTTAGAAGCAATGCAGAGGTATGCTGCTATGTATCCGGATGGCAACAGCCTGTTCCAGGCGGGTGATGGGCTACTGTGTAAAAGGTTCTGTTACAAACGGCATGAATGTAAGAACTCGTGCTATTGGATTTTATATTTCGAAGTCCATCCTTTTTATCATCATATTTTTCTTTGTCCTGCAGGCACTCTTTGTTGACGGGGTTCTTAATGGATGATGGATTGCTTAAATAGTAAAAGAAACCTCTTTGTCCTTATGGGCGGCGACTAGAAATGTAGCTCTCCTATGAACTGGAACAGCCATGAGCAATTGAGCATCACTATCACCCAGGTAATTTTATCTTCAATTTTCTGATATCTACATGGAAAATAAAATACCATACCTTTAGACTTTAGTTTAGACAGATGTTGTATGCTGTTGTTGATCGTGCAAGCAACGTCTCAACCCGTAGAACGTCAGACGACGCTTAGCAAAAAAAATCATTCATTATGGGCTTTGAACAGCTCAACTCACCATAACACAGGGTCCCATAACACAAGGAACAAAGGCTGACATTCGCGGAGCACACAACATATGCCAGATTGCCAGTTGAAAACAATATTTACATTAGTTCTAAGGAGAACAAAATAAAACTACTCGTCAGTGTTTCACATCAACATAAGGAGGTTGAATTTTGAAATTGTCATCAATCATCTTCATCCTCATCATCAAATTCCTCCTCTTCCTCTTCGTCATTCAGCTCATCCATGGCCTCATCATCTTCATTAACTATAAATCCTCCCAGTGTTTCATCTTCGTCGTCCTCTTCTTCCTCAACATCTTCATCACCGTCTCTATTGTTGTTATTGCCATTGCCACTTTTAACCTTGGAGTTCTCCTTACGGTGTTTCTTTGTGTCTTTAGATCTTGTTTCATACTTTGTTCTCTTCACACCAGAACCTCTCGGGAAGGACTCCTTTTCATCGCCACCCTCATCAGTCCAGTCCTCATCTTCACCTTCTCCATCCTTCTTGTTTCCGCTCCTACCTTTTGGTCTACCTCGTCTGCTGGTAACCTCATCTTCTTCATCATCAGAGTTCCTCTTTATTTCCTCTAGAAACCAATTCCAGTCCTTTGGAGGACGAATCCGTCCCTTTGGGTAGCTGTCAAATTCATGGCCCATTGACAAGAACCCAAATTCTGCAGATAAAATCCTAGTTTGTCACTGAATGTAGTTGGAAATGTGTCTTAACAGTGAAGACAACATGCATTTTTTTTTTTAAGATACTAGGGAAACGAGTGCTCAGCTTCTACCTCCAAGGAGGCTATAGCCTAATTATCACAGCAGATATAGGCCTGGCTTCTATTGGAATCCTAAAACTTTACTTGATACAAATTCGAACATGAGTTTAAGAACAGGAGAACAAAATGCACCAAAAAAGAAATGATTCTAAAACAAGATCTAGGCGAAATACATTATACATTTAACCATAAGAAATGTTATGTTTCTTTGCTACACAATCAAAAGGATTTAATTTTTAGTCAAAAAGAATTGAAAACATGCATTCGCACATGCATATAAAGTTATCAAAAGATACAGTTGCATACTTGCATCATGATGAGTCATGATAGGGGAAACTTCTTTCACTACACGACTGGATTGGTCTTTCATCACACAGGAGCAATTCAGAAATGGACTGGGAAGGCTATTGGTATTTTGAACATATCATCAGCCAGCACAAGTAATTATGCAATGAAAGATCTAAGCAGTAGATGCGGGATAGCAATTCTAACCCAATCCACGACGAGCATCCTACCGATTCAGTGCCACAATGCCACAAGCTCTAATGCTATATGCCCAGCAAGATTTCAAAATACCAATGCTACAGGAGGATTTCTGCTCCAGCGAAATGCAGGAGAGAAGAACGCAAGCTCACCTTTGACCGGGTCGATGCTTGCCAAATCAATCTCCAAACCTTCCACTTCACAGCCTGCCTTCCCTTCCTCCTCCTCCTCCTCCTCTTCGGTGACTTCCATGGCCTCCTCCGCAGCTAGCTTCTCCCTCTCCTTCCGCTCCCGCGTCCTCTTCTCCCGCCTCGCCACCGCGTCAAGCACGGACGCCTCCACTTCCCCTCCCCGTTCCCACCTTTCCTCCGCACCGCCCAGAACGCCGGCGCCTTCAGTGACAGCGACAGCGCGTCCCCGGGACGGAGCTCACCCTTATCGCGGCGGCAGAACATCTTGATGCTGCCTTCATCCCCTTCATTCGGCGATCGGCGGACGACCACGGGGTTCCTGCCCACAACCTCGAATGCGACGCCGCCATCGAGGATGCGGAGAGACACGTGCCGGCGCGAGACGGTGGGGTCCTTGGAGGGGCCGCCATCGTGTTCCAGGTCTGCGCGACCGAGGTCAGCCGCGGGGGCGTCGCCGGACAGCGAGACCACCCTGCTTCCTCTTCCTCCGGCGGCGGCTTCGAGCTGAAGCTCCATGGCGCTCTGAAGCCAGAAGCCCAGAAAGGTGATTGTGGGCTTGCAAGAGCAACACGACGACAGAGGCGGCCTTTGTGGTGGTAGTTTTTTTTTTCGAAGGGTGGTGGTGGTTTTGGGTTTTACTGAATGGCTGGGCCTTCGCCGGTGGCCGGGCTGAATTGTTGTTTTTTCTGGAATCAGAAATCCTCAAGCAAGCACATGGTCCACCGGAAATGACATGACACGGCCGGTCCGTGCCGCTCACGCTACGCTCTTTTTCGCTTGCAGACGACGACGACGACTTTGCCTCTTGCTTATGCTTTGGATGACATGCCGGCCCCACGAATGCCACATCTCCAGATAAAGAAGGAAACAGTGGCGACAAGTCTCGACGTGACGGGCACGCACGTGCACACGCATGTACCGTGTGACCGTGTCTCTCTCTCTCTTTTTTTTGGCGAGAACGTGTGACCGTGTCTCTAGTCGCGCTCGTGCACTGAGCCCACTTGTAGTTTGCTCTGAAAAAGAAATTCCTTTGCCATGGTGCTTCAAGATACTATTATCGTCGAAAGAGAGACACAGAATTGCGCTGCTCTGACAGTGATCTAGTATAACACATCTTGTTTATATTGCGTATGTACCACTCCACGATATAACCATGCATATTACGATTAAAAATCGGAACGTGCAAGGATGGTGCCTAGTGTATTGAAAGAAAAAGACCTCCTCTTCTGTTATGTAGTTTTTGTTAGATAAACCGGTGACGGATACCTACCATAGATAGCCCCCATATATATTGAACGAACTTACCCCCAGCATTTGATTGGCAATCATCACCAACGTGGCCTGAACCGGTCCAAAACATCATTACGTGGAAGCGGCCATCATTCCGCACCGGGACAGGAGCGTTTTTCTATGACCGCGTTCAATTGAACTTTTCCAACGAATAAAGATTAGTGAGGTGGGGTGGTTTAGTGAGTAGCACGCCGACGAGCCCTGCGCTTGCTCTTGCACTGCACGGCCCACGGGGAAAAGTTGACGGCGATGGTGACGTAGCATAGCAAGCCAGTGTGCGCGCTTTTACGTAATACACGGGATTGGTGAAAAGAGAGCTCAAACACGATCTGGTCGATCGGCTCCACGAAATGCAGTAAAATGAAAGGCTCACACGCCTGACACGCGCATACTTCTTGCTTAAGCAGCCACCCCTTACCGGCACAACACTGGGACCGGATTTGCCGAAAACGATTACTTTTTTTGGTGCAAATATTGTGTCAAATAGTAATGTGATGTAATATATATGCAACACAGTGGTGCAGTTCGACAACGGATGTAGATAGGGCAACTATATGTACACGCGTCACGACTATCCTTCCGATACGGAAGAAATGATACTCCCTCCATCTCATGGATTGTGTCGTTTTGGGATGGGGGAGCCAAAATTACAGTGAGTGAAAATGTCCTCTATACCCTCATTTATTACTGTTTTGGGTGAGAAAAAGCACAACCGGACAACATCGGTACATACACTAAACAACAAATAAAGGGCCCACAAATTTTTATTTTCAGTCAAAGAATGGCGCTAGATGCATAGCACCAAATTCAAACAGGTTACATTTTCACCTCGGTTTTAAATCACCGGACATGAACCAAAAGCCAAAACAAACACCACACATCACATAACGACCATGGCTATAGGGGATCCGAAGTGGCCACCGGATGAGGGAGATGAACACATGTTGCCGGACCTGAATGAAACACCTGATGATGAGCAGCAACAACAACAAATTGAAGTTCACATCCATGGAGGTGATGACAACCAAGGCTTTCCCTTTGATCTCAACGATGTCCAACCTGAAGAACACATGGACACGAGTCAGATTTATGCTTACACATGGTGAATCAGTTTTTTTCTTCTTTTCTTTAGCTGCACACTTATACATGGTTGAATGGTTTTTTTTCCTTCTCTTTAGATGCACCCTTATACATGGTAGAATCAGTTTTTCCTTCTCTTTAGCTGCACAGGTTTCTAGTTATAGGTTTCTAGTTATATTAGTCTTCCCGAGCATGCAAATATTCATTATTGTAGGACCTATTCATTCGTTCTTTAGTTGCATAAGCTACTACTGTTGCTAGCATTGCTATATTATTCAGAAGTGGTGACATTGAACAATAAGGCAATTGGAACAAACTAATTTAATCAAACAAGGTTTGCACTGAAATAAGTATAGTATTGGTCAGCTTGCAAAACAGAGCCTAGTACTTGTCCTTCCCATGCTATGGAATAAAAATCCAAACTTTTAAGAGTCTAAATGGCATCCGTAAATGAACAAAAAAAAGTGAAATGGGCCAGGCATGAATATGCCAATTTGAGCTTCTAAATTTTGAAATTTATATAGGTTACGAGATCATACCAATTAAGATAGGGGTGCACTTTCATGAGATTATTATCCTGTAGCTATATGTAATGATAGTTATCTGCTCTTATTATATTATTCAAAAGAGGTAATAGTAGCACGCTCATGTCAAAAATAACTCGGGTAATGATACTTATCTGCTGTTGTAGATGCCGATATTGGTCTAGACACGGAGATATCGGTGGATATGAATTCCATGGTGCAGGAGATGGAGGAGTATGGTGTCTATGCTGATGTTATCGACGTCGACTTTGATGTAGAGGAGTTGTCGGACTCCGATGACAGTTCAAATGAAGATCAAAATGCAAATGAGGCAAACCCAAATAAAAACACGACGACAAGGCAAAGGCAAGACATATATGAAGCACTGCTGGAAAGAAGTAAGCTGTGGAAAATTGAAAAGAACCAAGCACAAGAGAGGTAGCACAATTGTTTCCAGTCGACCAACGCACCATACAACGTATATGGAGAGAAGCAAAAAAATGTCGTGCACAAGGCCGACCAGTTGATGTTTCTTCCAAAAAATCCAAAAATGGTGGTAAAAGGTTGCAATTTGACCTATCAAGGGTTGCCACCGTTGAATTACACAAGAGAACCACTATTGCAAAATTAGCAAAAGCAATAGAGGTATCCAAAAGCTCGCTGCATAGGTGGTTCAAACAAGGACTTCTACGTCGACATTCTAATTCCCTAAAACCTCGGTTAAAGGAAACAAACATGAAAGAAAGACTTAGATGGTGCATGTCTATGTTAGATCCCACTACGTCTGCCACATGATCCGAAATTCATAGAAATGGACAACATTATTCACATTGACGAGAAGTGGTTTAATGCCACAACAAAGAAGATGAACTTTTACATGTTACCGGGAGAGGTGGATCCACATAGAACAAGTGCATAACAAAAACTCAATTGACAAAGTAATGGTTCTATCCGCTATTGCTTTGCCTAGGTATGATGATGCAGGTATAGAAATTTTTAGTGGGAAGATAGGCTTGTGGCCTTTTGTGAGAAAGGTATCACATCCTTCTTCAAGTTATTCATTTATGTATAGAATGCCGATAGATTGCCATTTGACTCGTCATGTATGTGTACGAACCAGCACAAAGGAGCAGCCGCAATAGAGAGAGGGGTACACTTGTGACTAAAACCATGACCGTGATCGAGAGATACAATGCGGTCGTATTTAATCTGTAAAGTACTCCCAGCTATTATGCAAAAGTGGCCTAGAGACGATAGAAACAGGACAATATGGATACAACGAGGATAAGGCAAGAACCCATGTCCCGAGTTGATGATGAGCAATTTGCTACGGCAGTACTACAAACTGGACTTGACATTAGGCTAATGAACCAGCCTCCAAACTCCCAGGATATGAATTGCCTTGATCTTGGGTTCTTTGCTTCTCTACAAGCCCTCACATGTGAGGCGGATGTTAGAAACATAGATGAACTAATCGATAATGTTGAGAGGAAATATGATGAATATGAATCTTATCTCCTGAGAAGGGTGTTTCTAACTCGTACAAGGCTGCATGCTAGAGGTCATGAAAATCGAGAGATGGCAATAGGTACAAAATCCCTCACATAAACAAAGCAAGGTTGGAGGCACTCGGCACTATGCCTAGAAGGCTTAGTTGTGACACCCAGCTGTACCATGAGATCATTGACTACTTGGGTTCAGCTGACATCTAAGGCTCGGTTTATGTAAGACAATGTAAGGTTCAGTTGGCATGAACTCCTTTTGGTGTAAATAGGGCATATGATGGGTTGGCATGAACTCCTTTTGGTGTAAATAGGGTATATGATGGGTTGGCATGAACTCCTTTTGGTGTAAATAGTACAATAATGTAAAGCTAAGCAGGCTATATGATGGTGTATCTATTAATGTTCACTTTACTCGTTCTCTAATGCTTCATTTACAGTACAAGCATACACAGAAATCAGCACTACTTCACATTCATATATCAACATTTTTCACATAGCAAGAACCACTTCACATACATAGATCAACATTTTTCACATAGCAAGAACCACTTCACATACATAGATCAACATTTTTCACATAGCAAGAACCACTTCACATACATAGATCAACATTTTTCACATAACAAGAACCACTTCATGCAGCCACTACTTCATTCAGCCACTACGTCATCACATATTAACAACAAAAGCACTCCAAAAGCATACACATTTGGTCATTTGCACTACATCATGTCATAGATCTAGACACATACTCCAAAAGCAACATGAGCTGATCATTGCTTACTAATCAATTTTAGGCTTGAAAATCTCTTTCACAAGAGGATGTGCCCATTCGGGATAAATGTTAAGCATGCAATCCAGTCTGAATTCATCAAAGGTTTTCTCAACGATATTTACCTTTTTCTCTTTTGTGACCAATTCCTCCTTGCTTGATGTATTGTTGTGTTGTAATGGGATGGATTCATCGTCCGTCTCGAGCATCGGGATCAACTCCAACTTCCTCCGCATCGGTGTCATCCTTGCTTGTTTGCACGTCCGTGGGCTTCATGTCGACGAGGTCCTGCAGCTCTGTCTCGGGGACAACTTCATCGTCGTCATCGGTATCAAAGTTAGGCCAGCCCTGTCCATCTTCTTCAACCGTCTCGGAGATGATGAGACGAGTCGTCGGCAGCAGACATCCCGAGAGTCGGGGATGATCTCACCGTCGTCGCTGCCACCATCCTCCGAGTCGGGGATGGCTTGAATCCTAGCCCCGCCTCCGCTTCTTGCCCGATGTGGATGGGGAACGGCGGGGAACGTCGATTCCGACCAAATAAGGACAGATCCCGCCGCCGCACACCACGCGCATGGACCGCGCTGTCGCCGCGGCCGTCGACTCGGCCGGCACCGCGTCTTGGGAGTCCGGCTGCTGCCGCGAGCCTCGACTCGGCCGGCGCCGAGTCCCCGGAGTCCGGCGTTGTGGCCCTCGAATCCGGCGGCGCGTCGCGCTGGACTCCGCCGCGGCCGCGCCTCTCCAATCCGCTGCCGCCGCGGGCCTCCACTCCGCCACCGCCGCATGCCCGGGCTCCGAATCCTCGGAGTCCGGCGCCGCGTGCCTGGGCTCCGCCACCGTCGCGCCCCTCATTTCCACCGGAGCCGCATGCCCGGACTCCGCCGCCGCCGGCCCGGGACTCCGCCGCCCCTGGTCCGATCCGCCATCCGCTTCGATTTCGCCCCGCGGATCTCGCCCCTCATCGCCATGGAACCCGCGCCTTCGGCCACGGTCGCGAGCCCCAACGAACGGAGGAAGTGGAGTAGCTCGAGCGGCCCTCGTCCTCCCCTTCTCCGGCGTGCGACATGGATTCCTTCGATGGAAACGGGTGGAGGTGAGCTTCGGCGTTTTTTTCGAGTGGCGAGAGGTTGCGGCTTCTTTGGTGGATGAGAGGAACACGCGTGTGATGATAAGGCTACGGGTCTATCGTTGTGAGTTGGCAGTCTACAACGACACATTTCGTGGGATTTTTATCTACTCCTCGGAACGACACAATCCGTGGGATGGAGGGAGTACTAAATAACGGATTGGATCAGATAAAGCAGTAAATTTTTCCTCCCAAAAGTGGTACTATCTGAGGAAAATATGCAATAACCTTTTTTTCCAAAACATTCATTTCTCCATGGCTCCACACGATGGAGACATCGTTAATTGGTTAAGTCGTTCGATAGATGCAACAAGTATTATGCTCACCTTTTGTACCGTCGATGGTTAGAAAACTGAAAATTTCTGTACTAAATACTAGGATAACTGCTCATTCTTTCACGACCCGACCAACCTTTTAGGGCAGGTCCACTCCGACCTGTGGTCTGCTGGGACTCCCGGCAATTATTGTCCTTGTTTCGTCAGCGATCAGAAACAAGTGTGTTTATCTATATCAGAATTTATTTATGGTGTAAGAAAAAATATACAGTATTGAGTTTTATAGATTGACCAATGTCAACTAGTGTCAATATTAAAAATGAAAAATGTATCCTGGTTGTAATAACTAAGTATCCTCGAAGAACTAGTTGTATGCCAACTAGCACGTTCAGTCGGTTGGAAGTCAACTACGAGAAAGATAAGATAATTTTCAAATGAACAGAACGTGCACATTTTATTTCGGTCCACACGCTACAATTTTCAAAAGAATCATGCGGCACAAACATTTTGTTTAGAACAATTTTTTTACAAGATTCTGACGTTAGATAAGTCTAAAACACAAAACTGATATGTTGCAAAAGACAATAGTCCGAAATGCATTATAGAGAGAAACACCCATTTCGTTGCTCCTAGTAGTCGTTTGTCTCCTTCCTATAGTCCAACAATGGCTCCTAGTCGTTTGTCATATGGAACCCACAACGACGAACTAGGATCTGAGCTCCAGCCGCCACCAGATTGGATCATTGTTTAAGGATTTCGGATTGCATTAGTTGGTTTGTTTGAACCATTCCGCCACTGAGGCCGTACTCGTTGCTAATGTGCCAAATAATACCTAATTATGGCCTGACTGATGGGTCTACACCTGTACTTTCATTAGACCATTAACCTAACATTCTTCCACACCAAGCAATCCAATGTGGAATTCTTAGAGGAAACAAATCTGCTTTTTTGCTACATGGTCCTTACTTTACCACTTTATTTCAAATAAAAGGACCTTATCATCACAGCATCAGTATTTGTACTCCATGCAGATGATAAAGGAGCAAAGTGAATGCAATGAGCAGTGATATTCCTTTGCAGAAACCGTGTGGTTGGGAAGTTTCCTTTTACCTTTTATTGGTTCGAGAAGCTTCAATGTTGTTTAAAAGGTTACTGCAAAGTGAATGCTACTTTTTTCATGGTAGGAGTTTAGTTAGTGGAACACTCCTTTATCTCACGGTGTAATATGGTTATTACATTGTTAAAAAATTAGATACACGTGGATTACAATGTTAATAACCATATATATATATATATATATATATACACGAAACAATATATATATATGGTTATTACAATGTTAAAAAATTATACAATATTTAGATACACATGGATTGATGTACAAATGCAACGTTTGAAATATCTTTAGCTCACAAAATCCAAATGATCTGTTATTGTTTTAATTATTGTATTATTACATGTGTTTCCATGTAACAGAAGCGTATCGTCATCAAATACAAACACTATTATACTTTTGACTGTTTTTTATGACTATACATACATGGTGTGGACTACACGTACAGTCATACTATTAGAACTTTATTTGTCATAATCATTAACTGAAACATAATCATTAGGATCTTAATCTGTTCTCTGACGTGATCACCCAGAATTACATTAGGAACTGAACTCACCGTCGTTAGGAGAGGCCATAGGGCCAGTGATGTCCCCGTGCCTGCGTGATGCAGGCGTGGTGGAATGTAGACTCGGTCCCGACTCCTCCATCTCCGGCGACGGTCGTCGTCATACCTACATTGATGGCAACGGCCTTCACTTCCGTTAGCACTACCCTGATGATCAATTCTGTATACGGGAGAGAAAGAGGGTCACATGTATCATCGTTGGATGCACACGATCCGGTTCTTCTCTTATGTATGCACGGCAGTGAAGTGGGGCCGCAACCAAATATGGTAGAAAAGACACCTATGATCAAGGCGGTAATTAAGAAAACAATTAATAACATAATTAAGCAATTAATTAATTTCTATTATGTTTAATTTTCAGACGTGGCATTAGGGTCACTTCCAACACATACAACGAGACATGTGAAAGCATTATCGATCAACTATGTAGCCACAATGTTTTTATGCTCCCGACACCATGTAAATACCAGAAAGTATGATGCCACATACACGTAGTTGGAAAAAATACTGGTGAATCCCTTTTAAACGTAGCTGGAGCACTAATATAATTTTTATCGAGGAGTTGATTGATTTAGTAATTATTCTAAATAAAAGGGTACACATACCTAATAGTATACTGCACTCACCTCTATCGGTGAATGATTTAGTTGCTCATGAATTCCAATCGCTTTCAAATTTCGTATTGTTGACGTCGTCTTTTAATGCGGTCCAGTATACGAGAGTAGAAATACTAGCAGACGCGTTCCTGCACAATGATCTGGCTGTTGAGTCCCATTTCGACATTTCCCGTTTTGTGCGTGTTCCGCTGTCCATGGCTCACGGTCGTACCTGCCGCTTCATCTGCTCACGCCACTCATCACGGAGGAAACGCTTTTGCCGTCCTGCGTCGCAACAACCCACGACTTGACGCAAGAAAACGCGCAAATCCACGTATTTTGCAGATAAATACGAACGTTTGGCATCATATTATATTAGCTCATGAGGTATGAATCGGGAATACAAAATATTTGTTTCAAAATTTTTGACCCGCGTGCCGGCCCTTTGCTAATTGCTATTGGCTGCGTGGACGGACGGGCCTCCTGTCCCGTATAAGCGCCGCAGCTACGGCGAATGAAAATACAGTTTACTAAATAAACAAATACTAGTAAGAAATAACTGGCGATATAAATTAATCGAAATTAAATTTCGATTAATCTCTGATCTCTCTCTCTCTCTCTGTCTCACCACCCCTCTTCTGCGCTGGTCGCTCCCCACCTCGTTCCCTCTCTCCTCCCTTCTCGCTCTGCCCCCCACCACGCCCCCACGCGTCGCCGGCAGCCGCGCGCGAATCCCGAGGCCGGGATCGTACCGCCGCCGCCTTCTCGCCGGACTCACATCCTCCGTCGACCTCCCTCATCCCCAGGTTGGTGTCTCTCTCTTTCTCTCTCTCTCTCTCTCTCCTCTCCCGAGCTGGATGCAGCTCCGGTTCCTTGTATCGTGTTCGTCTTCCCTTCCAATCTTCGCTTCTGATTGTTTGCTCGCGTTGCTTTTTTTCTGGCCGTTTCGGGTACTTTTTTCCCTCCTGGGTGGCTTTATTGTTTCTCGGGTTTCGCTGTCCTTTTCCATTTGTATAAAATCGCGGGACCAAATGCGGGTGAAATTTTGGCATTCCGTCTTCCCCATCTCGTGGTTTGTTAGATTCCAGATGTTATTGTCACGAGATTTCTCCATTTATTTTGGTTGATTTACTGTTATTTCCCCCTATAAGCTCGCGAGATCACGGCTTCAATCTGCAGGTCGAATTCGAACAGGCGGCGCGGGAGGTCCCCTCCAATCTCTCCGAGATTCGATCGAGGAGCGGCAATGCCGTGTTCCGCCCCTGCGTAGCCGCCGGAACCAGGCTCGGGCGCCGCACGATCAGGGGTGCCGCCAAGATGGGCCGTGGTGGCGGGCGGCGGCGTGACCGCCTGCGGTGGAGCACGCTCTACACCTTCTCCTGCTTCCGCCCTCACGGCGCCGACGATGGCGCGGGCCCCTCGGCCACAGGCCTCGGCGGGCCGGGGTTCACGCGCGTCGTGCACTGCAACAACCCCGCGCTGCACCGCCGGAAGCCGCTCAAGTACATACTCAACCACATCTCCACCACCAAGTACAACATTATCACCTTCTTCCCCAAGGCCATCTTCGAGCAGTTCCGCCGTGTCGCCAACCTCTACTTCCTCCTCACCGCCATCCTCTCGCTCACGCCAGTATGCCCCTTCTCTGCCGTCAGCATGATCGCACCGCTTGCCTTTGTCGTTGGGCTTAGCATGATCAAGGAGGGGATAGAGGACTGGCGGCGCTTCATCCAGGACATGAAGGTGAACAACCGCAAGGTCGCTGTGCACAGGGGGATGGCCAGTTTGTATACCGTCACTGGGAGGATCTTTGTGTTGGTGATGTGGTGAAGGTTGAGAAGGATCAGTTCTTCCCTGCTGATTTGTTGCTGCTGTCGTCGAGCTACGAGGATGGGATTTGCTATGTCGAGACAATGAATCTGGATGGAGAGACTAATCTCAAAGTGAAGAGGTCACTCGAGGTTACGCTGCCTTTGGAGGACGACGAGTCGTTTAAGGATTTCAGGGGTATGATACGGTGTGAGGACCCAAATCCAAGCCTGTACACATTTGTTGGCAACTTCGAGTATGAGAGGCAGATGTACGCCATTGATCCGTTTCAGATACTTCTCAGGGACTCAAAGCTGAGGAATACAGCCTTTATCTACGGGGTGGTCATTTTTACTGGGCATGACAGCAAGGTAATGCAGAATTCAACCGAGTCACCATCCAAGAGAAGCAGGATTGAGAGGAAGATGGATCTGATTATTTATATTCTCTTCACTGTTCTTGTTTTGATATCACTCATCAGCTCGATTGGTTTTGCTGTGAGAATAAAATTAGATTTGCCTCACTGGTGGTACTTGCAGCCGCAGAACTCCAATAAATTGGATGATCCATCACGTCCTGCTCTTTCTGGGATATTCCATCTCATCACAGCACTCATTCTTTATGGGTATTTGATTCCAATTTCGTTGTATGTTTCGATTGAGCTCGTGAAAGTTCTGCAAGCACACTTCATTAACCAGGACATTCATATGTTTGATGAGGAGACTGGAAATACTGCTCAGGCCCGTACATCAAACCTGAACGAGGAGCTTGGCCAGGTTCATACAATTCTGTCAGATAAAACAGGAACTTTGACATGCAATCAGATGGACTTCTTGAAGTGTTCAATTGCTGGAGTTTCATATGGTGTGGGCTCGAGTGAAGTTGAAATTGCTGCTGCAAAGCAGATGGCATCAGGTGCTGATGACCATGATATCCCTTTACAAGATGTATGGGAGGAGAACAATGATGATGAAATCCAGTTGGTCGAAGGAGTTAACTTCAGTGTTGGAAACAACCGAAAGTCCTCCATAAAGGGCTTCAGTTTTGAGGATGACCGCCTTATGCATGGGAACTGGACCAAGGAACCAAACTATTCCACAATTCTCATGTTCTTCAGGATACTTGCTCTTTGTCACACAGCAATTCCTGAGATAAATGAGGAAACTGGTGCCATTACCTATGAAGCAGAATCACCTGATGAGGGGCGTTCCTTGTGGCAGCCAGAGAATTTGGATTTGAGTTTTTCAAGAGAACACAATCAAGTGTCTTTGTCAGGGAGAAACACTCTTCTTCAAGCGGTGTAACTGAGAGGTTGCACACTATTATTCGTTACATGCATTTACTCTTAGCTGTTTCTGTACTTTGTCACTCTTTCTTGTTGTTTCCTAATTCTTAAGTGTGATTTTAGGGAGTTCAAGATTCTCAATCTACTGGAATTCAACAGCAAGAGAAAACGAATGACTGTAATTCTGAAGGATGAAGATGGTCAAATCCTTCTTTTTTGCAAAGGAGCAGATAGGTATGAAGTTATGTCTGATTTTTTTTTCTTGCATATGCCTATGTCTCAGTTTTTCACTAAGCTTGTATCATCAAGTTGGCTGAATTCGGATTTTGATGTTATGGTTTTTTCCCAGTGAAAATGTCGGCAAATGTTTGTGCACTTGATTACTTACTAGCTACTGTCAATATGCTCTGTGGTGTCTATTCTATCCTCGCCAACATTATTATTTTTGGGTTTCAACTTAACTGCTATAATTTCTCTTTGTACCCAAACGAGCAGCATCATATTTGAAAGACTGGCCAAAAATGGAAGGATGTACGAAGCTGAAACAAGCAGGCATCTGAATGAGTATGGCGAGGCAGGCTTGCGAACACTGGCCCTATCATACAGGGTGCTTGAGGAATCGGAATATGCTTCTTGGAATTCTGAGTTTCTTAAGGCAAAAACCGCTATTGGACCTGATAGAGAGTTGCAACTTGAGCGAGTCTCTGAGATGATCGAAAGAGAGCTGGTCCTTGTTGGTGCAACTGCAGTAGAGGACAAATTACAAAAAGGGGTAAAGCTCATTGATTGATCTTGCAACTGTTAGATACTCCTGCTGTTCCATATTACTTATCATTCTAACTTCTCTAGTTTTTCCAAATTACTTGTCATTCTCACTTCCGAGTACAGCTTTCTATCTCCCCAATACATCTCTATCTCTTTCCTCCTTGTTTCCTATGCACCCCTTTTCACTTCTCCATGTTTCCTGTGTCTAAAGCTAAAACGACAAGTAATATAGTAGGGATCATGTATGTTGTTGGGTATTGCTATCATGCAAGTAACTAATGGAGCTTGGGCTATTTCTATCTTCTGAGTTATGTCTTATGCTCTATCAGGTTCCTCAATGCATAGATCGTTTGGCGCAAGCAGGACTCAAGATATGGGTTCTGACTGGTGATAAGATGGAAACTGCAATTAACATCGGGTATGCAGTTGCCAAATGAGATCTTTTGATAACTAAAAGTAGCAGCTGTGAATGATCTTTATAATTTTTTGTACATTTTACAGATATGCATGTAGTTTACTGAGGCAAGGCATGAAACAGATATGTTTGTCCATACCCACCAGTGACCAAGTAGCCCAGGATGCAAGAAAGGTACATTTGATCATAATTTTTCCTCCACTACTCCGAAGCGGCTTTAATCTACACAATAATTTTATTTATGGTAGGCTTTGCTTTCATCTTTGACAATTGAGCAGGCTGCAAAGGAGAGTCTCATGTTGCAAATCGCAAACGGGTCACAAATGGTCAAGTTGGAAAAGGACCCTGATGCTGCATTTGCTCTGATCATTGACGGAAAAGCTTTGGCATTTGTTTTGGAAGATGACATGAAGCATATGTTCTTGAATTTGGCAATTGAGTGCGCCTCTGTCATTTGCTGCCGTGTGTCTCCAAAGCAGAAAGCACTGGTAGCTGTGACTATCTCTTATCTACTCAATGATTTGCTCAATGATGTGCTTCATAAAAATAATGCTGAGTTTGCTGCCCTTTACTTTGTAGGTGACGCGACTCGTCAAAGAAGGTATTGGACAAACCACTTTAGCAATAGGTGATGGTGCAAATGATGTGGGTATGATTCAAGAAGCTGATATTGGAGTTGGTATAAGCGGGGTGGAGGGCATGCAGGTAACTTGTTCAGAATTATGATAATCCACTGTCAATTATAGTGTAGTGCTACCTTTAAGCAAATATCTGAGAAGTGAATCGATGTTTATGTTATAACTAACAGAGTGGTTCTTTTCCTTTGCCAGGCGGTGATGGCTAGTGACTTTTCGATTTCCCAGTTTCGTTTCCTTGAGCGACTTCTTGTTGTCCATGGCCATTGGTGCTACAAGAGAATCGCCCAAATGGTGGCTTGAAACACTTATTTTGATTATTACATTCTATCCAGTCAGATTCTTCTCTGTCTTGTTATTAACAAGTCTTTTATCGCATTGCAGATCTGCTACTTCTTTTACAAGAATATTGCATTTGGGCTTACAATCTTTTACTTTGAAGCATTTGCTGGATTTTCTGGGCAATCAGTATATGATGATTGGTTTATGCTACTTTTTAATGTTGTTCTTACCTCACTTCCTGTTATATCACTTGGGGTATTTGAGCAAGATGTTTCATCCGAAATCTGCCTACAGGTATAGATAAACCCCCTAGTTATTTTTAACAATGTCTGCCACATTGTGCTATAGTGCCATAAGATTTATGGTTATATCACTATGATTCAGCAAAAGAAGATAGGCAAAGGACTTAGAAAAGATTGTTCACCAAACTGTCATTTCTTGAGGTTTACACATGTTGAAGAAATGATAGTGCAAATTTGTCTGGTCCAGTGCTTTCATATCCGAGTAGTGTACATTGCCTACCATCTAAAAGCTAATTAATGGAAATAGTTTTAGGAAAAAAATTAATTTCATAAAGAACAAATTTGAGTTTGAAAACCACATATTTTAGTGTAATTGTGTCTATTGTATAAATCGTTTTTGTTTTGCTTAGGCAGTAAGCTTGTATTTGTGGTTAAACTATATTCTGACTGAAGTTTCAAGTAATTGCAAAGACACCTAAATTTGATTCTGGTATTATTATGTTTTTATGGCACCGATTTGTAGATCAAATTGTTGAGTTTGGATACAATACATGTTGCAAAGTGTATTTGCATAGGTTCTTTTCCTCTGATATTGGTTGAGTGGAAGGTTCCTATAGGACCTGAAAAGCATTATCTGAATGATCGATGCCACTAATCCCTTGTTTTGATACTTACATGACATGACTTAATTTTGTAGTTCCCAGCATTATACCAGCAAGGGCCAAAGAATCTTTTCTTCGATTGGTATCGGATCTTAGGATGGATGGGGAATGGACTGTACTCATCCCTGACTATATTCTTCCTCAACATCTGCATATTCTATGATCAGGCAATACGTGCTGGGGGACAGACCGCAGACATGGCTGCAGTGGGAACTACCATGTTCACCTGCATCATCTGGGCTGTCAACATGCAGATTGCTCTAACAATGAGCCATTTCACATGGATCCAACATCTCTTTGTGTGGGGCAGCATAGCAACATGGTATCTCTTCATCCTTGCCTACGGAATGACACTGAAGTCTCGTGACAACTACAAGATTCTGTTGGAAGTTCTTGGGCCAGCTCCCTTATACTGGGCAGCGACACTTCTGGTGACTGCTGCTTGCAATATCCCCTACCTCATTCACATATCCTACCAGAGATCATGCAATCCACTTGATCACCACGTGATTCAAGAGATCAAGTACTTACGGAAAGATGTCGAGGACCAGACAATGTGGAAGAGGGAAAGGTCAAAGGCCAGACAGAAGACGAAGATTGGTTTCACCGCGAGGGTCGATGCGAAGATTAAGCAGATTAGAGGGAAGTTGCATAAGAAAGGCCCAGCCTTAACAATTCACACCGTATCGTAGATAATATCGTTGACCTGACAAGCTTGCCGACAGTAGTTGCCACTTTGTTTGCTCCTGCAAGGTGGTGGTTTTTAGCTTCTCTGAGCAATATAGCTAAATTCTTTTCTTCTTTTCTCCATTTTTTAAAAAAGGTTTCTTGGTATTTTTTTTCCTTCAGTTTATGTAAGAAATGTTGGGGTGTAATTGGTGGTGCTCACCCTAGTAGAAGCTCCAAAGCCTGCCGTGTAAAAAGTATAGCTTCGTTCAGTTGGGAAAAATACCTATTGAGATAGCTGACTACATATGTATATCTGCAATTTTGTTTGTCGCTTAATCTTGTATTGTAATTGTCTGATATCTTTCCTTGCACTGGCTGTGCTAGATGAAGTGGCTGTTTTCCTGCTAATGTAGGCACTTGCAGCATGGTCTGATATCTTCCTTTGCACAGGTGGTGGTAGATTCTTATTGACAATTACTGTGTTCTTTTTAGAACTGTGAGTTTTAATTTACAATTCACAACATTATGGACGAAAAACTTAACAAATGAAAAAGGGTACTCTTTCGAAGAGGGAAGAAAAGCAACACTAGCTTGAAGACGCGAGAAAAATGCAAAGGCATACGCATATACAATTTCAGTTCTCACTGTTTATTTGATGTCGGCACGAATCGCAGCGCACATTCTAATCGCACGAATCGCAGCGCACATTCTAATCGCTACTGGCCCACCTACCTGAATTTTAGCTAAGAAATGCTTTGAGCCGACCTACCGTTGTTCTCCCGATAATACCCCTCGCTGCCATTCCCCCACATCTCGCTTTGCTCTCCCTCTCGCCGCACACCGTATCGCCGCCGCTAGGGTTTGCTCTACCAGTCGAGAACCCTACCTAAACCCTAGTGCTCCGCCGCTCCCTCCAGGCTGAGCAGCGTAGGCTACCTCAGCTCACCACCGCTTCGATTGGTAACTAGAGTTTCGTGCTCCTCTGTGCTCATCTCGGGTCTTCGGTCGGCGGCGCCCAGTATGGCTGGGTACGGGGAGGAGAACCCGGACGCGATGAACGGGTATGAGGAGGAGGAAGAAGAGGTGGAGGTGGAAGAGGAGGTAGACGAGGAGGAGGAGGTTGAAGAGGAAGAGGAGCCGCGTGAGATGCCTGATACGGCGGAGCCAGAGACGGCGACAGCAAATGAGGAGGCTAGAGGAGGAGGTGGGGATGGAGATGAGGCTGCAGGGGACGGCGATGCTGGCGGGAAGGAAGGCAGGAGCTCTGATGCGGGGAGCGGCGACGCGGCGTCAGGGTGAGTTTCTTGTGCTATTCTAGGTCTTTGTTAGTTACACATTCAACTGTATTAGGTCAGGCTGACGATTTTGTTGTGGTGCGTCTGTGTGCGTGCTTTTGCAGGAAGATATTCGTAGGGGGTGTAGCCTGGGAAACCACAGAAGGTAGACAGTGGAAATATTTTATGGGGATCTGTTCAGTTTTCATATTATATTTTCACTGAAAGTATGTAGCCATTTTCTTGTGCTTTGATATGCATGATTCCACGAATACAAACCAGACTATTTTCCGATCTTTGTACCACTCATTCCAATGATACACAACAAACATTTATTTCATTGTATTAACTATTTGGACCAATGACAATATTCAGAACTAATGTAGAGTTTTAAACATAAATTTCTATAAAATCTTTGTGTGATATAAAGTTGATTTGGTGATTTGAGTGGTGCTGCTCCATGCTCTGCTCTCTTTTTTCATTCTGTATTTATTCTGTTGCGTTGCATCTGGTTACTGAGAATATGCCTGTACACTAGAATTTGCCGGAATGGCAATAGGATGTTTACTGTTGCACTGGTAAGAGGGCTGTGCTATCTCTTTCCCATCTGTCCGTGTCATAACATTTTTAAAAAAAACTAAAAGCAAGTGTGGTGGGCATAGAGGGGTATTTACCGTAAGATGAAATGCCTGCATTTTATTATGATGTGAACCAGATAACAAAAAAATAAAACTTCCATTTAGATGTCCGATAAGTGGAGGTGGAGTGTCTTCTGGTAACCAGTTAATTTTGGTTTCTATTCAACATTGGGTCTTAATGTTACATAACTCTCCGCCCCATGTTTGTCAAACCTTGGGCACGGATTAAGGAGCTGAAAAAGGCGGGTGCATCGGAAACAGGAAGGATAGAGATAGAGATGTACTGGAAAGAGAGAGGTATAATGGAATGTGAGGATGGAAATTAAATTGGCAAAAATGGATGAGTGTAGGATGACAAGTAATAGGGGATGGAGGGAGTAGTAGATTGCATTCTGGTGACAATCATTATTGATGTATCTTACATTGAACCTGAGATGAACTTTGTTCCTTTGTAGAACAACAACAACACCTTTTGTTCCTTAGTAATGCTTTAAAATGTTCCTGAGTTGTCTGTGAGCCTGCTATTGGGCATGCCTCTATTTCAAACCTTGTACCGATCAGTACCACTGTTAAAAAAGCACTGCAATACAGTTTGTTGATTTGAATCAGTTAAGAGATAAGGATGGATCTGCTATCCTTTTAATTCTTGCTTTGCTCTGAAACTAATTTGTATTGCATCGTTTTCTTACAATCTATTGTTTGTATGCAGAAACATTCACTAAGCATTTTGGGAAGTATGGGGCTATAACTGACTCTGTGATCATGAAGGACAAACATACTAGGATGCCCCGTGGATTTGGATTTGTTACATTTTCCGATCCATCTGTGATTGACAGGGTTCTAGAGGATGACCATGTTATTGATGGTAGAACGGTAAGCACCTGTATCAATATCCATACTTGTGAACTTAATTTGGTGTATGTTCTCACAATTTTTTGTTTATCAAGGTTGAAGTCAAAAGGACCGTTCCAAGAGAGGAAATGTCATCAAAAGATGGCCCTAAGACAAAAAAGATATTTGTGGGTGGTATACCGCCGTCCCTAACTGAAGGTTGTTATAAGTACCAAATACCTCTCTGAGGGAGCAAAAGTTACCGAACTACATTTACAATTGTTATGTCACAATCACTTGTTTTTTGTCCAGTAGTTAAACATGTTGGGTTCAGACAGTATTTGTTTCAAATCTGAAATATTGTTGATATAAACTTTCCAGATAAGTTGAAGGAGCACTTCTCCTCGTATGGGAAGATTGTTGAGCATCAGATTATGCTTGACCATAGCACTGGACGCTCACGGGGCTTTGGTTTTGTTACATTTGAAAGCGAGGATGCTGTTGAAAGGGTTATGTCAGAGGGGAGAATGCATGATCTTGGAGGGAAACAGGTCACATGCTTTCTCTTGCTTTTGTGTTTTGCCATGAGATATTAGCTAAAGTTCTGCATGATGTTATGTCACTTAGCAACTGATGTACTTTTGCATGTAGAAGATGATTTTTATTTGGGTGTTCACTTGGATGGGCTAGTAGCATGATAGTATAGTGTTTCTGAGGTTGAATGTTGCTTATGCTCAACTACGACAGTAAGCTATTGTTCAAATAGTCATTGAGTTGGAACCCAGCCCCCACTCCCTTGGCCAAGCTACCTGTACCTTAAGATCTCTACTGTTATTGGAACTGTTTCCTTCATGACATTTAGGAAATTGTTATGGATATCACTGCATGTAATATTTAATATCTTGGGATGATTTTGGTCCATACTTTTGAGAGAATTTATTTGTGCTCACACAACAGTTTCTTGAAAAATTATGAACAGTATGTTCCTTTCAATATCCTAATGAGTAAAATTTGTGGAAGTGACAGCTGTTATTCTCAGTGGGAGTAAAACTGGTTGAAATAAGAACTGTATTCAGTGTCCAATTTATTGCTTGTGGTTTAGATCTAGCAATTTCTTGCATTTTCTGTTATTAAACCAAATGACCTAAAAATATTAGCTGATATCCTTGTTTCCCCAAAAATGAATCACCTCCTATGTTAGAAAGACAATTACAGCAAGTTACTTTGCTTTAGATTTCGGGGTGATCCTTCACACATTGGTTGAACTTGTTCGATCTGAGATCAATGTAAGTAATCAGAAAACATATTATATCATCTGCACTGATCTAGCTGGTATTTTAGCAAGCTTGGCATGCCACACGTGTTGCTTCTTGTGTTTCTGCAGTTCTTCAACAAGCGCTGATACAAAATGTCTGCCTCCTTTACCTTGATTATTTAGGCTGCCTTTGTTATTTTGAGCTAGTTGTGACATGCATCATTCATTATCTTTACAAGTTGTTCAAGTATTGTACTTGTTACTGTTCAATTTAAAGTACTTAAAAACTGTGCAGGTTGAAATAAAGAAAGCTGAACCAAAGAAACCTGGTGGTGGTGATTCAAGCTCAAATGGGAGATATAGTCATAGGAGTGGTGGTTCCCGCGGTTCTTACCGTGGTAGTGGTGGTGACTCTGGAAGTAGCACGGGTGGTGGTGGATATGGATATGGAGGTGGCTATCGATCAGCTGCTGCAAACTATTATGGTAGTACAGCTTATGGTGCTTACGGCAGGGCATATGGTTATGGAGGTAATGCTAGTGGTTACGGGGGTAATGCTGGCTTTGGGTCAGGTTTTGGCTCTGCTTATGGTGGTTCCATGTACGGGGCACCGTATGGTGCTTATGGGGCATATGGCGGTGCATATGGAGGTGGTGCATATGGTCCACCAGGAGGCTATGGTGCAGGAGGATATGGTGGGTATGGTGGTGGTGGAGGTATGGGTGGTGGCAGTGCAGGTGGTCGTGGCTCAAGCAGCAGATACCATCCATATGGAAAATGAGCATCAATTCATAATGGCTTCACAGGCTCTTATAATAAACCATATAGACCTTTACTTATTTGTGCTGCTGAGGAGTTGTGGCATTCCTTTCACCTTGTTGAATCAGCGGCATTAGAACTTTTCCCCCTGATACTGTGTTGCATTGTATTCGGCAAGAAAGATTGTAGATTATAGTCGCTGATTCTGAACTACCTTGAGCTTTCTGTAGAAGCTACAGCTGAAACATCTGTTGTATTATTTTAGTTTACAGTTTGCAGCCGTAGAACCCTTGAACTGAGCTTTGTTGTAGTAACTAGATGGAACCAAGTTCTATTTCAGTGTAACATTCTCTGACCCGTCAGCTTGTTGTCGCCCCTGCTTAATATGTAGGTGGCAATTGGCATGCCTAAGAAAGATTGAACTAATTATTATTTCTTCTAATTGGCCAACTTGTTTACTTTCTTTTTCTTTCAAATCAATCTGACCTTACCTTGGAACTAGTAATATGATGGAGAAGTGTAGGCATTCAGTACCCAAGGTTTTGCCCGTTTCCCAACTTCCTAATAAAAGCAGTAATAAGCTAACGAGAGAAGCACGGCAATGGACATCCTCGCTTGCACGATAAAGACAGTCATCTGTTTCTAAATGCATGTAAGGTTCCACAGGTTGACTTTCTAACACAGGTTGTCATTGCTTACGAGGATGATCAAAGCAAAGAAAAAACATCAGCCCCCGTTGAAATGCAGGACGCTTTTGACAGTAACATGACAGAAAACTCATCAGAAGCTGCAGTATGACTTTAACAATGCGATGCGCGCAAAGATATTTCTGACCTAAAGAGCTGACAAAAAGTTGTAGCGTACCTTTTCGGTTGCAATTTATACTTTGTAAATTGTAATGTTGTTGTACTATAATAGTTGACCGAATTTTTCGTTTTCTTGAGACGCGGAGAGCTAGATGCCGCGATGCGGCAAAGTCCAAACACAAGACGTCTCGCGCCTGGTCCATCAAGCCACCATCCAAACCCGTCTCCTCTCCCCACACGCTAGGCCGTCGCCATGGTGTCGACATCGTTGCTCCACCTAGAACGGTAGAGCAACCCGACCACGCTCCCGGCTTTTCACCTGTTCCCAACTCAAATACCCCCTTGTTACACTTACCGCTGGGACCATGTGGGTCCCACTCCTCCTCCCGAGCTAGCTGCCACCAGCCGTACGATTCCATCGGACGGCTGCTAAAGAGGATGACGACATCCTTAGACAGGCGGGCCCCACCGCCGCGCCACGCCGGCGTGGGGCGGTCATGTTCGTGCCGGCAACGGTTGCCCTCCCCACGCACGCGTATAAATTATCCTCCGGCCGCCGCGTAGCCGAAGACTCGACTCGGGGAATCGACGCTTCGAGAGGCGGGGGAAAGGATTGTCGTCGCGTCCAGCAGCGGCGGCCTGCGATGGTGGCGTTCCTCGAGGTGCGGATCCTTACCTTCTCATCGTCTCGGAGCTCGTGGCGCGAATCCTAAGTCGCCGCGTGCGCGTCAGCACAGCAATCGCTATATCTCGTTGCAATTAGCTTACTTCGTCGTGATGTTTCTCTATTTCTTGTTCCTGATTGTGTTCTCGCGCTGCCGTAATCGCAGAAGATGGAGGCGTCATCGTACGTCTTCCCGTACCTCCGCACCCAGCTACAACAGATAGCAGGTGAGCAGCACTAACTTCCTTTGTTTTTTTTCTCGGAACTGATTCCTCTTGCGAGTTGCGACCGTGGGAGCTGGTGATGCTTAACGATGGTGATGGTGATGGTGATGGCAGCATCGGTGTCCACGGAGAGCTGCGCCGCGGCGGCCGAGGCGGAGGCGGAGTGCCGCGACGAGGCGGCAGCGCTGCGCCTCAAGATGGTGGCCGTCGCCTCCATACTCGTCGCCGGCGCGGCCGGCGTCGCAATCCCGCTCGTCGGCCGCCTGTGGCGTCGCGGGACGGCTGCATCGTCCTCCTCCTCATCCAGCATGTTGTTCTCGCTCGCCAAGGCGTTCGCGGCGGGCGTGATCCTCGCCACGGGGTTCGTGCACATGCTGAACGACGCGAACGAAGCGCTCACCGAC
Organism: Chloris gayana; assembly: GCA_031894775.1. Taxonomy (NCBI): domain Eukaryota; kingdom Viridiplantae; phylum Streptophyta; class Magnoliopsida; order Poales; family Poaceae; genus Chloris; species Chloris gayana. The sequence continues at coordinate 359,837 of JAUNZO010004415.1, forward strand.
CCCTGCCTCCCGGAGTTCCCGTGGCGGCACTTCCCCTTCCCGGGCTTCATCGCCATGCTCGCCGCGCTCGGCACCCTCGTCGCCGACTTCGTCACCACGAGCCTGTACGAGAGTAAGGATCAGGCCACCGCCGCCGCCGCCGCGGTCAGTATCAGCGAGGACCAGGACACCGCGCCGCTGCTCGAGGCCGGCTCGCTCGCGGGCATCAATTCGGTGAGGAGCATCGCCAGCGACGCGTCGTACGCGGCAGGCGATAAGGACCCAATGCACATCGTGGGGATGCGCGCGCACAGCCATTTGCACGGCCACGGCTCCATCCATGAAACTGGATCGGTGTACGACGACGGCCACGGCCACGGGCATAGCCATGGATTCGATGAGGAGCCGTCCGGAGGTCGCCACGTTGCTGCAGCACAGGTAAGTTAGGAAGTTATCTGCAATTTAACTTCGGATTGCAAATGACTCGCATGATCAAGTAGTAGTGATAACTTTCTGAATGCTTGAATACAAGAAGCACATATGCAAATTTCACTTGTTGCTAAATTGACATTGCAAAGAGTACTAATTGTCCTAATGTCCTCATGGTTCGGTTGCGGCATTGTCTCTTTAGCTAGAAAACATGAAATAATCTGCTCAATTTTCAAGTCATGATACGATGTACGAAAACCAGAGACGTGTTATGTGATATAGTACCTTGCATCAATGATACCGTAAGATTTAAATTCTACAGTATGATGAGTAATAATCTGCTCAATTTTTCGAACAGATTCTTGAGCTTGGAATTGTATCACATTCGGTGATCATCGGGCTATCTTTGGGCGTCTCACAGAGCCCATGCACCATCAGACCTCTAGTTGCTGCCCTCTCCTTCCATCAGTTCTTTGAGGGTTTTGCGTTGGGTGGCTGCATTTCGCAGGTCTGTACCTGCTATCTTTTGTGATGTTGCTCAACTGTTTCACTTGAAGTAAATATAGATATAGTTCTGACTGGTGTTCGTTTGACTGTTACAAATGCAGGCTCAGTTCAAGAGTTTCTCTGCTCTCATGATGGCTTTCTTCTTTGCCATAACAACTCCTGCTGGGATCACCGTTGGGGCGTGCATCGCATCGTTCTACAACCCCAACAGCCCAAGGGCGCTGGCGGTGGAGGGCATTCTGGATTCAATGTCGGCCGGTATATTGATTTATATGGCTTTAGTAGATTTAATTGCTGCTGATTTCCTCAGCAAGAGAATGAGAAGCAACCCGAGGCTGCAAGCTGGCTCATATGTCGCCTTGTTCCTCGGTGCCATGGCCATGGCATCTCTCGCTATTTGGGCTTAGGGAGTACAATTGAAACTGAATCTCCTTTTTGTAAGTTGTATAATGCTTTGGTAAATATGGGCGGTGAAATTTTATTTTTTCCCCTTTGATTCTTTTTTTGGGTTTTATTCTTGGTGGTGGACATGCAAAATGAGTCCCTTTTTGGGGCACAAATTGTGCAGGAGTGTAATCAATATAGTGCAGGAAATAAATTTTTCTGAATTTTGACCATGCATATCAAGCTCTCGAAGTTAAATCTCTAATCAGAGAACATTTCCTAAATCAGTGAAATGGGATTGATTATGATCTTGCGTTGTACTCATCATTGTTGATGCACCTTCTCTTGATGTTTAGTAGACGGATGATGATTGCGTGTCCATGTAACTTTGTGGTTACGTGTTTGCCTTTGACGATGGAGGCGTGATAAAACAAACAGCACGAGTCAAAAAGACGTTTCATACGAAACAACACGAGCGGTAGCAATAGCATTTGGATTGGTTTTGGAAATTGAGTTTGGTAGAGCTTCTAAAAAATCGATTTCTCTATAAAAATGGATCATCTAGAAAAAAAATGGATTCTCTACAAAATATTTTTTTAGCAAAGATTCTCTACAAAATATTGTTTGTCAAAATGGATTCTCATGTGCATCTTCGATTAAAAAATGACTAGAGAATCAGTGAGAAGCTATGTTTTACGTGCTTTTGTATTCTAAGACAAAGTTGATAAGTGCTTATTGAAAATAGGAGCATAATCTGTTTTGTTTTTATGAAACTCTTTGGATGACTTCAACTAGAATTTAGAGCAAAAACACTTTGAGATGCGCTACCAAACAGGGCTTGCTTGTGAACAATTCAAGAAATAGGAACTAGCAAAATACTGAAATCACAAGCTAGAACTATTAGAGCTGTACTGAACAACTTGTCTGTATGCAATAATATGTTGTTATCGGCGAGATCCCTGATGAATGTACTATGTTCTCACGAGCATGGTTTTTTTTAAAAAAAATTGTGAACCATTCGGTTCTTGACAGTGTTAAAATGTAAGAAACCGAGCTAGTTCACCTAAAACCAAGCGGTTTTCGCTAAAAACTGAGATTGTTATAGTGCGTACGCTCCATTTTGACAAAAAAATCAGTCATCCGAGAAAAACGGACCAGTCGGTTCGGTCGGTAATCGCCAAAACCATCCGGTTTCCGACGGTTTGTTGAACCATGCTCACAAGTCACAGTAAGTTTTTTTAGCACAACAAGTCACAATCAATTAAAGGAAGCACAAATGGTTGTCTGAGCTTCAAAAGAAAAAAAAGGTCAACTAGTTTGGTGGACCGTGGGCGAATGCGATGATCCATGGCCAGCATCCCCACGAGCCTTTCTCGCCATGGTGTCGACATCATCGCTCCACGTCCGCCCCGCGTAGACAAGGATGCACCCATCCAGCCACTGACCCGCGGGCCCCGTATCCGTCACCCACCCGGGTCGCCATCTCCAGAAGCAGAACGGGGAGGATGACGACATCTTCGCCGGCGCGCCGACGCGCGCGGCGACCTGGAAGGGACGATTCGTGCCTGTCCGTTTCCTCCCTTGTCCTCGCCCTCGGCCGGACGGAGGAGGAGAGGACGCATCGTATAAGAGATCTGGTCCGCGCGCCGTGCGGGAATGGAGAGCAGGTGATGGTGCCGTAGACGGCAAAGGGCGCAAGGCGACAGCGCCAAGGGCTTACTCGTTGGCAGTGGCGGCCTTCTCTCCTCCTCTTCTTCTCCTAGGTCCGCCGAGGGCTCTTCTCCTCCGATCCACTAGCTTCACGATCGCCGCCGCCGCCACCGTTTCTCGCTGGCCATTTTTCTCGGAACGGTCCTCGCTCCAGTGAATCCAAGCATACAAGCCTGTACGTCGCGGAATCGACTCCCTGATTCAGCTAGACCGTTCCATCCGGGGATGGATTCCCTGATCTTCATGCCTGACCTCCGCACACAGCTGCACAAGATCGCCGGTACGCTTGGTGTTCTTCCACTTTTCTTTCTTTGTCACTGCACAGTAGTTGTAAAGATTAATGCGGCACCTCTGTGGCAGCCTTGATCTCGACGGAGAGTTGTGTTGAGGCAGCCGGCCGCGACGGACTGCCGCGACGAGGCGGCGGCGCTGCGGCTCAAAACGTTTGCCGTCGCGGCCATCCTCGCCGCGAGCGCAGCGGGGTCGCCGTTCCACTTGCCGGCCGGGAGCGTTGGCTCGGCAGCGGCGGAGGCGGCACGTTCGCGCTCATCAAGGCGTTCTCGGCCGGGGTGGTCCTGGCCACGGGGTTCGTGCACGTGCTCGGCGATGCAGAGAAGGCGCTCGCGGACCCGTGCCTCCCGGCAGCGCCGTGGAAAGCGTTCCCCTTCGCGGGGTTCGTCGCCTTGCTCGCCGCCCTCGGCACCCTCGCCGTCGACGTTGTCTGCACGCAGCTCTACGAGGGGAAGCTACACCGTGGCCGACAGCAGCAGGAGCCCGACGACGATGCCAGCGAGCAGCCGCACGAAGCCTCGGCGCCGCTACTCCGGGACAGCGCCGTCGCGGAGATCACGGTGGAGAGGAGGTGGGATGGCACGGACGATGCCGTGTTGCACGTCGCGGGCACGAGCGCACAGGTGTCCGCGCAATGGGGCAGCCACGGGCACGGACACGACCATGGACATGTTCATAGCCATGGACACGATGAGGAGCCATCGCTGGCTCGTCGCGTTGTTGTTGCACAGGTATGTTGAGTTCATGCGATCAGCATAATTAACATTAACGTAGAGTAGTGTATATGCAAGTATCAATCCACACGCACCATTACACCACACACGTATTCGTGCTTCAGGCATGACCAATGATACATTAGCAGTAGTGTTGCAACAGAATTAGTTCGTGTAGTGCCCTAGGGAGATGGCCTTGCCTCCTGCTTCCCTAGCTAATGATATGACGACTTAAAAAAGTTATATTGCAAAGAGTAACGACTGTGAAACGGCCGCAAACATTAATCTGAAATCACATTCTCTTTTTCTTTTCTACACTAGAATAGTCTTAAGGCTGTCTAGCATCATGTTATTGGAATTTCGTCACCATTTTGCGACAATTACATCGACATTGAACAACGCCCGGGTGTATAATTTTTCTATAAAGTATTTACATTGCTGCAGATATACATCACATAACAATGAGTATTCAACGATAAGGTGAGTAGTCTGCATTTCTTTTAGATGACTAAGAGATAGTTTGATAGCCGATTTAAACTTAGCCAACCTAAGGCTGGATTCACATATTTTTATGTTTGCTGACTTGTATTACTCTTCCTTTTGGCGAAAAATATGAACGTGCATATAAGGTTCATGTTAGTCTATCTAGGACCTTGCATCGATCTAGATCAACAAGTAGTAGATCATGCATTTCGGGTTCGAGTTCATATACCGAGAGAGAGAGAGAGAGAGAGAGAGAGAGGGGGAGGGTTACCGACCGGAGGCGGCGGAGGGGTAGCCGGGGCCGGAGAGGTTCGCGGAGGAGGACCCTTCGCCGTTGTTGGCCATCGGAGCGCCGGTGAGGAAGTCGAGCGCGTAGAGCTGGAACGGAGTCGGTGGTCGTCGCCGGCGGAGTCCTTCGGGTCTCCAACGGCACTCGTCTAGGGACGACGGCGGCGTGCGGGGTCGTCGTCGTGGGTGGCGGCGGCTTCCCGTCACTCGGCTGCGCGTCCCTCGAGATCGGCTAGGGTTTGTGGGGTGAGGTGGTGGCGGCGGCGAACGGTGAATTTAGGTCATCGTGCCGTGCCGGCCCCCACCCCCTTATTTATATGCGCAGCGTGATAGGGGCCCACCAGCCACTCGTTTGGCTGGGCGCCCCGATCGTGGCGTCGTCAAGGGATATGGGCCTTTGGGCCCATACGTGTGGAGATCAACCTAACATTCTCCCCTTGATCTCATGTTATATCATTTCCTTTCATTTTCCATTTCACCACAAAATATACACATAGAGCATGTTTCATCATCACGGTCAAACCCGATAGAATCGACAACCACTTGTATGCAACTTTGCTTAGAAACGAGACACATTCATTTATCTTTGGGCCTCTAGTCCAGAGATCATAAGGCTTCCTTTAAACCCATGCCGGCTATGTGTTCCTTGAACACGTTGGGAGGTAGCCCTTTCGTGAGCGGATCCGCGAGCATCTTTTCCGTTCTAATATGCTCGAGACTTATAATTTGATCTCGGACTTTATCCTTCACAACATAGTACTTTATGTCAATGTGTTTGGCAGCACCACTTGATCGATTGTTGTGAGCGTACATGACTCGCGGGCTCATTGTCGCAAGTATAACTTTAGTGGTTTTTCTATGTTATCAACCACTCTCAAACCGGGTATGAACTTCTTAAGCCGGTTCACCTGCCCGTAGCCTCATAACATGCTATGAATTCGGCATACATCGTTGACCCCGCGATAACCGTCTGTTTGGAACTTTTCCACGAAATAGCTCCTCCTGCGAGGGTAAACACGTATCCCGATGTTGACTTCGTATTATCTTTTGCAAAATCAGAATCCGAGTAGCCCACTACTTCAAGTGAATCCGATCGCCTATATGTCAACATGAGGCCTTTCGTTCCTTGCAAATAACGCAAGACTTTCTTTACCAATTTCCGAGTGCTCTATTCCTGGATTACTTTGAAATCTGCCAAGCAACCCGGTGACAAAAGCTAAGTCGGGCGCGTGCACACTTGTGCATACTTGTAGACTTCCAACCGCCGAAGCATACGGAACGGCTTTCATTTCATTGAGCTCAACTTGATTTACGGGGCATTGAAAATCCCCATACTTGTCGCCCTTGACTATAGGAGCAGGTGTAGAGCTACATTTGTGCATATTGAATTTCTTCAATACTTTTTCAATATACGTCTTTTGGGACAGTCCCAACATGCCTTTTGCTCTATCTCGGTGAATTTCTATGCCCAAAACATATGACGCTTCACCGAGGTCTTTCATGTCAAAATTTGAGGACAAGAATTTCTTTGTCTCATTCAGTAGATTAATATCACTACTAGCAAGTAGAATATCATCCACATATAAGACTAGGAAAATAAATCTCCCGTTCTTGAACTTTGCATAAATGCGAGTTGTCCTCAACATTTTCTTGGAAACCAAATTTCTTTATCGTCCCATCAAACTTCAAGTACCACTGTCTTGAAACTTGTTTCGATCCAGTAAATGGACCTCTTTAGACGACATCCCATGTTTTCTTTTCCTTCCACGACAAAACCTTTCGGTTGTGCCATGTAGACCCTTTCATCTAGATCCCCGTTTAGGAATGCCGTTTTTACATCCATCCGATGTAATTCTAAGTCATAATGTGCCACCAATGCCATTATAATTACGAAGGAATCCTTACAAGAGACAGGAGAAAAGTCTCGTTGTAGTCTATCCTTTCTCTTTGCGTGAAGCCTTTAGCCACAAGTCGCGCTTTAAACTTTTCTATATTCCCTCTAGAGTCATATTTGATCTTGTAGACCCATTTACAGACCTACTTGTTTTGGCTCCTTTAGGAATTTCCTCTAAATCCCAAACATCGTTGAGATTCATTGAATTCATTTCATCTTTCATGGCCTCCAACCATTTAGATGCATGTGCGCTGTTCATGGCTTCTTCATATGAGATGGGATCATTCTCCACATGAATATTTTCTGTATTATACAGTTCATAATCAGCACTTATGGCTGATTTTCTTATTCTTTGAGGCCGTCTAGGGACCTCCATACTTGGCACATTCTCTATTTGAGGCTGATGTGACTCCCCCTCATCCGTGGCAACCGGTCCTGTTGGAGCCCGAACGACGAGTTCCTCAATTTCATTTTGTGTTGCCATGGTGGGATCAACAACGAGTGTTGGCTGTGCAATGACGAGCATTGCTTGGCGCAACAACCGCAGGTAGAGAGAAGAAAGGTTCTTGGATCATTGGCGCGGGCACAAAAACCCGTTTCTCCTCAAGATCAATCTCTCGAGCTACCGTGCTCCCCCTCATCATTTCGTCCTCCAAGAAGATCGCATGTCTCGTTTCTACAAACTTTGTGTATCTATCCGCACAGTAGAAACGATAACCTTTGGACTTTTCGGGATAGCCAATAAAATGGCAACTCACCGTTTTTGGTTCCAATTTCCCAAGACTTGGGTTGAACACTTTAGCCTCCGCAGACTCCCCCACACGCGTAGGTGAGTTAGCGATGGCACTCTTCCGGTCCATAATTCATACGGTGTTTTGGGCACCGATTTACTTGGTACTCGATTAAGAATATAAATGGCGGTTTTTAACGCCTCCATCCATAAACTTATCCGTAACGTAGAATAGCTCATCATGCTACGCACCATGTCCATTAATGTGCGATTGCGTCTTTCAGCTACCCCGTTACGTTGTGGCTCGCCCGGTGTAGAATATCGGGCGACTATGCCATTTTCTTGTAGGAACATTGCAAAAAGGTCCTGGGACTTGTCCATATGGCGTGTGCCGACCGTAGTACTCCCCCACGGTCGGACCGCACTACTTTAATCTTTAAATCATGCTGATTTTCAACTTCAGCTTTAAATACTTTGAATTTATCCAATGCCTCCGATCGTTCTTTAATTGGATAAATATAACCATAGCGGGAATAATCATCTCGTGAATGTTATGAATGAATCATAACCATCCACACTTGTTACGAGAAAAGGACCACAAATATCCGTGTGTATGATCTCTAATATTCCCGTGCTTCGTGTTGCACCTTTCTTAATACTTTTAACGTATTTTCCCTTAATGCACTCAATGCATTGTTCTAAATCCGAGAACTCTAGTTGAGGGAGAATGTCACTCTTGACAAGTCTCTCAATTCTCCACCTCGAAATATGGTCCAATCTACAATGCCATAATTTCGATGAGACGTCAAGAGCTTTCTTTCTTTTCTTTTGTTTAGAAGATGATGATTCTATAGCATTGTCATTAACATTCACATCATCATTCAACACATCATGTGCATCAACATTTGCATCATCATTCACATCACGTATGGAATAAATCTCATGATATAAGGATAATAAATAAAGTTTGTCTTGCAACATAGCAAGACCAATGCACTTATTATTAAACATGAGTTCACATTTGCCATTACCAAAATGGCAACAATAACCATCATAATCCAAACGCGACACACTTATTAAGTTCCTTTGAAGCGAGGGGACATAAAAAACATTCTTAAGTAAAAGTATAACACGATCAGCGAGCTCAAGAGGCAAGTCTCTAATGGCTTCCACTTCTACTTCTTCTCCATTGGCAACTCTAATGCTGCCTTCGTTTCTTCCCGTGGTTCTCGTCGAAAGGAACCCCTGCAAAGAATTTGCAACATGAATACTTGCACCAGAATCAATCCACCATGTGTATTTAGAATAATTAACATATAAGCATTTATTTACACAAGTAATTACGTTCTCACCTTTCCTTGCCATGAAGGCCTTCGAGAAGTCGGGACGGTCTTTCTTGTAGTGTCCCTTCTTGTGGCAATGGAGACATTCATCCTTGTCCACTATCCATCGCCTAGGTGACCTTGGCTGCTGTGGCTGCTTCCCTTCCCGGATGAACGGTAGTTCTTCTTCTTGTTGTCCTTGACAAAGTGGATAGAACCACCATTTGCCTTCCCGATACTTTCATCCTCCTGGACACAACTAGCAATCAGCTTGTCAAAGGTCCACTTCTCGGGATTCATGTTGTAGTTGACCACAAAGTTGTTGAAGGGCTTGGGCAAGGACGCCATCACCAAGTGAACAACAAAATCATCTTTCGGACCCAAGTCCATAGGAATCAGCTTGGAAGCCATGTCCAACATGCGAAGGATGTGATCCCTCATACCATTTCCGAGTATCTCGCTCAGTCACCAACTGCTTGATCAGCCGAGTGGCATAAATCTTTGAAGAGCCGGTGAACCGACTCTTGATCCTCTCCGGATACTCGGTGACCGTGTCACAATCCGGGATTGAGCCCAAGATGGAGGGCTCAATTGTGTTCTTCACCACAGCCAAACACTTCTTGTTGGTGGATCTCCACTTATAACTGTTCAAGTCATAAGCGGACCTCACAGGGGCATGGTCCAGCTCCCGCTGCTTGAAGGCAGCAGCGAGACTCCTCTGCGCCCCTCACGGGGCGGCAGGCTCCTCCGGACAGGGTGTAGTCAACACCCGGTCCAACTCTCCCAACACAAAGGCCAGGTCCAGTCTAGCCTTCCAAGCCCCGTAGTTATCCCCCTTCAACGTCGGGATATCCTTGATGCAGCTCATCAAGGAGGGTCCTGAAAAACAACCATGTAAAGTGAGAACGAGAACATCATGAAATAACCAAAATATGCATTAAAATCTACATCACCGTTGGGCGAGAAAATAGATCTAATGCATAAACCATGAAGATACAACATAATCATCATAACTATGATATTGTATTTAACAACTTTGGTCAGAAAAACACAATATCACGAGAACAGAATTAATGCTACTAAAATTAAAATTCTCACGTTGGTTCGAAATTTTAATTTTAGAAAACATCAAATATCATCATGTATCATCAATACGCAGCGGAAAAACATCATAAACATGTATGAACAGTAGCAAATCATCATTATTCACCCTCTGAAATTTTATCCCGTTGGTTCAAAAATTTTCGGAGGTAAAATTACTCCATTATGCAAAAAATTGCATTAAAACTGACATAAAACAGTCAAAACAATATAAACATTCGCTACTTGTTCAGGACCTTAAAAGTAGTCCAATTTGCTTTTAGGCCCATCGCTCACGATGCGAGTACAAAAATTACGGCCCATTTTATTTTCAGCCCGCTGCTCACGACAGCGCGCTATAGCATTTTGGCCCATGGCCTTTTCCGAGCGAGAGCGCCTTTGCTCAGGCCCGCGGCCCGACAGCCCGGCTGGGCTGCCATTTCGGCCCAGACACGCGCAGCACCTCGCCCCGCCGGCCGCCGAGAGCCGTCGATCTCGGATCGACGGTCCGGCGCGATCTGCGCCCGAACAAAACCCGGTCGGCGCTGCCTCGGGAACCCTAGCCTCTCATTTCTCTCACTCGCTCCTACCCTAGCGCCGCACAAAACGGCAGCGGCGGAGCGGCTCTTCTCACCGCGCGCGCGCCCACGGCCGCCGGCGGCGATGAGGGTGAGCTCTACCGGCGCTAGTGCCCCGGCGAGCCGCTCTCCTCCTCTCTCTCGTCCTCTCCCTTCCTCTCTTTTGCTCCACAACCGACGAGCGGTGGCGAGCATCCCGACGTGGCCGGGACGGCGACCACGACGGCGAGGCGTGAAGGGGCAGGCGGCGCCGCCACGAGGGCCCTCGCCGGCGCGCGCGTTCACCCGTGAGTGAGCGCGCCGCCGTCGAGCATCATCGTGACGGTGCTCGGTTCATCGGCCCGCGCGGCGAGAGCCCGCACGGCCATCTTTTCCACCGCCGGCAAACCGGTGGTGGAGCATCGACGGCGATCCGGGTTAGTAACCGATCCGCTCGTCCAAATTCGAGATCTAGGGTTAGGGTTCATGTATGACCAAAAAGCTATCAACGATTCGATCCATTCCTTTTCTACTACTTCTAGCCGATGCTAAACAACCAAGGCTCGATACCAATGTTAGTCTATCTAGGACCTTGCATCGATCTAGATGAACAAGTAGTAGATCATGCATTTCGGGTTCGAGTTCATACACCGGAGAGAGAGAGAGAGAGAGAGAGAGAGGGAGGGTTACCGACCGGAGGCGGCGGAGGGGTAGCCGGGGCCGGAGAGGTTCGCGGAGGAGGACCCTTCGCCGTTGTTGGCCATCGGAGCGCCGGTGAGGAAGTCGAGCGCGTAGAGCTGGAACGGAGTCGGTGGTCGTCACCGGCGGAGTCCTTCGGGTCTCCAACGGCATCTGTCCGGGGACAGCGGCGGCGTGCGGGGTCGTCGTCGTGGGTGGCGGCGGCTTCCCGTCACCGGCTGCGCGTCCTCGAGATCGGCTAGGGTTTGTGGGGTGAGGTGGTGGCGGCGGCGAACGGTGAACTTAGGTCATCGTGCCGCGCCGGCCCCCACCCCTTATTTATATGCGCAGCGTGACAGGAGCCCACCAGCCACTGTTTGGGCTGGGCGCCCCGATCAGGGCGCTGTCAAGGGATATGGGCCTTTGGGCCCATACGTGTGGAGATCAACCTAACAGTTCATTCTTGTGTTACAATTACTGGGAATATAGTACATCTTTTGTGTTGCAGCAAGCTATAAATCCAGTGTGATAGAATGATGATCTGTTTTATATTTGACAAGATTCTAGAGCTTGGGATTGTTTCTCATTCAGTTATCATTGGGCTAGCTTTGGGCGTTTCACAAAGCCCATGTACCATTAAGCCTCTAATTGCTGCCCTCTCCTTCCACCAATTTTTTGAGGGTTTTGCATTGGGTGGCTGCATTTCTGAGGTAAATATTTGCTTTCATTTGTGATGCGCATTAACAGTCTGTTGATTAAACCTTGATAGGAAAATGATTTGTTCTAGTTATTCTCCTATGACTTAATGCAGGCTCGTTTCAACAATTTCATTTCATTCCTGATGGCTTTCTTTTTCGCTGTAACAACCCCTGCCGGGATCATTTTGGGGATGGGCATCGCATCGTTCTACAATTCCAACAGTCCTATGGCATTGGTGGTGGAGGGTATTATAGACTCACTGTCAGCTGGCATATTGATCTATATGGCTTTAGTGGATCTCATTGCCGCTGATTTCCTAAGCCAAAAGATGAGTAGTTGCAGCCCGAGGTTGCAGCTTGGCTCGTATATCACCTTGTTCCTTGGTGCCATGACTATGTCAGCTCTGGCCATCTGGACATAGGTTAGGGTGTTTCATAGGACCTTGTCTCTACCTTTTCAAAAGCAAAACAAAAAAAGATCTCGTATCTGGCTGCATATAATTCTTAATGAATATAGAAATATGTGTAAGGGTGTGGTTTATGAGGGAACTTGGGGAGGGGATATCTTTCATTCTTCCCAACAGAGTCCCCCCTCGGGGATACACTGTCAATGTGATCAATAAAAACAGTATGATATACATGCATGAATACAGTTCGGAAAAATAGAGTTCTTGAACAACAGCTTTTGCGCCCAAAATTTTAGATTGGCGTGATGAGTTCTGTTGTAATAATGTTCCCAATGCTGCCTTGAATCTAGGTTCTCAGGTGCGTTCTCCAATGAGTACTTCTGAATTCATGCTTCTGTTTTTCACATGATGCTATCGATTTGTTTTGAGTAAACAGAATGTGTGTGCTAATATTTTTTTCTGGAGTTGCATGCACTTCTAGTAACAATGGCTGTCAGAAAGGTGGTATTGTTTATAGTGTTTTAGGGTGTGTTCGTTTCCTCCCTCTAAAATTTAGCACTGTCACATCAAAGAGAATCTTATTATTTATGAATATTTAGATCAATTTAATGACAAAATCCTATTGACAGATTGGTGCTAATTTTCGAGATGAATCTAATGAGCTTAATTAATCTATATTTTGCTAAAGTGATGCTACAGTAACCGTCTTCTAATCACGACTTAATTAACCTCATTAGATTCGTCTCGTAAATTAGTCTAGAGGCCTATAATTTGTTTTATAATTAAACTTTATTTAATACTCTTAAATAATAAGATTCTTTTTGATGTGACAATTCTAAGATTCTTTTTGATGTGACAGTCTACTGATGATCGACTGGCATTGACTTTTGGCACTATATTCCCATCACTTAATTAGCTACTGAAGCAAACTCTTGTAATGAAATATGTGCGATGAACACTGTAAGACAAAGGAAGCAAAATGTTATTGTTCTTGTCCTTTTTTGTTTTGTTTTTTGAAATGTTATTGTTGTTGGGTAGCTAAACTGCAAACTGGGCAATGGACATACATCACAGTTGTTTTTTCTTCATGCAACTTATTGACAAATAGATCATTCTCGAACTCGTTCTCTGGTGAGTGGTTATAGATTTATGCTTCTGTTTTCCACATCGTGTTTATTTGTTTTGAGTGATTAAAGTGTGTGTTACCATCAAATGTTTTTTTCAAGCCTCAGTGTTCAGCCTTAAAACAGGTAAAATCATAAGAAATGTATAATAGATGTGAACTGTTAAGGTGCATGGTATAGAATGGTGAATGATGATTAGTCTGCAGAAATGCATGCTACGGTTCATGTAACCTTTTTGTTTTTTTTAATGCTCAGTCTGTAAATTAAGTAGGTATAGTATGCACTATGCTAATTGTTTCTTCAAACTTTTGTATAGAATTTTTAGCAGTAGTAAAGGAGGTGGGGGTGAACTTGCTTGATAATTTGTGATGCAGTACTCTGGTCCAAGAAATGTATACAAAATGTAGCAAAGTTATAATACTACGAAACTACTACTGAAAGCAAAAAGTCAGGATCACTGGCATTCATTAAGATAGAGGGAAATAGAATTACATGCTAGTTGTGCATAAAAGAAATTAAGCAAATACAGCAACATATTGGTGACTTCAGAACTTCAATAATAAAAAAATAAAAGATAAACTGATAATCAAAATATAGAAGTGGCACCATCTAAAACGAGACTCCATTAGACGTACTAGACTTTTTGGCAATCTTGCAAGGCCTTGAAGGCATCTTTTTAAAAATCAGACCAAAGAACCATGTTTGTATAATTGTAGTATGTTCCTTATCAGCTTCCAGTCATGCTCCATGGAGGTGTTAGAACTATCTAATCAATTGCAGCCAGCACATTTCCTGGACAAAATCCTCTCCCCCTTTGGAGACTGTCGAAACTGAATGCATTGTCAGGTATCTGATGCTCTCTTGTACTACATGCACCAAGGTCTGATGAAATTGTCAGGCGGATCTCGTCTCTCCGGTCATTTCCTACTGGTGCTAGTACTCGGGTCTCAAGGCAATCAGGTACATGGCATCCTGCAGTTATCCAACAGGTAAGCTAATGGATTCCCAGGATTACAGACAGAGAAAAGAGAGTACTAGTGCCGATGGACAAAACTCGGGTCTCAAGGCCGAACGAGCAAGTGTGCCACTCAACTCAGTACACAGACGAATCTGGCGCGCCGCGGTCTACCGTTTTGTGGCAAGTTTGGCGGGTACTGTTCCAAGCCAAAAGGAGTGCCTGTCAGCTGTGTTGCTCATGAAGGAATATTCCAGCTCCCACGGCAGGTTTTGTCAGCAGGGAACATGGAAGCCGGTCATCATGAACACCAAGGACTCTACCGAGCCTCGAGAGCTAGATTCTGAAAGCTTTTGAAGGCATGTGGTTCTGAAAACTGACCGAATCAAGGTTGTTCTACGGTATTCAGCGAGCATGAGCCAGCAAAGCAGGTTATGCCATTTGAACAATTGCATGGAGTCAAGCAAAGCAGGTTATGCCATTTTGTGAACTGACTATTCTGTTCATAGATTACTCTCCTTTTTTTGGTCCGATCGCATGATGCCTGAAGGGAGGGGTCCTCTGCAGTGGAGGTAAAAATTTAGAGGATTGTAGCACCCTCTACAGTAAAACTTGAGATAACAAACAGGTCTCTGAAGTACTGTAGCAAGAACTGTAGGAATCCTACACTGAATTACTGTTCCACCATTTGTGTATTTTTCTCTGGTACTGTAGCTTGTGATCTACACCAACGGTTTTGAGTATGGGTGTGTTCGTTTTCTGGGGTCTAAAATTTATAGTTGTCACATCAAAAAGAATCTTACTATTTAGAGTACTAAATAAAGTTTAATTATAAAATAAATTATTGGCCCCTAGACTAATTTACGAGACGAATCTAATGAGGTTAATTGAGTCATGATTAGAAGACGGTTACTGTAGCATCACTTTAGCAAAATATAAATTAATTAAGCTTATTAGATTCATCTCGAAAATTAGCATCAATCTGTCAATAGGATTTTGTTATTAAATTGATCAAAATATTCTTAAATAGTAAGATTCTCTTTGATGTGACAGTGTTAAATTTTAGAGGCCAGGAAACGAACATGGCCTATGAACAAATTCCAGGTACTGTAGCTTGTCTGAGTTTACAACTCAAAATTCAGAGGACCCGACCCCGATGATCCCAACCGGAAAGGCAGATATTTCGGACAAATGCAGGGAGGGTTGTTTGTGCTTCATGCAAATGGAGGGTTTGTGAAGCCCAGTCAAATCAGTTCACGAGCTCAACCGGAGCCAGTGAGTCAGCTGCGTCAGTGCGTTGAGCAGGAGATAAGATGACCACGATAGGAGTAGGAGATGCGTGGATCCTGAGGCGTGACATAGCTGCTTTCGGCGTCTGCCGCAGCATCTGGTGTTCAGGTTGTATGAACACTGCCAGGCGACTGGATACTCCAATGGGATAGCAGCACAGCCAAGCCTGTCGGATTCCAAATCCAAGGCGCTTCGGGGAAGAGGGAGCTATGCCCAAAATTGGGACGAAAACACCATGTACTTCCTGAACAAAAAGTAGTGGTGATAACTGTACTACTGATGTTGAACAAGGCCTGGAGATGAAATGAGATCTGTCCTGCGGATTGCAACAGAGTACCCTGATGAATTCCGCAAATACACACTGGCCTGGAGTCCTGGACAACCCCTAGTAGTCCTTGATCAGAGGAGAAAACAAGATAACGAACCAATGGACGCTCTGCAAAGTTGAGCAGCAGCTGTTTAGAACGGACGTGCTGCAATTGCTACGCCGTATATGATAGGCGGACGATTTCAATGTGCTCAAGCTTAGCTGGCTTTGCAACTTGGACGTACTAGTATAGTTTACTGTGCACCGGTTATACGTACAAAATGCAGCGAGCAACTGCGTCCGGATCAAGAGCCAGCACGTGACAAGGCTAGTGTGCCAACCGGTTTTTTTTCCTTCCCATGAACTTAACAAGGGAAAAAAAGATGGTGTGAATACGACAGACCTGACAGAACGCCAATTGCGCTTGTTTAGGAGACGCAAACTGCATAATTAACCTGCTGCCGGACACATCGCATCTGGCGATCGTGACACGCGGAAGCCGTTGACTGCTAATGTCCAAGTCAAGCACGCGGCAAACATGTACTTGGATCTGACGGCATGTGTCTAGTTAACCGATTCAGACGAGAGATTCAAAACAGTACAGAAAATATTACTATTTGCAAAGACCCATGCATCCATCTACAGTTAAGCTGTTAGTCAAATCTCGAAGGTGTTACTTCCAACTGAAACTTCCAGCCGACACCCCAAATCGATTGGTATCATCATCAACGATCAGCCGCTGCTGAGTGTACTGTAGTAGCATGTTTCGTCATGGTTGCGTTGGCCGGATTAGCTCAGCGCGTGACGGGAAGCCACAGCGAAGCTAACTTAGCGTGCATATGATGATTGATTTGTTATACGTACTAATAACTAATAGCGCTTGACGATGGAGCTGTCTCGCTTTGAGTGTGCTTGTGAACGCGGTTCAGTTGCCTTAATTTCATTGACGTTGTAGATCGAGCCGTTGACATCGCTGTGCTCTACTACTAGATTTTTTGCAGATTCATGTGCACGGAGATCTCTTGTGAACAGGCTGCATTATACACAGATAGATTGATACATGTGGTGGTAGGACAGGATGCGCTCATCTGCAACCAACCGATGATAAGTAGCAGAGAGAGAAAAGCAGGGCACAAACTGCACGCCCGGGGCCGTGTCAAGGCAGTTGTTAGCCTCTCATCAGCAAACGGCAGGGGTCCCGGCGCCGACCGGTTGGTGGTCTCTCCCCTCTCTTTGATTCCACCCACACACGGCAGTACAGCACTATAGCGATACGCAGCATATGTCCTGGCCCGGTAGGTAATCTGAGATGCTGCGTTGCCTGAGTACAGCATGGTTAGGTTTGCTCGTGAAGGAGTAGGACTACGGTTCGCAGGTTGACCTCGCGTTGCGTCATAGTAATACAATAATAGCACCATAATAGCACCAAAAAATACCCCTTGTGATCGTGCTGCACGAATAATCCCACTCCTTGACTTTCGCAATTAGAGGATGCCGGTTTGGTAGTAGGTATGTAGTATACAATAAACTCACACTTTGTTCTGGATCCAGTGGTAGCTGGAATGGCGGTGTACACACACAAGAACCGATCCCAACAATGAAATTAGACTACGTACCAGTAGCGCGCCCACACAAACTGTCATCGTGCAAATACGCGCGATAATGTTGTTGAGTTCTTTGTTATTTCGTCTCCTTTCTCACATGACAAAGAAAAAACAGATATTTCTACTTTCACAAAAACTATATATCAGAAGATATGGCAGTTTATTAATCGCTTTATGCATTTCCCATCTGATCAGATCGGTCCTCTTATGCATCACAAGTTGTACAATCAACACTAACAGCATCATCATAAAATCACTTGAAAAATGAAAAAATCTGGTAATGTAGAGGATGGGAGAGGGGGTGACCAAGCTAAAATATATCCCAATTGTTTCACAAAACCCTCACAAAAACATCGGTTGCTACCATAAGATCACTGGTACCGGTTGCTACTAATAAAACCACGCCACCTAGTTTAGGTGCATATACCCATTGCCGCAAACTCATTCTGTTATTAGTCCGCCGCTCATGTGTACCAATAGGTCGGACACCACCATATCTACACATCCACAAGGATTGATGTATAGTTTGCAACAATTTCATTGTTGTCCATCGCCTACAATATCAATTCTATTTTATTTCAACCATATCTCACGTATGGCATGCACCTACCTTCAAAAACTCATGTGTTAGTTTGCCACTCTAGATTGCCAGATTATCATATCTCTAGTGACTCATCATGGATAAACAATAAAAACAAACTGTAATTCATTCATTTTTCACTCATGATCACAAACACGATGTGGAAAATGCACCCCATGTCACGAACCCTCTTTCCATTAAAAAATCCTAAAAAAGGAAGGAAACAGACGACCAAAAAACTCGGAGAAAAGGAGATCAATCAAAACTTACACTGTCAGTTTTTCACAGAAATTTTGAGAAACGGATTGCTAGAAACAAAACTTAAGCTTCCGTTACGTGACTCACCCACCGTCGAAAACTCCTCCGTTACAAAGTTCGCCGCTCACTAGTAGAGCACTCGAGATCATGATATCGCTAGTGACTCAATACGCAGAAAAGTTCACACATTACGTTTAATTTCTAAGAAAAGATTGATAAGAATCCAAATCAAGATGCATATCCATGCATCCGCCTGCCGTAGAAGACGGACGGAGTTCACTGCTCGCGCCTACCAACACTCCACATCAATAGATTGGCATATTTGTAGTGATTCATCATGCATAGCCTATTATTTTGGGTTTTTGGTTTTTGCACACATCTTCATCGATAATCACAGACATTTTGCCAAAACCCCACGGGATTGCATCCCCACGTCATAAAGCTCTATAGAAAATCTTAGAAAACAGAAAAGAAGAGGGGAAAACGAAGAGAAAGATGAAGAGAAGGAGTAATCCAAAACCCACCTTCCATTTGTCCGCTTCTTCCCGCCCCATGTGCACGAAACGCCCCCACATCGCTCTCCCCACTTTAAATAACCCCCGGCAGTTCCCTCTTCCCCACCACTAGCACCTCCTCTGCTCCGTCCGTCCGCCTCCTCACTTCCCCCACCACCAAAACCCCGACCCCAATCGGATCAACGATGCTGGAGGACGCGATCCCGGCGCTGTGGAGCGCCGTCAACGGGTTCTTCACCCCCACCATGCTCTTCATCCTCCTCAACGTCGTCATCGGCACCATCGCCGTCACCTCCAAGTCCTCCGCGTCGGCCGCCGCTGCCGACGGCGGCGAATCTCCTTCCTCTGGTGTTGTGGAAGGTGGGGTGGACCACCAGCAGCAGAGGCGGCTGTCCCGCGTGCCGTCCATGGCGTTCGAGCGGCTCCGGTCCTTCAACCTCTCCTCCCGCTTCTCCGCACCCGCGCCGGAGCCCGCCGACGTGGACGGGGTGGCGGATCTGGGGTACGAGCAGCCGCCCGCGCCGGTGAAGGTGGAGAAGGTGGAACCGGAGGCGGAAGCGGAGCCGGAGCCTGAGCGCGAGCACGAGGCGCAGGCGCACATGGAAAGGAGCCGGTCCGAGGCGGCGGCGGAGCTGGAGGTGCCCCGGCTGCCGGCGCGGCTGCACAAGTCGGCGAGCGAGAAATCCGCGTTCTCCCACTTCGAGGCGGCGGAGGTGGAGGAGGCGGTGCAGGCGGTGGAGAAACGGCGGCCGGCGACGACCAGGGACGGCGCGGCTGCGCGGCGCGGGCGGCGGCTCCCGTGGCGGCGGCCGAGGAGTCGGAGTCGGAGTCCAAGGGGGAGGGGACGAGACCGGGAGTGAGGTGGACGCGGAGGCGGAGAACTTCATCAACAGGTTCCACAACCAGCTGAAGCTGCAGCGCATGGAGTCCATCCTGCGCTACCGGGAGAACATCCGCCGCGGCCAGGCGCAGGCGGCGGCCGGCGGCGTGTAGCTCGGGCGCGAATCCGGGCAAACCGAGGGGGCGCTGGATGCAAGACACCGACCAAGAGGAGCAAAACCGAGGCTGAAACAGACAACAAGAGGTCGAAAGCAGATTCGGGGAGGAGCGGGAGGATGGAGATGGTAAATTCCGTTCTTCCTTGTCCCTCTTTCCGTTTTGGTTTCCCGTCGAACGATGCTAGTATATGGGGGTTAGATTCAGTGAGAGTTTTGGATAGAAACCTGATGAGATGTAATGTGGCATGGCACCTTGTGAATTATCGCCGTCTGATAAGTAAGTTCCTGTAAAAACCTGCTGCTCTGTTCTCCATAGTTGCGCTGCATGAGTTCTGCCAATGTCGGCTAGGATCGCTACTGCATATGTCTTCTTTAGAATCGCATCATCTCTAATTGTCTGCGGATTTGGCCTGTTTGATCTTGATGAGGAAACGGTAGAGCACGCGGTTCATCACTAGCAGATGAACAAGTTGGGGCCAGGCTGCCGACACTGTTCCACATCGCCGTGATTAAGATAAGCCGCGAACAGCGATTGCCCAGTCATCAAGGCCGAAGAAAAATCAAGGCTATCCCGGTCCAAGAGCATGTCTCTAGAAGGTACGGACAAGCGCACGCTGCTGCCTGCCGAGGGAAAATCCGCCGCCCGCAGCGACACATCTGGAGCTGTCCCCTTCGCTCGCCGTGTTTGGTCGCTGCCCTCATTTTTTACTCGCGCCGCGCCTCGGCGCTTGCTTCCTCCACTCCGCTCTCACATGGCCACCGGCCGCACAGGCTTGTCCGCATCGGCATTACCAGCTTCATCACTCATTGCCTGACACGACACCTGCTCACCACGCTTAATCAATTGCCGTTTGATGCTGGGCGGCGCGCGCTCCGCACTGGTGATAAAATAGGCCGCTGTTTTGGTGGCGCGAACCTATGATTTGGTGGGAGCTCACTAGCTCGAGCTCGTCGTTTGATGACGCTTGGCACATTATTGTAATTCGATTAGTTGGCGGTGCTGATTCAGTGATTCTGAATGCTGATCTTCCTCCTGGCCATAAACCATTATTTGGTCTTTCTGGAGATAACAATGTACAGTAGGTTGTTTCTGTTTGATCCATACGAAATCTATGTTCTGATCAAATAGGACCAGGAGCACACACTTCTTTCCACAAACAATTTAAAGGCCGATTCGTTTCTGGCATATCGGGGAAATGGAAAGAGAGAGACCCGAACTTGTTCCTTTCTGCAGCAACTCGTGCCTTCAGGTTTGTTTCGTTGCGTTGGGTGGTTCTTCCATTCCATCACCGTGCTGTGCCTGTGCGTGCATCTGATAGGTACTCCTACTTAACGATTGTGCGGTGCACATGCGACGCGACGCGAGCTAGTATGGCATTGGATTCTCTTCTCTGGTGTACTAGTGATGTGGATCAAAACCAAATGGATGATGGAGGTTTTCCCTTTTGACTCGGGGCACGGCGCTTTCCGGTAAAGTGGTGCTTTTCGATGGCACCATGATTGGGTTTGGATCTGTTCCTCCTCGGATTGGAAAGTCACCGATCCCGTGGTAGCTAGGAGCATCAACGAAATTGTTTTCGTAATTTCTCCCCTTTGTTGGGTTTTGGAAAACATGCCGCAAAGCGTGGTGAAGAACACACGGACCTTGCTGTTTTAAGGCAAAAACGACAACTAGCAACCTCGAACGTGGCTGTTCAAAGATTATTGAGCGGGCGTAGAAAGACGTGCATTGTAGCCGTGCACCATCATTGCCCTAGATCCGGACCATGATAACCTCGCCGCGCTAAGATTGGCCACCGAGAAGCCACTGGTGCTCCGGATCGATCATTGTCCTTGCTACGCTGATCATCCGCACATAATTGAGGCTTACTTGAGGCACTGAGAGCCGATGAATCTGAAATCGAATGTGCCAACGAAGCGGCGCACAGTGCACCACAGTTTCTCTGGAAACGGACAAGTAGCTGACGCAGTACCACTAAAGATCCTCCCAAGTACATTGCAAGTGAATTAACAAATCATTCTAAAAAAACCGTGTGGCTTTTTTCTTTCTGAAAACGGGCCAGGCATGCCTTTTTGTGATGCGCTAATGCTGATGTGGTGGTTGGCATCTCACTTTCAGAGATCAGTCCCATGCTTCCACCGTAACCTAGAACGAGATGGTATTTTAAAGTCCTGATTATTTATCACATAAATGAGTTTGTTGTAGTACTACGATTCGTAAGTGTAAGTCCCCACACACAAAAGAATAATGTTGGGAGCTGAACAAAACCGGCATTGTGAGGCAGAGCTGAGGCGGTCCATGTGTGGTGTGGATAGAGAGAGGTTGTGCAGCACGTGCGACGCCATGTCGACGAGTCCAGGCAGGGGTCCCTCCCGTCTCCCTGCCTGCCTGCCAGTGCCGGTCCGGTGCCCAGGGGCCTGAAAAGCAGAGCACTCGTCTTGTGCAGATGCTTTTCTTTCGGACCGAGATGGATGGATGGATGGCCACATGCCAACCAATGCAGACAAGCCCGCGCTCTCCGGTTGGCGCCATCAACGAGTACACACACCGTCTCAGGTCTGAACCGGCAGGGCGGAAGAAGATCTCAATTCTGTACCCGCGATCCTATTTTATTAGGGATTTTCAGCTTGTTTCATGGTGTATTAGCTGCAATAGGAGAGTTATGAGCAGTTTGTTCTCTCTGTTTTACCTTTTGGCACCGTGGAATCAGGTAATCGCAAACCGAAGAGCAGCGCAGCTCAGAATCTGAAGCTGGAGCCGTACCAGCACGAAGGGGAGCGCGAAACGTGTCATTTTTGGGGAACGCCGCGCCGTGTCGGGTGTGGCATGGATGCAGCGTCGGGAACCACTGAACTCCCTGTCCAGTTCGCTCGTGAGACGAGACGGACGCGCATGTGAGATCTGGGCGCTGGCAGCCGGATGAGGCTCGCCAGCCGTGCACAAAAGAAGCTCAAGCTCGGCGCCGGGCTCTAGTTCGCCATGCAGGCGATGGGATGGGACTTGCACATGGCACGAAATCTGCTAAAAAGCGCAGCTAGAAATGCCAGGAGGGGGAGCAGCCGTGGCGCCGCCTTCTTCGCACGATTCGAATACGAATACTTAGGGTGTGTTTGGTTGGATGGATAAAGTAGAATAGAACAGCGTAATCTCTATTTTTGTGCTGTTTGATTAGACGTCAAGAGCCAGCGTCAGGGATGAGAAAAGAATATACTCAAAATATGCCGGACGAGCAAATCCCTAAAAATTTCACGGACGGCTCGTCCGTCCTCGCTCGCTCGCGCACGAAGCGTTGCGCTCACCCCTTCCACCGGTCAACTCTCCAATCTCACCCGTGTCTCCCTCTCTCTCTCTCTCGAGTCCAGCAGAGGTAGCGCGGCTCCGGCGAGATGCGCGGCTCCGGCGACCTGCGCGCGTGAGGCCCGCCCCGAGCTGCTGTCCTCCGGTTGCCCCCGCCCTCTCCGCCGTGAAACCGGATCCGCCACGAGCCCCGACACGGAGCCCGCCCCGACCTTGATGGCGCGCGAGCCCGACGCGCCCCGCCCTGGACCCCCGACACCCGAGCAAGCCCCGGCGCTGCCCACCCCCGAGGCCCCGACACCTAGCAAGGCCCGAGGCGCGAGCCATCGCCCTCAACCCCGACCCCCGCCCGTGACGAGCTCGTCCACGCTGCGTCGTCACGGAGCTGCGGTCACCTCCCACCTCCCTCTAGCGCGCGCTCACCTAGAATCTTCACTAGAATCTTCACTAGCCAAGCGTGCTCCCTTGGAGAAGAAACAAGATCCATGGATAAGCAATCCTGCAGCCGGACCCAAAAGGAGCTTCCAGCTTTGGCGCAAAGAGGTTGCACCCCTCTCCCGGCAACACCACCCACCCCTACTCCCTCGCGACCGATGGCTTCGAGCAGTTCAGTTCTATGAAGCTCGCGTGTGTTCTTTTTTTTTCTATCGGAAGTTCTTGCCTTGCGTTGTTGTCCTGAGGTAGAAGACAAGTCACATGGGCTATCTTGGGCTATCGAGGCATAGAAAAGGCCCATAAGAGTCCCTGAAAAAAGAAGAGGCCCATTAAGAATTATACTAATTTATTTTTAAAATAACAGCATGTTAATTAACTAATATACAGTTTAAGCATCAATGTATTTTTCTCATCATAACTTGTGTTAATGATATGAGTGTAACAAAAAGAGGTAACCTCACCTACCTTGTCAAGAGAGTGACCATATGGTGCTTGTATGACTTTGTCCCTCCAACCAAACACCGAGTGGATGAGCTCATCCCCGACACTTATCCTTCCAATCAAACATCATGGTGGATAGTATCATCCCCGATATCCTGGATGACTCCGTCCCATCCTACCTTGACACTCAACCAAACACACCCTTATACGATGCGATTGGGCCGGGCATGACGACGCGACCGGCCACCGTGTTCCGGAAATCTCACTCGCTCAAGGCTTAACCCTGCATTTACAGGACGGCGTCTCGGCCGTCCTTCCCGCGCGAACGCCGTTTCGACGATCAACAACTACCAACCTCTAACCGATGACGACGCTCCGGCGCTCGATCACCAAGCACGCTTCGCTTCACCGGCCCGGCGCCTCGTGCGTTCGTCTTGGGCCTTCCTCGTCCTCGCCACCGTTCCGGCGGCTAGCGGAGAATTTTTTTATAAATAACAGAATTGTTTAATAATTTAATATAAATAACAGGTCGATTTGAAATTTTGCAAAACTAGCAGCCCTATCGCCCATTTAACGGGCGACAAGGAAAAATCGCCGTTGGTCGGCCGACAAGGGATAGATGTCCTCGCGAGTGGCCGATTTGCTACAGTAGTTTTTTTCTTTTTTTTGAATTTTTCTGCCTTAACAGTTAAGCCTATTGATGTCTCAATTAAAAATACTTTTAGACATCTAAAAATTATGAAAAATGATATGGTGGTAAACAATATGTTGATGCAACCATTTTAGCATGCAAAAGCCCAAAAGACGTTAGTAAACTTAAATTAACAATCTGTACATTAGACTAGTTGGTAATAAATAATCGAATTTTCGACCATTTTAAACATTGATAAAAACTATGAAAAATTATCTAAATTCATTTGATCCTTATTTATACTAATATAATTTTTCCTTAGGTCTAGTTTCTATTCCAAAATTTTAAGTTATTTAAATTTAATTCAAATTTAAATTGAAATTCAAAGTATAAATGACTATAATTAAACTCTAGCTCATTAACATACAACATTCTGTCCTGTTGGGACCGTTTTATGGGACTCTTAACTCGTTGAGTCAAGTTAAAGTTAGAATATAGTTAATTTCCTTTGAATTCAAATTGAAATTTGAATTAACTTTAAATAACTCAATTTTTTTAAATATGAACTAGATGTAAGTAAACCTTATATTAGTACTAGTAAGTATAAAATGAATTTAGATAATTTTTTTGTAGTTTTTATCAATGTTTAAAATGGTCCAAAAATTCAATTAATCGTTAACAACTAGTCTAATGTACATATTGTGGGCTTTTGTATGCTAAAATGGTTGCACCAACATATTGTTTACCACCATACTATTTTTCATGATTTTTAGATGTCTAAAAGTATTTTTAATTGAGACATCAATAGGCTTAACTGTTAAGGCAGAAAAATTCAAAAAAAGAAAAAAGCTATCTGTTGCAAATCGCCCACTCACAGGGACATCTATCCCTTGTCGTCCGACCAACGGGCGATTTTTCCTTGTCGCCCGTTAAATGGACGATAGGGCTGCTAGTTTTACAAAATTTCAAATCGATATGTTATTTATATTAAATCATTAAAAATTTCTGTTATTTATAAAAAAATTCGCCAGCGGATGCCTGGCACCTGTGGTTTCGAGTTGACCAAGGCCACTGAAATGTCGCATGGGCCAACCAATAGGCGGCCCAGTTAGAACGTCTCGCTTGTTGCCAAAGCCCAAACAGATCGATTTCACTGTACAGAGATGGAACGAGAGGCCCAGAGGACGACGGCCATTCTCCGACGACTTGCTTGCAGCGACGGCACGGCCGGGACCGGGACTATCCCCAGTACTCTAGACTGAAACAATTTCAAGAATTTGAAGCCAGCAGTCATCTTACTGCCGTTCCAAGGGACGGCACAATAGAAACTTGGAACTGGGTGGCGAATCCACAGCATCGCCTATTGCCACGCTTCTACCCCGCAAATGGATTGTGCTACAGCTATTGTGAGAAACAACTCTGTGAGTCTCTGGAGACGACATGTCTTGCCTGCAACTGCAGCCACGGGCGAAGCTACGTTACATGTGCTGGGTGCGAATGCAACCACGGCAAAATTGAATTCCTGTTATACGTGATAATTTTTCACCATGTATGCACCCCCAAGACCTAGACGTCCCAGCAAAGAGCATTAACAGGCACAAGTATGTAGCCCATCCACAGCCCAACGTAGCAATACCAATGTATTGGGCCAACAATCAAAGTAGCAGAACCAGGAAGGAAACATCGATCCTAATTAGCTTTTTTTAGATTATCGATCCTAATTAGTGTTGGCCTGTTCCCTGCGGCCCTGCTACACGAAATTAATCTATAATTTCCAAAATCGCTGCCGTACTTGTCGCCCGGCTCCGTCTCGTGGCGGCGACTGACAACGTCTCCCCGGCCGCC
The DNA here is from genome assembly GCA_031894775.1 of Chloris gayana. Classification (NCBI taxonomy): domain Eukaryota; kingdom Viridiplantae; phylum Streptophyta; class Magnoliopsida; order Poales; family Poaceae; genus Chloris; species Chloris gayana. Next base: position 386,268 of record JAUNZO010004415.1, read on the forward strand.
GCCTTGTCGATCGTCGGGTGTCTCGACTAGGTCCAAGTGACGAAGTCTCTCAAGCAGCGTTGAAGCTTCATTCACCAATACTGATTGGAGGATCAAGGAGCCGAGGCTGTCGCACACTCATATTAGTTGATAGTTGGTCGCCTGGTCATCTTGGGTCATTGTGCAACTGTAAGTCTCCAACCACTAGTTGCTTACAATCCGTGCTCACATTTGCAAAGATAACTAGTGTTTATTTATTTATTTTTGATAATCCTTATTTAGACATTACAAGATATGATAGTTTCGCTTTCTACTAGTTGATATCATCTAATTGAAATGTTAATTGAATTAAATTATAGATAGATGGAGAAATTTTATAAAAGAAAAGCACCGGAGCCAGATAGTGTCAATAATGTGCAGAGTTCATATCAAGATGATTTCAATTGGGCGAGAGGAGATTAAATATGATCCGGGATTGTGGAAATTAATAGATGATTACCATCCTAATCAAAGAGAAAAGGTGAGAAGAAAGTACTTGGAGAATGGGCCAGCCCAACCTCGCACTTGCAATTTTCCATCCACCGAAATAGGAGGATGCCCAAGAAGATTTATTCCAGAATGGTTTGCTGAGTTTGGAAGTTGGCTTGAATACAGTGAATCTAAAGACAGGGCTTATTGTTTTTGTTGCTTGTTGTTTAGAGAGAAGAAGGATGATGGATATAAATCATCTGTTGTTAATGGTTGGAATGGGTATCACAGGAAAGAAAGGCTAAAATTACATGTGGGTAAAGTTGGAAGCTTACACAACACAGCGATGAAGAAGTGTGAGGATCTACTGAAAACAAAACAGCACATCGATGTTCAATTAAAAAGTCAAACTGAAGCTGGATTCCAGGCCTATATAACACGTTTAAATGGGTCCATTAATGTTGCTAGGATGCTAGTGAGGCAAGGCTTATCTTTTCGTGGTCATGATGAATCCGAGAAGTCCTACAACAAAGGAAATTTCAGGGAATTTCGTGATTACACAAGCACAACAAAATCCAGAGTTGCAGAAGGTAACAGATAAAAATGGATCAGGTAACAGTCTTTTAGTGTCTCCTGTTGACTACATTATCAATTACTAACAGCTTGTCTCAAACATTGCAAAGGAAAGACCAAGACATTGTGAATGCCATGTACTGTGTGAAATCAACTAGAAGCCATTTGGATGAAGTGAGAAGAAATGGATGGGAAAAAGTATTAGAGGAAGCATATGAATTTTCCGACAAGCATGATATTATAAGTTTAGAAATGGAAGATACATATATTGATCCGAAGAAGCGTAGAAAAAAATCTGGCATTACAAATAAGCATCACTACCAAGTTGATTGTTTCAATGAAGTTCTTGATTGGATACTCCAAGAAATCGACGGACGCTTCAATGAGACTAGCACTCGGTTACTTATTTATGCAGCTGCATTTAGTCCAAGAGACTCATTTCATGATTTCAATGTGGATAATCTGATGAGTCTAGCAAAGCTTTATCCTGATGATTTTAGTTCTATGAATTTGAGGGACCTGAGCCATCAACTTTGCCTTTACATCAATGACGTGAGAGGTGATGACAGATTCTCCAACATACAAACTATTGTCAAACTTTCTAAAAAAATGGTGGAGACTGGGAAGCACCGTGTCTATTATTTGGTTTATCAGCTTTTAAAGCTTGTTCTAGTATTGCCTGTTGCTACGGCTAGAGTTGAAAGATGCTTTTCAGCCATGAAGATTGTGAAAACTTATTTGCGTAACCGTATCGGCGACGATCACTTGAGTCATATTCTTATTGGCTATGTGGAAAAAGAATTGATGAGAAAAATTACCAATGAAGCTGTAGTCGATCGCTTCATGAAAATGAAGGAAAGAAGATTTGATGATGCTTAAAAGGTAATATTCTAAAATATAATATATTTATTTAAAATAATTTATAATATATTTAGGCTACAAAGAACCTTGAAGTTTGTTGATATATATCACAATGTTTAGAATATTTTGTTTATGTCACAAACCTTTTTATATTAGTGTATTTCTTATTATCTCTTTACTATTCAAAACTATACATATGCCAAAGTTATGCCAAAGCCTCGCGCACCCCCCCCCATTTTGCTCTAGCTTCGCCACTGACTGCAGCGGCAGGAACGAGGGTGAAAGATGCGACGACGATAAATGTATCCTTGTAAGAGTTCACTCACCAACAAGAAAGGTTCGCCACCGCCCGTGCCCGACGATGCAAAGCCATCAGCTGATGGAGGCACAAAGACGCTGGCCGGGACGACTGCGATCACCATGGTGCGGCCACTGCCGAGGTCGGACCGGATTCCCCCGACTTAAGTTACACTGGCTAACGAATCGTATGGAACAACCAAATAGACGGCCCATTTAGCACAGCCTACTTATCGATTAGCCCGTAAACCAAAGCCCGCAAGGTCCGCGAAAAGCACAACCCAAGGTCCCGGCATTCGGGCCACTGGTCAGTCAGTTCGTCCAGGCGGAAGAAGACCGAGACCTCGACGACGCGGCACCGGCGCAGGCGACGACGACGAGCAGCGGCGGTAGATCCGGAGGAATGGTAAGCCCGCAGGCGTCGCCTCTTTCCCCTCTGGATATATGGTTTTGCGAGACACCGATGTGCTGACTGGGGTTGGTGTGATTTCTGTGGCAGGCGGCGAAGGCGATCTCGAGCCCCGTGCCGGTGGAGTGGTACCCGACGCTGGCAGTCATCATGGTCTCCGTCGGCCTCATGCTCACCGCATCCTTCTTCATGTACGTCGCCTTCTCCTCTCCTCTTGCGATTTTTGTTCCTCCCGAATCACTGGTATCCGATCTGATCTACTCCTACTCCAGCTGTATTGTACTCGCATGTTCAATTGAATTTGTGGTTCGGATTGGGGATCTCATGTGGTGCGCACCTGTATGATCCGTACATGGTAGAGCCCTGCTATATACTGGAATCCGGGTTTGGGGATAAACCTGGTCGACATGGGTTTAGGCGGTAGCATCTGGGAACTGACGTACTGTTGCTACATACTGAAAAGGTTTTTTGAGCCGAAGGTATTTGATGCTGTATGGTAGTATAACTGTGCTAATACTCTAAAGTAGCAGAACAGTGCTTGCCTTGGTGTTACCAATTGGGCCAACGGGTTGGGCTTGGTTCAAGAGATTTTGTTTTTTCATATGGAGGCTTTCTTTGTGGCAGAAGGATTTTAGTGTAACTTGATGGCTCTGAGTGCTTGCCTGATTTGTAGTTTACTTTGGAGTTTATGAACTCTTTGCATGTTTGTGAAGGAATTTTTTATCTTGGCAAATTAGATTCCTGGGATCCACTAGAACTAGGTTGCTGTTATAGAACATGCACCAGGAAGGTTTTGTAACTTGAAATGATCTCAAAAGGGGTGCCCGGACCTATCTGGTAAACCAATATTGATTTAGCGAGCTGTTGGTAGCTGTCCGAGTTATGTCTGGTTTCATGAATCTTGATTGACCCGACCTGCCTTAACCTTTGCCAATGAGTGCATCTCTCTTTTCTGAGTGCGGCTAACTGTATATGTAGTTCCTTTCTTCTTCTTCTTTTGTGAATATGCACATCCTGTCACTTGTTACTTGTAATTTTCCAAATTCCAAATCATTGGTTTCTTTATTCCTCAATTTACATATTTTTGCTCATCAAAAGAGAGGGCAAATTTTGTCCGTCACCTTTCAGATCTATTCTTCAGTTATCATTTTATTTCAAATTTTGCTCTGGTGCCTATGCGCAATGCCTATCAGAATACATGCAGTTATTTCATATTTCTGTCCTGTCCATAATATAAATATAATGAGATCACCACTGGCAGGTAGTTTCCTTTTATGGTTCTAGTAGCACCAGTTTTTGGATCTTGAATCCTGGCCTTGTAGTGCAATTGCTAAACCAAACCAGGACCATATGCTTGAGATTTAATTAGGCCCTAGCAAAAGCAATTGGATCGATCCTTCGTATAATCTGAATCTTGGCACTAAAATGAAATAACCAGGAGCAGGATATAGGAATTGAAATCGATTGCTGCCACTAAATCGCCATCTGTTTTATGAGGAAAATGTTATGCTAATAATTTTATCTGGCGACAGTGAATTGATAGTACTTCAGGTTTATGATATAACCTATGAGAAGTGCAGAGTGTTCACAATTGGTTTCTAATAAATTTGTCTGTATCAGTTATGAAGCAACTTCATCCAGGAGGAGCCGTAGCCTGGCAAAAGAGATCACAACAGCAGCTGTCGCTTCTATATTTCTGGTAACCCTTGTCAAGATATTTTGTTGCTTCACAGTCACAACAGCAGCTGTTGCTTCTATATTTCCACAACTCTGTTACTTCTATATTCATGTCTAAGTAAGCTTAAACTGTTCTGCAGGGCTTTGGGTCTCTGTTCGTGCTCCTTGCAAGTGGTGTTTACGTCTGATGACTTTGGCTTTGCAAGCTGTTTGTTGGTGTTCTTTAGCCTTAGTATAGGACATGACAGGATCTGAAAGTATGTTTTCTCGTGGATATGTTTTAAACCAATGTATGAATGCCACCAAGCTAAAGCAATGCTTTGACTTTTTCTGGATCTTCATCATGTTATCATCAATTCATCACAAACTTCGATATTCCCTTAATTGCTGCTTAATTTCCTCCGCAATTTTCTTTTTGGGTTGATGTCCGAACTTTTACTTGAGTCTGGAGGTAGTTGTTGGACTGCATTCTTGCGTCTTCATCTGTAGCGGCTTTTGGTATACATATCTTATGATATACTGTCTTCTGGGTATTGTTAACGAAGCTCAACTTAATTGTTTTTCCTGTGATCTGGGTATGAGCATGACTCGTCATGTAATATGATTCTGATTGAAATGGAAGATTGAGTACGAGCTAGGGGCTAGGTCTACCAGATTGAGTACGAGCATTATCTTTAATACACCCACCAATTTATTGGATGAAATGTAAATCCGAGCTTGTGAAGCCTTAATTTGTGTAACCTATTCAAGGTAATACACCCACCAATTTATTGGATGAAATGTAAATCCGAGCTTGTGAAGCCTCAATTTGTGTAACCTATTTCAAGGTAATACACCCACCAATTTATTGTTGTGGACTGTTTCTTTAAACAGTTTATTTTATTGGATGTAAACGATATCTTTTTCACCACCACTTAACAGCCATCTAAAACATGTAAAAAAAAGTGCTAGGATGCTTAAGGGAAGTGTAATGACATATGGCATTTGCTTTTTTCCAGTATATTCGACATCTTTGCCTCCTTGAACGGGCTGGTTCCTTCGTAGGATTACATTACATTTGCCTATGTCTGTGTGTAATTGGCTTGAAAACGAGACGCAAAATACGTGGGTGTGACATGTTTGCTGCGCCAATAATCCTTACGCCCTCATGCGAAAAGCCCAAAGGTGCATTGTCTCCTCCACTTTTGTCAGAGCCACCTCTATCATCTCGCCTGGATGTGAACAGAGAGGGTTTTTCACATACTCCCTCCATCCAGAAATATAATGATTTGTTGACTAAGTTCACGTTTGTCCATTTGTCTTATTTAAATTTTTTTTATAAATATAATTAGTTTTATCATTTAATATATTTTAATAATAATTGATTTATTTTTATATTTTAATAAATTTTTAAATAAAATGAATGGTCAAATGTGAACTCTAAAAGTCAACAAATCCTTATATTTCTGAACCGAAGCAGGTCAGCATGATCACAAGCTAGGGCCTGTGTCTGCAGCCCGCAGCCCACATAGCCATGTGTTTGATGTGTTATATTTGCTTCTCTTTGCCACGGCCGTGCACCTCGACGTTTTTGAGGCTAACGCTTCCAATAAACAAATGATGTAAAAGTACTGAATTACATCGCCTAAGTGGCTGTCACCTTCCCTGGTACATAATCTGACCTTAGCTAGCCTGGGAGTGCAATTTGAGTTCTGATGCACACACGACTTCCCTTGGAATTCTGGTTTCCTCGAACTTGACTGAGCCGGTAACTCCAAGTACCAATACCTTGTGGTCACTCATCACTGCATCGCCTCTTGTGCGTGATAACTGTAAAGCTAAAACTTTGAAAAGGACATTGTTTTGACACGAACATATTCTGCTGAAACTAATGCAGCCATGTAGCCCGTAAAACAACGGCTGCGTGCGTGCACACTGGAACTGGATGCAGGAAAAGACACGGTTGCTGGGCTATTGCACCTAGTCAAAGATATGACGATCTACTAGCAGCGAGGAGTAACAACGAAACGGCAGCAAGCGTGTAAAGCGTTGCATTTTACTCCGCGTTTGGATTATTCTCTCGCTCGTTTGTAAATGACCAACCGACAATTTAAGTGTGAAGCGAATATGATTCCTTTACCAAAGAAAAATAAGAAAAATATTAGGTGAATGACACCTAAACCCATGCAATGTAAGAAAAACAAGACAAAATTAAAAGATGGTCTGCGTGATCATGTAGCGGAAACTCTGATCGCGCTAGCTTTTATCTTAAGGCAAAAAATATTATGAGCAGCGTCAGAATTATGGTGTCCAGTCTTGTTTACAACGCGATCGAGCACCGCAAAAGGTTCACGTAAAAGCAACACGTTAGATGCTTAGAAGCTGGGACCTGTCCGAGTTGCTTTTCGCTGTGTGCCACAGCCTAGGTTGGCAAGATCTTGGCATCTTCTGAAGACACCATGCATGGGCTTCACCTTTTAGAAAAAAGAAAAATCGGTGTGAACTGCGATCGTCACTTGCCTTCCTTCGTAACAATGAAAATGTTCCCGGCAGCTGCTGGAAAGAGAGGACTGACTGGGTCGCAGCATCAATGATTCTGTACAGAACTAATGCACTGTTTACTGAGTAGTAATGCTCTCGGAACAGTGTACACAACATGCTCAAAGTGGCAGTCACGTCACTACATGAGAAAGCAATTTGTGTGAGCCAAAACTTCAGATATGTCTGGACTCTACGATTTCTTTCCCCTGAAGCTGACTTCGATTCCTCTAACACACCTGTGTGGATGCGATGCGACTTTTGTGCTTGCTAACTGTAAAGATAACAATATGGAAATTAAAACATTCTGCAGAAAAAGACATTGTTAGTGATGAAAAAAACGAGTGCGCACACGGGAAATAATGCTGGAGAAGACATCATGGTTGTTGCGCTAGTCAAGGGCTATGACGGGTGCAGCAGGAGTTAGTGAGGAATGACATCGAAGTGGCAAGTGAGTAAAGTGATGCAGTTACTACTTCTCTTGGACTATGCTCTGTTTTGGCACCCGGGGATTTCCTTCAAGAAACTCTGGTTGACATTTGTGGCGCGTGGAAGGAGTTTCAACCCCAGAAGAATCATTAATGCTTCAAATGGAATCACTAAAAACCGGTTTGTCTTTATATCCAACTCCGAATAAACAATGCCACAATGATGAATTTCATGACGGCTGAAGCACTAGAGCACTGTGATCTGCGAATGAAGAAGAATCATTGGATGGAGCACTAGGAACAGGGTGAATGGGGACTGAAGAACTACTGCACCACGTAGGCAATCGTGAAGTGCTAAAAAGGGTGACTGCTAAAATATTTGTGTAGGATGTACGCTAGGACTCGCCTCCGTTCTTTCATTTGTCCTTTTTTTACGAACAAATCCATTCTTTCATCTATTAGTTGTTACAATCTTGGCATCTTCAGAGTGTCTAGTCTATAGCATGAGTTAAGCTTTCGTACGCTCAAAGAAAAGAAAAATGAAGTTGATGCTTTCTATCACGTACTCTCTCCGATCTTAAGGTGATGACGTTAGGATAACAAAGTTCAAATTTATACAAACTCTGCTCCCATAAGGACATCATTTGAAGAACAGAGGAATATTTTGTTTTCTTTTTGCAGTAGCATGTGCGAGCAGCAAATATTTATCGGAAAGTTAACATTCGACCCTATTGTTCCCAAGGTGGCAATAAACTATGGTGGTGGTGTATAGGCCGGAACCTTTGTTCCATTATTAAAAAAATAAACTATGGTGGTATCATAGCACACAGAATGCAAGAAGAGACATTAGGTTGTTGCAGGAAGTCAAAAGATTATACAAAGGAGAGAGGGCGAGAGACAGTTAGAAAGGAGTGGAGTTAAGATTTTTCTTTTTTTTTAAAAAAAAAGAGAACGGAATTTTCGTCTTTGCGTATTATCTGCACACATCCTGAAGTGGAGTTAAGATGTGCTATAGAGAATAAATTGATTGATTTCTTCTCTTGCATTAAGCTCCATCTGTTGCTGCATGACAACCTGCTTGACAATTGTAGCACCACAGAAAGGATTAATTGGTACAATAGAAGTGGGTGACAAAGTATGGTGAAAAAAAGTGTGGCTGCTGCTCCTGTAGGCTCTAGTACTTTTTATCTTGACTGTTAAGGGAGTAATAATGAAGAATACTGCAATGATGATTTTCACTTGAGGTAACCGCACCAGAGTATTGTGAATGAAGAAACATGCGCGCATTGAGCACCGAACAAAACATGGAGAATTGAACAATGCACTACTTATGTAGTGCAAGTTGTATAATTGTATTGCCCACTGAGTTTTGGCTTTTGGAGCAATGCAGCTCGCACATCCACGTTTTGTAGAATAACACACAATGATTTAAATTTAAAATTCTCCCTCTTAATGAAACACGCATCAGGTGCGTTCGTGAAAAAAAATTAAATTTAAATTTTCTAAGTGATTACCACAACATGTATGTAGCGCATTTGTGATACAGAATTGCGTTACAGATTGCAGCTTTACCTAAAAAACAACACTTTAAGTGCCTTCTAGTTTGTAACGACCGCAACTTCTTATATGCTTATAAAGTCACGATTAGCCATAAGCCACATACACGCACCTGACATTTATAACAGCTGGAAACACAGAGTATACTAATGGTATCATCTTGTCGAATAAAGTCATAAACCACATACACGCACATCGATTCTTAGAAATAATAGAACCATGTTTTATGCAACTTTGCATCATTATTGTTCAACAAAATGGCAAATGCGTAAGCAGCGTTGCCAAAGGCAAACACTTACCAAACATCTGCATGGAGCATGTGAACCATTAAGATTAGGATGTAGGAAGGCCAACGCGTTTGGTTGTGGACTTTGCATAAAACTGTTCGGTAGACGCTCAGAAGTAGCCATCCTAGTCACATGCAACAGAGCAACATACCCAAAGCAAGAGCAAGATATGAAGAACTCTTTATTCCTTTGGCCGAAAACATGCAGCGGAAAATCAATAGAGCCCTTTTGCAAGAAACAAGGAAACTGCCTATTAACGCAGGTGTTCCAAAACAAGGCACTGCCTGCAACCTAACCCCACTAACTACAATGATCACCATTTTTCACTCACGAAAAAAATAAAAGAAGAGCTGAGATAAGCCTTTTGGGCCTATATAAATAAACTAGAGCACCACATCCTTGCTACCAACTCATTGAAACCGCAAGCCCTCCTGGAGTCATCTTTCCCTGTTTTCTATCTCCAACCTTTATTCCACTTACTAGCCTTTTGTTCACCTCTTTCTCCATTGTTGCTGCCTCCGAAACCAAGGCTTGTGCGGCCTCAACTGCTGGGGTGTGGTGTGTAGACTGCTGCAGAGCGAGGCATGAGGCTTCCTCTGCTGGTGGCGGTGTGTTGCACCGTTTGGGCGTTGGGCGTGCGGCCGCATTGCGCGGAGGCCAAGGCGCGGCACTTCAAATGGGAGGTGAGCAACATGTTCTGGTCGCCGGACTGCGAGGAGAAGGTGCTCATGGGCATCAACGGGCAGTTCCCGGGCCCCACGATCCGCGCCCGCGCCGGCGACACCATCCACGTCGAGCTCAAGAACGGGTTGCACACCGAGGGCGTCGTCATCCACTGGCACGGCATCAGACAGGTAACATGCGTGTTCCGACTGATGAGCTAGCAGCTGCTGCGTTTGTGGCCTTGATGTTTCGCTGATTTTTTCTCGCGGGATCATGGCAGATTGGGACGCCGTGGGCCGACGGCACGGCGGCGATCTCCCAGTGCGCCATCAACCCTGAAGAAACATTCACCTACCGATTCGTCGTCGATAAGGTGCGTACCGCTCCTGATGTCATCTCATCCTGAGTCAAGTGTTCACGCCAAGAAATTCACTGAACCTTTTCAGAGCCATTAGTGCTGTAACTGAAAAAACGGAAACTGTTTTGCAGCCGGGAACGTACTTCTACCACGGGCACTACGGGATGCAGAGAGCGGCGGGGCTGTACGGGTCGCTGATCGTGGACGTGGCGGAAGGGGAGGAGGAGCCGTTCAAGTACGATGGCGAGCTCAACCTTCTGCTCAGCGACTGGTACCACGAGAGCATCCACACCCAGATGGTCGCCCTCTCCTCCAACCCCTTCAGATGGATCGGCGAGCCGCAGGTAACTGATCACTGCTGCTGTGTTTCTGCTCTGTTCTTGGCACCATACATTTATTAGGAACCTTCTTCGTTACTGAAGATGCCGACATGCGTCAACTTTTCAGAAACGCATCAACCAGATATACGAGTTGTACTCGTATCAGAATGAGAACATTTGCCTTCATACTCTTTCAAAAATGCATTAATGCTAGAAGTTCTCAATTCTGACGCAACGCAAATTCCTGTTTGAACATGGCAAGCCTTCCCTTGTACTAGTAGAAAACAAAACTTCGTAGTATACGATACGCAATAATGCATAACCTTTGACCTCAATTATTGCTCGGCCACACTGATACTCAGATCAGTACTACAAGGGGTGGCCATCATTTTGTTTTCTATGAAATTTTCTTCCTGGTAGGTTGGATACTTGGACAATAGTTTAGTACAAATGCCGGACCAGTCACCAAAGTAAAGCAGACATGGCCATAATGCTTGATAGGCTCAAAGATCGCAGCTGATATAGTGATAATCTGGCGATGCACAGTAGTGCTAGCCCGCAATCATCAAAAAGCCGAACATGCATGCAAGCCCCACTGAGCTGATCACAAAGGCAAGACCTGCAATTTTTTCGAACCCCAGCCCCATTGGGCCTTCCTGAAAAGAAGTACCCCACTCCAAAAGACACGCATAGAGTGTAGGGCACTTTGGGCGCAATGCCAGCAGCATGTGTGTACAAAAAATGGCAGAGTTGATCATGTTGCAACACACCCTTTGATAAGGGTGATACTCTAGTTTGATAGGCGCGCACATAAAATTTTTCTGAAGAAAGTTGTGTGATTGGTCGAGGGGGAAATTACAGAACAGAAAGGCTGGCACCAAGGGCCACATGATCTTGGGAGAGGACACATTGACACATGCTGTCATATCACAGTGGTACACACACACTGGAGCATCCATGCATGCACGCAACTTTCGCTCTGCATCTTGGGAACATGTCTCTGTGCAGAGCCATGATGCAGATCGAATAGCAGTACTGTGGCAGTGTGGCGAGCTCTGGCCTTTGGCCATTGGGTGGGGCAGGGGGCGAAGAGAAAAAGGTCAAACCGGTATGAGTGCACCGCCATGGCAGGCTCTTGTTCTTATGCCATTCTGTACCCATGTATTGCGTCGCAAACTTGGCAATGCGAGGCATGTGCTCGGAAAACTTGAAGCGTCCTGGAAGTCTGAAACCATGACGCACCGTTGTTTGGGCGGTGGAATATCACACACGTCGCAGCCGGGATCTGTGGTACTAGGATGCTAACCGCTCAAGAATTGAGCTGTCAAGATAACACTAACACAAACATTTGGCATATGTACATGTCAATTCCTCGTGCATCTGTTTCCTTCATGTGGCAGACACTGAAGATGCTCGGGCATGGCAGAATTCAATTTGTTGTTGCCTGGATTTTGGTACTGAATCGAATGAAAATGACGCGTGTTTTGTTTTCTACTAGTAGTACTGATCTTGGAATACTGTGCTGCAGTCTCTGCTGATCAATGGGAGAGGCCAGTTCAACTGTTCGCTGGCCGCGGCGCACACGCCGGGGACCAAGCAGTGCGTCGCCGTCAACCGGCAGTGCGCGCCGGTGGTCCTCCCGGTCCAGCCCAACAAGACGTACAGGCTCAGGGTGGCGAGCACCACCTCGCTCGCGTCTCTCAACCTCGCCGTCGGGGTAGGCAACCCGTTGCAGATCAATGATGAAACACTAATTTTGGCAACATTGTTTGATGCACTGGTTTTGGCAGAATCACAAGCTGACGGTGGTGGAGGCCGACGGCAACTACGTGGACCCGTTCGTCGTGGACGACATCGACCTGTATTCCGGCGACAGCTACTCCGTGCTCCTGACCACAGACCAGGACCCGTCGTCCAACTACTGGATCAGCGTCGGCGTGCGCGGCCGGCAGCCCAAGACGGCGCCAGCTCTGGCCGTGCTCAACTACCGCCCCAACCGCGTGTCCAAGCTGCCGTCCCTGGCGCCGCCGGTGACTCCAGCCTGGAACGACTACGCGCACAGCAAGGCGTTCACGTACCGCATCCGCGCGCGCGCCGGGACGCCGCTGCCGCCGGCGAGCTCCGACCGCCGCATCGAGCTGCTCAACACGCAGAACCGGATGGACGGGCACGTCAAGTGGTCCATCAACAACGTGTCCATGGTGCTGCCCGCCACGCCGTACCTGGGCTCCCTCAAGCTCGGGCTCAAGTCCACGCTGACGTCGGCCCGGCCCGCGGACACGTTCAGCCGGGGGTACGACGTGACCGCGCCGCCGGCGAACCCGAACACGACGGTCGGGGACAACGTCTACGTGCTGCGCCACAACGACACCGTGGACGTGGTGCTCCAGAACGCCAACGCGCTGGCCCACAACGTCAGCGAGGTGCATCCGTGGCACCTGCACGGCCACGACTTCTGGGTGCTGGGCTACGGTGAGGGGCGCTACGACCACGGCAGGGACGCCAAGGGGCTCAACACGGTGAACCCGCCGCTCCGGAACACGGTGGTGATCTTCCCCTACGGGTGGACGGTGCTCCGGTTCGTGGCGGACAACCCTGGCGTGTGGGCGTTCCACTGCCACATCGAGCCGCATCTCCACATGGGCATGGGCGTCATCTTCGCCGAGGCCGTGGATCGCGTCGGCAAGGTGCCCAAGGAAGCCGTGTCTTGTGGCGCCACGGCCAATGCGCTCATGACCGGCGACCACCTGTGATTGCCGCCGTGAGCGTGCTGAGGCGTGAGCTGCATGTTACTAGTTCGGTTTCTGCTCCTTGCTTATTATTAGGGAATTCTTCTTTCTTTCTTTTGGTTCTTGATGACAAGTGGTCGTGTATTATTGTACTACACTACTGCTCAGCGTACCTGAGATTTGTCATTTTGATCCAGTGGATTGCAGTACAAGGGTTTCATCGTGGTATGCAACCACAGATTATCACTGATGGGCATATCTTTAGCTGAATATCTGAATCATGGCAACTCTTGTATTAAATCTCTGAGTCATGGCAAAACTGTTGTATAATACGATTTCTTTACACACCACGGTGCTCCCAGTTGCGAATCATGAAAATATTGGACTACAAGACCTTATTTATCCTCCATCCCATGTAGTTGTATGTATTGAACTCACCTAAAACTGCAGTAGAAATTTGCTGATCAATCTGCAGTTACCATGACATAGTCTATAATAATCATTTGCAATCTTGGAGGGGCAAATTTGGTATAGACATTAGTAGTTGTTCTATTTCCGTTTTAAAAGGGTAGATGCATGGACGTTTACTGCACATTTATATAAATTCTATCAAAGAATGGGTTGTTGCCACTATGAACTACATTACGCACTAGCAGCTTTGAGAGACCACACTCCGCAGTTTTTTTTATATCAGTCTCTTCGCATTTGAGTTGAGGTTTGGAAAGGGAAACAACCAATTTATTCCCTTAAACAATTCATATTATTGTTTTAACCTTTGAACAAAATTATGATTCAATTTATTTTGAATAATTTAAACTGGTGCAATAATATAGTATCTATAGAATGTATTTTATCAACATACAATTTGAATTTGAATTTTAAATTTGTATATTGGTCATAGACATGATGACCTATCTATACTATGATCTAGTTCTTGTGCCTTTTTTTGGGTTTTTTTATTAGTGCAAGACGATGCATAGCCGCTCCCGTACTCTTAGCCCCAACTAAGTACCATGTGTGATAGTCATGCAATCAGCGGAACAGTCTGCCCTGAGCCAAGGAGGGGATAATTTTAAGAGATGATTACATGTCAGAGAATGTAGATTTTTTTTCACGAGAGAAATCTAATAAAATAGTTTTCAAAGTTCATAGATGGACAAGTAATTTTACGCACAACTATCCAATTAACTTCCTTCCTGAATTGTTGTTTGATGACCAAGCAATGTTGCACTACATGTTAGTTCTGGTTCAACTGTCGATTCACCTACAATTACAAGCTACCACGTTCGAAAGTTGTTTGTGTTCTCCAATAGCTCCAACCGTCCAAAATTTGTTGTGTTTGTTAAACATCAAGTAGTAGAAATGTAGATTTTGTTTCGAAAAATCATTTTTCTTTGCCCTTTCAAAATTGTAAATGGTGATCTTCGAAAGCTTAAAGTTTCATGTAAATTTTTTTCATAAGAAAAGAAACACTAGGGAATCTATTCCACAAAGATGAACCGATATAAAAAAATTATAAATTATTTGGTACTATCACTTTGTCTGAGTTATTCTACTGCAACCATGAATGGGTTAAATTAGATACTAAATGATCTCTGAATTATATTGTACATATGAATATCTTTGATATTAAATATTTTTGCATAGATTTTTATGTGACATATCATCATGCAAAATTAGAGCTTCAAAATTTACTTGTACATTGAGAAACCAAAGATACAATTGTTTGGCGTATGGTAAGTTGAGTCAAGATTCATTAAACGAACAAAGTAGCCACATCAATTGATTTGATAGAGGAAAAACATTTGAACTGAACTCAAGTGTTCCCTTCCAAACTTCTTAGCTAGTCCTAACCATATGCAATATTCATTTCTGCAGCGAGCTGAGCATTGTGAAATTGAGTAATAATCTATAGAAAAAGAAGATCTGAAATGCTATTTTTGGTAAATCTTAGTCATCCATTCATGTCTCTTATGGATCGCGAAACCAGTAAAATCATCTCCACGTGGCAAAACGATGATGATGGGTTTCGCCTAGCTTCCCGGCAACCTCTCGTGTCCCGGCGATCGACATTCTGACCGGTCCGGTGCCATCATTCCCTTAGCGATCAGGCATCATGGCTCGGACGGCGGATGACGACGACGACGACGGCCCGCCGCCGGCGTACGTGGCGCAGCGCGGGCCCCGGCGCGACCCGCGTCTCAAGGACCTTGGCATCTCGTGCATGCTCAACACGGAGGTGGCGGCGCTCCTGGCCGTGATCCGGCGGCGGCCGGACCCTACTCGTACCTCCCCCGGCCGTGGCCGCCGCCGAGGAGGCGACGTTCGCGGGCCTGATCCAGTCGCTCAAGAGCCTCCGCGCGCAGCTGTTCCAGCCCCGTCACGGCGCGTGGCGCTGCTCGGACCCGTCGACGTACCTGACCCCCTTCCTGGACGTGGTGCAGCGCGAGGAGGTGACCCCTGCGGCGACGGGCGTGGCGCTGTCGTCCGTGCTGAAGATCCTCCGCATCGACGTGTTCGACGAGTGCTCCCCGGGCGCACGGGACGCGGTGCACGCGGTGCTGGACGCGCTGACCGCCCTCCGCGCGGACCGCATCGGCGACCCGGGCGCGGAGGAGGCTGTCCTCCTCCGCGTGCTGCAGGTGCTGGCGGCGCTCCTCCGAACGCGCGCGGCGCCGCTGCTGTCGGACGCGGCCGTGTGCGGCGCGGTGAACACGTGCTTCCAGATCGTGCAGCACGCGGCGGCGGGCAGCGCGCGCGGCATCAGCGAGCTGCTGCAGCGCACGGCGCGGCACTGCATGCACGACATCCTGCAGGCCGTGTTCGCGCGGCTCCCGGACATCGTGGGCGGCGAGGACGGCGAGCCCTCGCCGTCGGCGGGGTTCGGCGCGCGGTGCATGGTGGACGTGTTCAACTTCCTGTGCACGCTGCTGCGCAACGCGGCGGACATGGTGATGAGCCCGGACGGGCAGGGCGGCGGCGCGTTCACGTCGGAGGAGGACGTGATGCTCTTCTCGCTGGTGCTGGTGAACTCGGCGGTGGAGCTGGGCGGGGAGGCGATCGGGCGGCACCCGAAGCTGCTGCGGCTGATCCAGGACGAGCTGTTCTACCACCTCATCTGCCAGGCGACGAGCTGCAGCCCGCTGGTGCTGTCCATGATCTGCAGCACGGCGCTGAACCTGTACCACTTTCTGCGGCGGTTCCTGAAGCTGCAGCTGGAGGCCTTCTTCACGTTCGTGCTGCTGCGCGTGGGCGCCGGCGCGGGCGGGCCGCAGCTGCAGGAGGTGGCCGTGGAGGGCATCGTGAGCTTCTGCCGGCAGCCGACGTTCGTGGTGGAGATGTACGTGAACTACGACTGCGACCCGGTGCTGCGCAACGTGTACGAGGAGGTGGGCAAGATGCTGTGCAAGGCCGCGTTCCCGTCGCCGTCCTCCTCCTCCTCCTCCTCCTCCACGGGCGGCATGAGCAGCGTGCAGACGCAGGCCTTCGAGGGCCTCGTGAACATGGTGACTACCATCGCGGACAACGTGGAGGTGGACAAGGCCCCCGCCACGTACGCCGTTGACGTGTCCGAGTACCGGCTGTTCTGGACGGAGCGGTGGGACGCGGAGGGCCCGGACCCGTCGTGGGTGGACTTCGTCCGCAAGAGGAAGCTGCGCAAGAGGAAGGTGGCCATCGCGGCGAACCACTACAACCGGGACCACAAGAAGGGCGTGGAGTTCCTGAAGCTGTGCCACCTGGTGCCCAGCCCGCCCGACCCGCGCAGCATGGCCTACTTCCTGCGCTACTCCCCGGGGCTGGACAAGAACAAGATCGGCGAGTTCCTGGGCGACCCGGACGAGTTCAACCTCAAGGTGCTCAAGGACTTCACCGAGACGTTCGACTTCACTGGGGCCATCCTGGACACGGCGCTGCGCACGTACCTGGAGACGTTCCGCCTGCCCGGCGAGTCGCAGAAGATCCAGCGCGTGCTCGAGGCCTTCTCGGAGCGCTTCTTCGAGCAGCAGACGGCGGGGGTGTTCGCCACCAAGGACGCCGCCTTCATCCTCTGCTACTCGCTCATCATGCTCAACACCGACCTGCACAACCCGCAGGTGAAGAAGAAGATGACGGAGGAGGACTTCATCCGCAACAACCGCGCCATCAACGACCGCAAGGACCTGCCCCGGGAGTACCTCTCGGAGCTCTTCCACTCCATCTCCACCAACGCCATCACCGTCTTCAGCGCCGCCGCCGCGGCGGTCGAGATGACGCCCACCCGCTGGGCCGACCTGGTCAAGCGATCGCGCGCCATGGAGCCCTTCACGCCCTGCGACTTCAAGCACAAGCTCAGCCGGGAGGTGTTCATCGCCGTGTCGGGCCCCGCGGTCGCCACGCTGGCCGCCATCTTCGACTGCGCCGACGACGAGGACACGCTCAGCCAGTGCGTCGAGGGGCTCGTCTCCGTGGCGCGCGTCGCGCGCTACGGCCTCGACGACGTGCTCGACGAGTTGCTCTGCTGCCTCTGCAAGTTCACCACGCTGCTGAACCCCTACGCCACCACGGAGGAGACGCTCTTCACCTTCAGCAACGAGCTCAAGCCGCGCATGGCCACGCTCGCGCTCTTCACCATCGCCAACCGCTTCGGCGAGTCCGTGCGCGGCGCCTGGAAGAACGTCGTCGACTGCCTGCTCAAGCTCAAGCGCCTCAAGCTCATCCCGCCCTCGTCTCTCAGCTCCCTCGTCGTCAACCAGCAGGACTCCTCCTCCTCCTCCTCACTCATCGGGCGGAGGCCGCCCGCCGGGCCACCGCCCGCGGCCCTCCGCCGTGCCGGCCGACGCGGCGGGCGTCATCTGGCAGCGCGGCGCGGGCACCAGCCGCCACGTGTCGGGCATGATCGGGCGCTTCTCGCAGTTCCTGTCGCTGGACGCCGGCGGGGAGTCGCTGCTCAGCGTGGGCACCGAGTTCGACAACAACCTCAAGATCATCCAGCAGTGCCAGGTGGGGACCATCTTCACCGACAGCGCCAAGCTGCCCGACGAGGCGCTGCAGAACCTGGGCCGCGCCCTCATCTTCGCCGCGGGAGGCAAGGGCCAGAAGTTCAGCACCGCCGTCGAGGAGGAGGAGACGGTGGCCTTCTGCTGGGACCTCATGGCCGCGCTCGCGTCCGCCAACCTGCCGCGCTTCGCCACCTTCTGGCCGCCGCTGCACGACTGCTTCAACGCCGTCTCGCAGCTGCCGCTCTTCTCGCCCTGCCCCTTCGCCGAGAAGGCCATCGTCGCGCTCTTCCGCGTCGCCGTGCGCCTGCTCTCCTCGCCGCCGCCGCCGCCGCAGCAGCAGCTGCTGCGCGTGCCCCAGGTCCCCGAGGAGCTCGTCTTCAAGTCCATCAACCTCATGTGGAAGCTGGACAAGGAGGTGCTGGACACCTGCTGCGAGGGCATCTCCGAGTGCGTCGTCAAGATCCTCACGGACCACGCCGCCGCCGTGCAGACGCCGCTCGGCTGGAAGACGCTGCTGCACCTGCTCACCGTCACCGGCCGCCACCCGGAGACCTTCGACCAGTCCGTGGCCACCATGGCCAGGCTCATGACCGACGGCGCGCACCACGTCACGCGCTTCAACTACGCCGCCGTCATCGAGGCCGCATTCGGCTTCGCCGCGCTCAAGATCAGCCCGCTCGAGATCAGCACCCGGATCCTCGCGCTCATGGCCGAGTCCGTCAACTGGATCGTGCAGTGGCACAAGTCCGGCTACTCCGACCCCAACATCTCCGGCACCTCCTCCTCCAGCTCCTCCTCCTCCTCCTTCATGGCGGAGGACCCGGCGCGCATGGGCAACCTGGCCACCAGCATGTTCATCAAGCTGGCAGAGGCGCTGCGCAAGACGAGCCTCGTCCGCCGCGAGGAGATCCGCAACCAGGCCGTGGCCGAGCTCGGCCGAGCCTTCGCCTTCGCCGCCGCCGGCGACCTCGACTTCGGCCCGCCGGGCTGCCTCGCCTGCTTCAACCTCGTCATCTTCGCCATGGTGGACGACCTGCACGAGAAGTCGCTCGAGTACTCCCACCGCGAGGGCGCCGAGCGGGAGACCAGGAGCATGGAGGGCACGCTCGCCGCCGCCGCGCAGCTGCTCGCCGACGTCTTCGTGCTGCTCCTGCCCACGCTAGCGCAGGCGCCGGGCTTCAGGACGTTCTGGCTCGGCGTGCTGCGCCGGATGGACACGTGCATGAAGTGCGACCTGGCCGCCGGTGGAGGCACCGGGCTGATGCAGGAGCTCGTGCCCATGATGCTCAAGCGGATGATCCTGGAGATGAAGGTCAAGGAGGTGCTCGTGCCGCGGGACGATGACGACCTATGGGAGATCACGCACATCCAGATCCAGTGGATCGCGCCGGCCGTCAAGGATGAGCTATTCCCGGAGTAGCTAATTAATCGGCTTGTGTTAATTAAACTTCAGCTCGCCGTATGAAGAACGATTCTGCTGATAGGATTTATTTTTGTTGTTCATAGGCTTCAGAAAATGGATTATTTGATTGATGCGGAAAGTAAGATAATTGATCATTATCTCTTGAACTAGCTTGTGATGATTCTTTTTTGCAGAAAAAAATTGTCGATGATTTTAATCATGTCTGAAAGATTAATTGTGATGTGTCTTCTGCTTGTGCATTGCTTTGGCCGTCCAAAACAGTTCCATGAGTTAAAAAAATTCGGTATGAGTTATATGATGCACATACAGTTACACAAAATTATTTCAAAATCCCAGTTGCACTACAGAGAATAGAAAGTCGTAGAGGACGGGGCCACGAGAGGGAGCTATTACAGTTTAGCCTCGACAGGGGTCTAAACGATCGGACCTCGGAAGCTCTACAAAGTCAAGACGGCGTACGACACAAGGGCGAGAAACGCCAAACACCGACAGTCCAACACCATCAAGGGTGCCAAGACGACCTCAAGAAACTCAAGGGAACGCAAAGAAGACAGAGATCAAGCCGGCGATGATCTTCACCTTTACCTACAGAGAATAGAAAGTCGTAGAGGATGGGGCCACAAGAGGGAGCTACTGTCTAGCCCCGACAGGACTCTAAACGACCGGAACTCGGAAGCTCTACAAAGTCCCGAGACGACGTACGACACAAGGGCGAGGAACGCCAAACACCGACAGTCCAACACCATCAAGGGCGACCTCAAGAAACGGGAGTTGACATGACTTACGTTGAAGCAAGCAGCAGAGATAGATGATGTTCGAAAGTCACCCGACGTTCCAATCAAAGTCATTGCGTCCGCGTACGTTACGACCATCACGTTGCACCCTTCGCCAAGCAAACGACTCATATTTATATCGGACCCCGGCATGTCGTTCCCTAACCCAAACACAGCTATCGATCTAGCTAGGTTGCCTCGGCGTGTCGATGGCCATGGAGCGCATGGCGACGCCTCTTCTTCTCATCGTCGGCCTAGCTCTGCTGCTTCCATCGCCGTGCAAGGGGACGACGTGGAGCATGGTCATCGAGGATCCCCGCGGCGGCAACACGAGCCACGCCTTGCAGCCCTCGGCGTTCCCGCTGCCGGACGGCGTCACCGGGGCCGAGAGCCTGGCCTTCGACCGGCGGGGCAACGGCCCCTACGCCGGCGTCTCGGACGGCCGCGTCCTCAGGTGGAACGGCCGCGCCTGGACCACGTTCGCCTACAGCGCCAACTACCTCCGGTTTCCCATGTGCAACCGGCCGGGGAGCCTGGGCCAGAACGAGGACGTCTGCGGCCGCCCGCTGGGCCTCCAGTTCTTCGACAGGACCGGTGAGCTCTACATCGCCGACGCGTACCTGGGCCTCATGAAGGCCCGGCCCCGCGGCGGCGTCGCCGCGGTTCTGGCCACGCGGTCCGACGACGGCGCGCCCTTCACCTTCGTCAACGGGCTCGACGTCGACCAGGCCACGGGGGACGCCTACTTTACCGACAGCAGCGCCAAGTACCAGCGCAGGGACAACGAGCAGGTCATGCGCTCGCGCGACGCGACGGGGCGGCTGCTCGAGGTACGACGCGCGGACGCGGCGGGTCACCGTGCTCGCTTCCGGCCTGCAGTACCCGAACGGCGTGGCGGTGAGCGACGACGGGTCCTTCGTCGCGGTGGCGCACACGTGGCCGAGCCGGGTGTTCCGGTACTGGATCAGGGGCGCCAAGGCCGGCACGTACGAGCCGCTCGCCGACGTGCCCGGCTACCCGGACAACCTCCGCCGCGACGGCAGCGGCGGCTTCTGGGTCGCGCTCAACCGGGAGAAGCTTACCGTCAACAATAACACCGTCACGGAGCCGCCTCCCGGCACGCCGCACCTGGTCGGCGTCAGGATCAACGGCGATGGCCAAGAGCTCGCGTTGCTGACGGCGCCCGAGGGCGTCACGCTCAGCGACGTCGCGGAGAGAGACGGAACGCACCTGTGGCTCGGCTCCGTCGAGCTAGACTACGTCGGCCTAGTTGATTATACGAAACAGTAGATGCATTGCTAATTAGGCAGGTAGTTACATTAGAATTTGTTCTCGTTTCAATTGCAAAGTTTGTGTCGTTTAAGATAGTTTGCTGTAGTAGATGCATTGATAGGCAGGTAGTCAGGTTATTACATGTTCTCCTTTTTGTTCCAAGAGTGTCCAAGGGATTTTCTGAGAAAAAAACATTCAGTTTTGCACTGGATTTACATCGTTTGATACAGGTTTAGGCTTTGGCGTTGGGAGCCGTATGCATTAATATGAAATTTATATACCTCGTGAGCCTGTTATCGGAGCCGCCCGCCTTCCATCAAGACCACTCTCATGTTTCTCTCATGATCCACGAGGTGCCTGACAGTTCCAAGGAATACGCACAATATATACGATGGGATTCATATACTCTACTAGATCAATACGATATATTATCTCGTCATCGTTTTCATCCCCTCTATTTTAAACGCTCTTTCAATACAATATATACGATGGGGACCGCAAAGTTGCATGGGTCCGTATGCACCATGTTGCAGTACCAAAAAAGGATAGGAGTACTGACTTGGAGCGGCACTATGTGACCATCGAGCTTAATGATTTGGTGCTAGTGCAACTGTATGAATGTCTTTAATAAAAAAAACCATAGGAATGTCCATGTATATTTTTTTCCTTTATGCAGCCAAATTTTGTGAATTGATGTTAGAGAAAAGAAGTTTCTGAACTGATTAGACATATAGAATCTAGTGGTGGACACTTGAAGAGATATGGTCCTTTAATGGTCGGGTGCTTTGATTTCTTTTCAAAACAAAAAAGTTTTTTTTGTGATGGACAAAGACACCCTTTTCCTTGCAATAATACAATAAGTAGAAGTTTGAGCGTATTCGGCATTTTGTTTGCTTACAATTCTAACCACCCCACAAATTAAACGGAACCGCAAGTTTGCTGCAGCTCGTTGAATTTGTGGTTCCGTAGAGCGAAACCGTTGGAGAGAAATATCTGGGCTGTACAAATGCAGTCGTGTTTCACATGCTCCGAGCCTGAAAGGTGGACAGTTGTCCGCACTTGGACCTCCAGCTTCAGCCACACGCCCGCAATAGGCACCGGGGCTCCCGACCCCGGAGCCCAAGGAAGTAAGGAACACGAGGTGCAAGGCCGAGCAGACGGTGGACGGCCATTTGGCCCTGCCAGGGGACAGGGGTCGATTCTTGCCGTTCCAAAAGGAAGATGACAAGGATCGGATCCGGCGACGATGGCGACTGCACCGGCAGCGAGCGCTCTCACCTATCCTGCACGAGCAGGATTCCTGGCGCGCGCGTGCGTGCTTCACGACGTCGCGCCAGCGGACACACGTACGTTGCGTGGATCGGTCCCAGCATCGCTCGGACGCGGCGGGCACCGTGCCAAGCGAAAACTCCAAGATCTAGTACTAGACCAGATGGGAACGGGGGAGGAGCAGCCTTGGCAAAGCAATTCCCTCACGAGCGAGGCAGTAAAAAAAGAAAGAAATTACCATTCCGGTGGACGATTTCACATTATTCCCTTTCGCCGTCGAATTTCTGGAGAGTAATGTCCATGTCACCGGCTTTTCTCCATGTCGAGGCCACGAGAACGACGCTTATAATCAAGGTCACCAACTTTCACACTCGACAAATGTCAGAATTAATATGACGGTGCCCAAAGCTGAATCTGACTATCTGCAGTTTAGGTGAGACTAACACAACTACCATTAACTGTATGCTGTGTTATCTTCAAAGCAAAATATGGCACGTGCTTATTAGTAGTCATCAGCTTTTCAGACTCAACAAAGCCCAAACTTGCCTTTAAATCAAAATAGGACATACTTACTAGTTTTGTAGCTACAATCGTACCTCAAGAAGGGTTATGCTGAATGATAAGAATATGTACTGCAACCCGAAGTTTGGAGAACCCACCTCAACCTTTTTTTTTTGATCTACTAGATAGAGAGGGGATCCAGACCTTGTGCTTGTCCTCATCAGCCGCTGCATATTTTATATTTTTGCCTCCTATAAAAGAACGGCGCCGGTCCTTGCCAGCACCCACGCACACA
Source organism: Chloris gayana (assembly GCA_031894775.1). Lineage (NCBI taxonomy): Eukaryota > Viridiplantae > Streptophyta > Magnoliopsida > Poales > Poaceae > Chloris > Chloris gayana. Next base: position 409,903 of record JAUNZO010004415.1, read on the forward strand.
CACAGCTGCTTCTCGAGAGGAAAAACGTCACCTCAGCAGTGTGGCAAATCCTCTCCGCCGCAATGGCCCAGTGTCCGGGCTCTCTGGCAGCGCAACACCTGCTGATGTGCTGCAGTTTGCTGCTGCTCTTTGCTCGCTCCGGCGAGGCAGCCTCCCGTAGCTTGATGTCCCCTGCTTCTCCGCCGGTTCCATCTCCGGAGCAAGCTTCTTCCCCTGCTGCTCCAGCTCCAGCTATGACTCCAGCTATCCCCGCTTCCTCTCCGGCGTCAGCCCCGGCTCCGACGACTCGGCATTTCACGTGGAATGTGGAGTACATTTTGTGGGCGCCGGACTGCAGCCAGCACGGGATGATCGGGATCAACGGCTCGTTCCCTGGCCCGACTATCACGGCCAACGCCGGGGACCGTATCGTAGTTGTGGTGAACAACCACCTGCACACGGAGGGCGTCGTCATCCATTGGCACGGAATAAGACAGGTGACTTGTCGTCATTGCACAATACTTCAGATGCCAAAAACCAGCGTTTTTCTACTTGTAGGATGGCTACTGACAATTTCACGTACACGGTGCAGATTGGGACGCCGTGGGCTGATGGAACCGCGTCGATTTCACAGTGCGCCATCAACCCGGGGAGTCCTTCACCTACAACTTCACGGCTGACAAGGTAAACGGTCACTACATTCTTTTCTTTTCTGATTCCGAATCATCAGTTTCAGTCACATATCTCTATGCTCTCCCATATAACAGCGCCTTACGGTATTGATGATCTGACGAACCAAAAAAAAATGCTTGTTGCAGGCGGGAACCTTCTTCTACCATGGGCATTTCGGGATGCAGAGGGCGGCGGGACTGTACGGATCGCTCATCGTGAACGTGCCGAAAGGGGGAAGGAGCCGTTTGATTACGACGGTGAGCTCAACATGCTGCTCAGTGACTGGTACCACGAGGCTGTGTACGCGCAGGCGGCTGGGCTGGAGCGCAAGGACAAGCATTTCCAGTGGATCGGAGAGCCTCAGGTACCTATTATCGCACAAACTGATTCTCTCTTTGGATGGTCGATTAAGTTGGTAGACTTACCAAATCTGTATGTGTGTGCAGAGCATCCTGATCAACGGGAAGGGGCAGTATGACTGCACGCTGGGCGGCGTCGGCGAGTTCCAGAAGGGAATACACCGTAACGCCACGAGATGCGACGCGGCGACGGGGAAGAAGGTGGAGGCTGCGTGCGACATGGATTGCAGCGGAAAGGCGGGGAACGAGAAGGTGCTGTGCGAAGACAGGAAGCAGGTGAGCTGCGAGGCGATCCTGAAGAGCGAGTGCGGGCCGTTCTGCAGGGAGACGCAGTGCGGGCCTGTGGTGTTCGACGTCCAGCCGGGGAAGACGTACCGGCTCAGGATCGCCAGCACCACGTCACTCTCGGCTCTCAACGTGCAGGTCCAAGGGGTAAGTAAGGAGAAATGTTCTTCAGGTACATTGAAACAGAGCAGAGACGCTAGAATTCTTACAGCTCTGGTATCTCTCTGTAATGTGCAGCACGAGATGGTAGTGGTGGAGGCCGACGGCAACTACGTGGAACCGTTTCCAGTCAGCGACATCGACATCTACTCCGGTGAGAGCTACTCCGTCCTCATCAAGACCGGCGCGAAGTCCAAGGGGCCCTTCTGGATCTCCGTCGGCGTGAGAGGCCGGAGGCCCAAGACGCTGCCGGCTCTGGCCGTCCTCAAGTACTCCAACAGCGACTCCGCCTTGCCGACGGACACGCCGCCGGCGACGCCAGACTGGGAAGACGTGGAGCGCAGCAAGAAATTCACCAAAAGCATCAAAGCGCTGGCTGGCACGGAGAAGCCGGCGCCGGCGACGGGCCCGCCGATCGTCATGCTGAACCAGCAGGACGTGGTGAAGGACCACGTCAAGTGGGCCATCAACCACGTCTCGCTGACGCTCCCCAGCACGCCGTACCTGGGCGCCTACTACGCCGGCACGGAGAGCCAGGTGTTCGACACCACGGAGGCGCCGCACACCTTCAACAGCAAGTACGACATCAGCAAGCCGCCCGAGGAGCAGGCGCCGGAGGGCAGGACTCCGACGACGGTGCGGAACCAGGTGTACCGGTTCACGGACGGCGTCGTCGTGGACGTGGTCATCCAGAACGCCAACATGCGCCGGGAGAAGACCAGCGAGGTGCACCCCTGGCACCTGCACGGCCACGACTTCTGGGTCATGGGTTACGGCGAAGGGCGCTACGACCACGGCAAGGACGCCGACGGGCTCAACACGGTGAACCCGCCGCTGCGGAACACGGCGGTGGTGTTCCCGTTCGGGTGGACGGCGATCCGGTTCGTGGCGGACAACCCGGGCGTGTGGGCGTTCCACTGCCACATCGAGCCCCACCTCCACATGGGCATGGGCGTCATCTTCGCGGAAGGGATCGAGAAGCTGCCCAAGGAGGACGTGCCCAAGGAGGCCTTCATGTGCGGACTCGGCGGACGCAGGCCAGGCCTCGCCTCCGGCTAATACGTCGCCGTCGTCCCCGTGAGCCGCCGGAAATCTGTGATACTTCTCCTCGCATGCCCGTTCCAGTACACTGCTGTGTCATGTGTTAAGCACCTAGCTAATCAATTGTAGGTGCTGTTGTTAGTTGCCTTTAATGAGTGCAAATGTAGAGCCACTTGACGTGTATGGAAGTGGTTCAGATTGTTTTTCTCGCAATATGTATGTATTGCCTATCCCTGAAGAAGCAAATTAACAGAGGATTCTCTCTTGATATATAATCTGGCAGCCGAGAGGGGTCCAAAAGTATGTCCACCACGCGTACAATTGTGGTGCCTCGACCCTCGAGCTGCGACAGTGTCCCACAGTGCACATGTGTATCAGCAACTTTTGTGCGTTTGCAGCAGTGAAGAGAAGGACAAGGTGTGGAGGCCTCCGGCCGTCCAGCCAGTCACCTTCAGGGAACAGTTCTTACCAACCTGGGTCCATGTATAGTTCTGGTGGCAACTGCTCGTTTTTTTTTTTTTGAAACTTGCTGGTGGTTCTTGTTGAAATTGAGATTTGAGTGATTCTGTTCGATTGCCAGCTTTTACAATTTTAAATGGATGGAATGTAAAGAAGAATCGGCAAGACGACGACGCGTTGCCTCGTTTCCTTTTCAAAGTCACGTTGTGGCTGAGACTGAAAATTACACATGTGCACACACTACAGTATTTGTAATTTATTATAAACAACCTAGTTTTTATTTTAGATAATAATGGAAAAAGTACCCAACCTTTACCTCAGCGTGAGGCTATAGACTATAGTTGTTTATTAGATGAATGCAACATATCCATTTGCAGCAACTCACAAATATTTATAACATAGACGACACCATAATAAAGTTTGGATGACAAAAAACTCATTAAGGATCAATCCTATTTGTAAATCTCCATCTATCATATGTGAAGATTTGCATTGCCAACCCTTCACGACGTTGACATGCCTCTCTTATTAATTCTCTAGCTTTGCCCTTCTTTTATAGCTATATTCGGAAGCGAAGCCAGTGTGTTCCTCTAAATAGTACCTGCAAATAACTTTTCATAGGTTATATATCAAAGACAGTGTCATTCCTGTTTAACTAGATAGCCCAGCAAAAAATAGATGCACCAATTAACAATTGTCTTTGTAGTCCTGTGCCCACCCTGATTAGCCATGAACCAGACATATGGGTAATGCTACGAGGTGGATGCAAACCAAAAGACAAATGAACCAATCGCCAAACAAATGGCAATCGATTAAAGATTAAAGAGGTGTTGAATAGTTTCATTATTGCAACAAAAACTACATAACTTACTCCCATTCCGATTATGTTTTGCTAAATTACCCTTTATAAGAACTACTCCTTTATGCAAGTACCACATGAAAATCTTTATTTTCAAAGGTATTTTTATTTTCTAGTGGACTTTATGTTGTATCACATTTTCGTTATTTAGAAGGGCCTTATACATTGATTGAATATTTAAAAGACATGTATTAGTAAGATTCCATATAAACGAGTCATTATTGTCATTCAACTCGTAGATGCGTAATACGATAAATAAGATCATACCATAGTAAAAGATTATCATCACGCAAAGCCTTTCTAAAATAAATATTCAACGGGACTCTCCCAAAAACTGTCTACCATTATAATCGTTTCTTCGGCAATATTGTATAAGATCAGGTAACATATCTCGAGGGTGGAATTTCCTATCCATCTTCCCAAAAATGTATTTGTCGATGTGTGAGCACACCTTCAAATGGGGGCCTGTCTAGGCTCCCTTCGGGTAGGATCGGGGAAGGTCGGATTTACTTCAACTAGCGCGGAAGATCGAACGAATGAAGAACGCCAAGGATTTACCCGAGTTCGGGCCGCAAGAGATGCGTAATACCCTACGTCATCGCTTGTGTGTATTGATTGTTATCCGTCTTTTACAAGAGGGCACCCCTCCTTTTATAGAGTGAGGAGAGGAGTACTCGTACAAGTACCGGAGGGGTACCCGGACGCCTCGTGGGGTCCGGTCCTTCCTTGGGATATCCCGACCGGATCCCGACGGAATCTGTTACAATCTTCTTTGCTGGATTTGGACTCCAAGCATCTTCTCTCCTATTGGTTCCGAGTCCTCCCGGCGCCGTAGCAGCGTGGCTTCCCGAGATGCGGCGCATGGAGAAGGCGCGCGCACGTCCCGTCGGGCTGCGACCGTCGCCGCGAGCACTTGAGTGCCGCATTAACTCCGGGTGGTTGGGGCGCTAGAAGAAGCTACCGGAAGCTTCCTACCCTCGACGCTCCCACTCCTCCGGCTTTCGCGGGCTTCGTGGGCTTCGTGGACTTCGTGGACTTCGTGGGCTTCGTGGACTTCGTGGGCTCCCTCGTCCCGCGGCCGCCGTCTTCGTCCGTGGGCCGAAAGCGGCCCAAGCGCGGTTAGGGGGACCCCCAATCCCCCTACACCGACAGAGCCCCGGCCCCGGCCACCGACCCGCGGGGCCGGAGCGAGGATTGGGGCCACCCGTCGGCGCCCGGCGCCGTTTGGGTTACTTCGAGGCGCGGTTCACGAGGAATGGTGTCGCTTGGACTGCCGAGGCGTGATCGCTCCGAGACGGCGCGTCGCTTCGGCTCGCGAGTGGTGGGCCCGCCCGGAGCTCGCGCTTAAGTACGGAGACGGCCGGTTGCCCGGGCACGTCTCCCACTTCGCCTTTCGCCTCCTCAACTTCTCTCTCGCTTCGCGCTCCTCGTTCGTCTTCCTCTCCGCCGATCCGCGCCGCCGCTCGCCGCCGCCGCTCCTCGCTGCCGAGATGGCCCGTGGGAAGTCCCCTCGCCGCGGTGGTTCGCGCACGCGTTCGCCGTCGACGGATGTGCCGCTCCGGTGCAGTTGCTCGACCCCGGGTCGAGATGAAGCGACTTTCGCCGTTCTCGCCGGTGGACGGCGACAAGGGCGTCCGCATCGGGGGCCTCCGCCGCCGTCGGGCGGGGACCGGAGATCCTCCATTTCCTGTCCTTCGTCGTGGCCGGCGCCGTCCCCCCGCCTTCTCCGACTTCTTCATGGAGGTGCTCCGAGCGTACGGGATCCGGATGGCGCACCTCACGCCGAATGCGGTCGCGGCGCCGGCGGTGTTCGCCCATCCGTGCGAGGCGTTCGTGGGGGTGCAGCCGTGCTTCCCCATCTTCCGGCGCTACTTCAAGGCGACGCTTACCAACGCCGCAGAGGTGATCGGGTGCGTGCGGTTGACCGCCCGGACCGGGAGCGGGTACATTGAGTATACGCCCAACAACAAGGTGGAGGGATGGAGGAAGGCCTGGTTCGTGGTCCCATACGAGAAGGACTTCCGCCGCCTCCGCGTTCCGCCGGGCCCGGCTCGAGACTTCGCCATCCGGGACTTCGTGCCAAGCCTCCCCGATGGTATGATGCCCGTGGTTGACCGGATTGCGGCGCTTGCCGCGGCCGGCTTGACTTCGCACGGGGTGGTGTACGACTTCCTCGAATGCAACATCGCGCCGCTCCGCCGAGGTCGCACCCCTCGTGGTTGTACCGAGACTTCAACTTCGCCGGCCGCACTCGCACGGGGCGGGTTCGGACCTGCCCACCGCCTCGAAGAAGTTCGGCTACTCCACGCCGACCGGGAAGAAGTGGCCCGGCTCCTTCGAGTACCCGAGGGGCCGGGCCTCTGCGCCTCTTGGCGAACCGGCGCGCCGTCCTCGACACCATGCCCCGGCCGGGACCGCTCGGGTTCCTTGACACGATTCCGGCCCCTACTCCCGGCATCCGGGTGCCCGGGCCACGCCTCCCTCTAACCCGGGTGCGGCGGCCGCCTCGGGGGCGCTTCCGGAGCTCCGGTGCCGGTCCCGATGCCGCAAGGCCAGCCCCGAGCACGCGCGACAAGGGCAAGGGGAAGAGATTTCCGTCGCCGCCCTCCTCCGACTCCTCCGGGCCCGCGTGCTTTCCACGGAAGCGGGCCCGGCAAGCTTCGCCGGCACCGGTGATAGGGGCTGCTCGCAGGAGAAGCCCCCTGCGGCTGCGCCGGTGCAAGCGGCCGGGTGGACTCGCGACAGTACGATGCTTCTTTCCTTGTTTTGCTCAAGTCGTGAGCTGGGTCCGTCCGGCCGTGGTTGCTGCCACCGCATGCCGACGATCGCGAACATGCGTTGATTCGCTTTGATTATAGGAGCGTCCGGATCGAGCTGGACCCGGACTTGGTCCCTCTCGAACCCCAAGGTCTCCGGCGCCTCTGCGCCGAGTCCGGAGGCCAGCCCCGTCGCCGTTGAGGCCGAAGCGGCCGGAGCGGAGGCCGGAGCGGAGGCAGCTGCAGGTGCCCCCGAGGAGGGGGTCGCGGGTACTCCCGAGGAGGAGATCGCTGCTCCCGAAGAGGAGGTTGCGGGTGCCCCCGAGGAGGAGGCTGCGGGTGCCCGCGAGAGGAGGCCGCGGGTGCCTCCGAGGAGGAGGCCGCGGGTGCCTCCGTCGGCGAGGACCTCGCCCGGCCGTCAACTCCTCCGGTTGGCGACGTGCTCGGATACGCCGGCGGCCGGGCGGCTGCTTCTCGATTGGCGCCGCCGGCGCCCGCCCCGGCTTCCACTCCCGGCCGGGTGCTAGCGCCGCCACTCCTATAGTGCTCGGAGGGGAACGATTCCCCTCCACGCGCCGGAGTCGGAGCCGTGGAGACCGCGCTGCCGCCGGAAGGGGTCGTGGGCGCGCTAGACGCGGCCGGAGCGCGTCGCCGATGAGTCGCTCGGGTGGCTCCGCACGCCCCCGCATTGGCGACGTCCTTGGGGAGGTTACCCGGTCGCTCGCTGCGGTGAAGGCGGCCATGGAGGAGACGGACGCGTCCCTGGAAGACCGCGAGATCGCGGTGACTCGACGTGAGGCCGAGGTGGCGGACGCCCAAAAGGCCCCGGAGACGGCGGTGAAGCTGGCCCGGCAGCAGCACCGGCGCCGCATGGAGGAGGTCCGAGCATGAGCTGGACACCGCCGCCGCCATCGCCGAGGGGGCCGACGAGAAGCCGCGGGAGGCGGAGGCGAAGCTTCGCGACGCTATCGACCGCGAGGAGGAGAGCATCAATCGCCTCCGCGGCGTCGTGGCCCGGAGCGGGCCGCCGAGCTCCGCGACGCGAAGCCGGAGGAGGCCGGCGCCGCCGTGGCGATCCGCGAGGACGCCCTGACGCGGCGTGAGACGGCCGCGGTGGCTCGGGAGGCCGAGTCGAAGAGGCGAGCGGACGAGCTTGCGCTCCGGGAGGCGGCACCGGTCGAACGGGAGCACCAACCGAGTGCCCGGGAGCAGGCCACCGAAGCGGCAGAGGTGGAGCTCCATCGCCTCCGCGATTCCGTGGGCTCCCGGGAGGCGGAGCCGAAGCACCGCGAGGACGCCCTCGCCACCCGGGACGAACAGGTCCGGCTTCGTGAAAACGAGGTCGCCGTTCGGAGGGAGGCCCCGGAGACGGAGATCGCCCGCCTTGCCGAGAGCGAGCAGCACATCCGCGGCATCGCCGGGGAGATGGCGCAGCCGCGTGCGCCAGGAGACGCTCGCGGAGGCCCGAAAACCTTCGATCTCGAGCTCAAGGCGGTGGAGAAGAGCCGGGACGACTACCGCCGTCGCGTCGAGCAGCCGGAGGCCCGGGTGAAGAAGTCCGGTCGTGGCGCCTCGCCGCATCCGGTGGCGACGACCTCAAGGCGCAGCTCGAAGAGGTGCGGGGTCAGCTCGGAGACTCCGAGGTTCGGCGCGTCGAGCCGAGCGAGCGAGTGACGGAGCTGGTCTCCGCGGCGCGGCGCGAGCTGAAATCGCCGCCGACGTGCACAAGGAGATCTCCTCGACGCTGTTCGAGCCGGGCCCGGCCCGGCTTCCCGAACCCATCGATCGCAGCGCGGCCGGGTACGCGTTCGCCATGCGGGGGCGGTCGACGCGCTGCGCGATCCGAGGACCCGGTTGGAGGCGCTCATGGAGGAGGAGGGGCGGCAAACCATAGCCGCGGCCCTGGAGGAGGTGCCGACGAACGCCCCGGTGCCGGTGCCCGGGTTCCCACTCCCGGCCGTGGTGAATGGCGAGATTCCCCGGGTGAGCACGCCGTGGCTAAGGCGCAGGCTCGCGCCGTTGCTCATGCCTTCGCCGAAAGCTTCAAGCGGGGCTAAGTGCCCGTTTCCTCCACTCGCGAGTGGCTTTTTGGCGCCCGTGCCTTTATGTCAAACCTGTTTTCTGCGTGCAAGACAGAAGTTATCTTTAAATTTCAAAGTGTTAATGAATTGCTTAAGTCCTCTGTTTTCCTTCCGTTGAGTGCGATTGTCGCCGTGCGTCGCTTAGTTTTAGGCCCTCGGTGCTTTGTCGTTACGCTAGAGCGAGACTTCGCCACCCGTGCCTTAACCGAGCGTGAGCGCCTTCCGGCTTCCGCCTTAGTCATAGGTTTTTCTTACCCGACGAGAGAAATTCAAGGACTCGAACAAATTCAAACGGCAACCCGCGGGAAGTAGGAAAAGGAGCGACAAAGCGCTGTTCAATACATTAAGTCGTTAGTACAAGAGCCTTGGCGTTCGCGGCCGTGGCGATGCGGCTTCGGGTACTACCCGGGACCATTGGATACATGAACATTCTAAGGATAGAATTTCTTGAGATGCTCAATGTTCCGGGCGCTCGGTTCCGGGTATCCGTCCTCCGACTCCGAGCGAGCCGAGCCCGGGCGTGTGACGGCGGTGACGACGAAGGGCCCTTCCCACATGGGGGTTAGTTTGTCCTTGCCTTCGCGCGTCCGAGCCCGCCGGAGGACGAGATCTCCCGCTTGTAACTCCCGTGGGCGTACACGTCGCCGGTGGTAGCGGCGCAAGCCCCGGAGATACCTCGCGTTGCGCAGTAGTACCCGCCGCCTTGCCTCTTCGAGGAGGTCGATGTCGTCGTGCCGCCGGGTGTCTTGGTCGGCTTCGTCAAACGCGGCGACTCGGGGGCTGTTGAACAGGGTCTCCGTTGGTAGCACCGCCTCCGCGCCGTACACGAGGAAGAAAGGCGTTTCGCCCGTGGCTCGACTCGCCGTAGTGCGGAGGGACCAAAGCACGGGTTGGACCTCTCGTTACCCACTTTGCGCCTTTCTTCTTCAACGGGTCAAAGGATCTTGTCTTCGGACCCTTGAGGATTTCTCCGTTGGCGCGTTCGACTTGGCCGTTGCTTTGCGGGTGGGCCCTTGAGGCGAAGCATATCCGGGTGCCGAGGGTGTCACAATACGCTGCGAACGCATGGCTCGTGAATTGTGTCCCGTTGTCCGTGATGATCCGCTGCGGCACCCCGAACCTTGCCGTTATGTTCTTCATGAATTTGACGGCCGAGTTCTGATCTATCTTCGTCACCGCTTCGGCCTCCACCCATTTTGTGAACTTGTCGATGGCCACGTATAGCCACCGTATCCACCCGGAGCGAGTCGGAAATGGCCCCACGATGTCCAAACCCCAAACCGCGAACGACCAGGATAATGGAATTGTTTGAAGGGCTTGAGCGGGCAGGTGCGTTTGCTTGGCGTGGAACCGGCATGCCTTGCATTGTCGCACCGGCCTGGTGGCGTCCTCGAGGGCTGTCGGCCGTAGTAGCCTTGCCGAAAAGCTTTCCCGACCAGCGTGCGGGGCGTGGTGGCTCCCGCACTCGCCCTCATGGATCTCAACGAGTATGTCGTTGCCTTCTTCCGTTGTCACACACTTCGGCAGAATGCCGCTCGCCCCGCGCTTGTACAACTTGCCGTCGACGATGGCATATCGCTTGGCTTGGCGGGCTAGGCGTTCCGCGTCCGTGTCGTCTTCCGGAAGGATGTCGTCGCGCAGTACCCGATGAGGTCGCTCATCCAGCAGGTGTCCTGCGGCTCGGTGGCAAGCGCTTCTTCGCTATTCTGCGTGTGCTGCAGATCCTGCGGGTGCGCTTGTGCTTTGTTGTCGCTGTCCGGAGCTCGGTCGGCGTCGGAGGCCGAAGGGGATGTCATGATCTCCATGAACGTCCCGGGTGGAGCTGGAGCTCGAGTGGAGGCCACCCGGGATAGTTCGTCGGCAATCTGGTTGTCGCCTCTAGGTACATGAAGCACCTCGAGGCCGTCGAATTTCTTCTCCATCCGTCCGACCGCTGTGAGATACGCGGCCATTTGCGGGTCGTTGCATTGGTACTCCTTGGAGACTTGGTTGACGACGAGCTGCGAGTCCCCCTTGGCTAAGAGGCGCCCGACGCCTAGGTCGGCGGCGATTCGCAGCCCTGCCAAGAGTGCCTCGTACTCCGCCATGTTGTTGGTGCATCGGAAGTGCGGTTGGACTACGTAGCGTAGCTCGTCGCCGGTCGGTGATAGCAGGAGCACCCCTGCCCTGCGCCGTTTAGTGTGAGGGAGCCGTCGAAGAACATCGTCCAATGGTCGCCGGGCGCGTCATGCTGCTGCACCCGGGTGCTCAATTCGTCGCGCTCGACCTCGGGGGTGGGTGTCCACTCGAGCCACGAACTCGGCTAGAGCCCGGCTCTTGATGATGTGCGTGCTTGAGGAAGGTCAAGTCGAACTCTCCCGGCTCCACGGCCCACTTTGCCACCCGTCCGGTTGCTTCCCTGTTGCGAAGGATAGTCTCTAGCGGCGCCGTCGTCACCACCCGGATGGGATGGCCTTGGAAGTAGTGTCGCAGTTTCGGGATGCGATAAGCACCGCATAGAGCATCTTCTAGTACTGCGGGTACCGGGTCTTTGCGTCCCGTAGGACTTCGCCGATGAAGTATACCGGCCGTTGGATGAGCCGCGTGCGGGGTTCCGGTTCCGCGGAGCAGATCCCGTCTTGTCCTCGTTCGTCGTAGTGGCCGGGCCGGAGCCCCGGGTGGGGCGGGCACGCCTCGCCCCTTCTCGCTGGATTGGCCACGGCTTCCGCTTCGGTTGTCCCGTCGGCGGTGGTCGGAGCCGGAGCCCCCGAGCGAAGTGGGAATGCCGTGGACGCTTTTCCGTTCGTGGCCTCGGCTTCACCCAAATGCAGCGACGAGGTCGGAGCCGGAGCCCCGGGTGAAGCCTGAGAGCCACGACGTCCGTGGGAGTTGACGCGCCGTGCTCTGTCTTCCGAGTGGCCCGTCCGAAGAGGCCGGGGTGGTTGTGTCGCAAGCCGCGCCGTGGGCGGAGGCCGCAGCCCCGGGTGGTACGGGATTTGCGAGCCGACCGGAGCCGGAGCCCCGAGTCGATCGGGGCCGCCGCCTCCGCGCCCTCGAGGCGTCGACGCTTGCTGGTTCGCCGTGAATCGTGAGGCGCCCGCTCCGAGCGCTCGACCACCGAGCCGCACTAACCACCCGCGGGTTAGCCGCTATGTACAGGAGCGGTGGCTCATCCGGCTCCGGGGCGACTAAGACGGGCGCCGAGGACAGGTAGCGCTTGAGATCCTGCGGGGCTTCATCGGCCTCCCGCGTCCACTCGAACTTGTCCGTCCTCTTCATCAGCTTGAACAAGGGAAGAGCACGCTCGCCCGTGCGCGAGATGAATCGGCCAAGGGCCGCCATGCTCCCGGCCAAGCGCCGTACGTCCTTGAGTCGTCTTGGGGGCGGATTAGCTCGATGGCCCGGATCTTCTCCGGGTTCGCCTCGATCCCACGGTGTGAGACCAAGAAGCCAAGTAGCTTCCCTACGGGTACGCCGAAGACGCACTTCTCGGGGTTGAGCTTCACGCGGTTGCGGCGCAGGTTGGAGAAAGTCTCCTCTAAGTCAAACAGGAGGGACGGCGCCTTGCGGCTTTTAACGACTAGGTCGTCGACATATGCCTCCACATTCCTCCCGATCTGCGACTCTAGGGTGAGGCGCATGGCTCGTTGGAACGTGGGGCCTGCATTCTTCGGACCAAAAGGCATGCTCACGTAGCAAAAGCTCCCTGCGGGAGTCATAAAGCGATCTTCTCCTCGTCTTCCTTAGCCATACGGATTTGGTGGTACCCGGAGTACGCATCCAACATACAAAGCAGGTCGCAGCCTGCGGTGGAATCTACTACGAGAATCTATTCGGGGCAGCGGGAACGGGTCCTTCGGGCACGCCTTGTTCGGATCCGTGTAGTCCACGCACATCCGCATCTTGCCGTTGTTCTTGGGCACGACCACGGGGTTGGCCCGCCATGTGGGATGCGTGACCTCCCGATGAATCCGGCCTCCAGGAGCCTCTTGACTTCAGCTACGATGAACTCTTCGCGCTCGGGGCTTGGCGCCTCGCCCGCCGCTTCACGGGTCTCGCGGTAGGATCGACCTTGAGTTGGTGCTCAATCACCTTCCTTGGTATGCCCGGCATGTCCGAAGGATGCCGAGCGAATACATCGCTGTTCGCTCGGAGGAAGGTGATGAGCGCGAGTTCCTATTTCGGGTCGAGGTCACCACCGATGGTGGTGGTCTTGTCCTCCGAGCCCCCGAGTGCAATCTTCTTGGTGGACACCTCCCCGGGTGCCGAGAGCTTCGGCCGCTTGGAGCCGGATGGTGCAGCGAGGCTTCTCCGGGGTGCTACGCGCCCTCTTCCCACCGGTGCTTTCCTCGGCCGCCATCTCGGCCGCCAAGATGTCCTCGAGGCAAGCCATCGCCTTGACGGCGTCCGCCCTCTCCACGATGACACCCTTGGGACCCGGCATCTTCGGCGTGAGGAACGCGTGGTGCGGGATGGCCATGAACTGGTTTATGCCGGGTCTCCCAATGATGGCGTTGTAGGGGAGGCCGATGTCGGCCACGTCGAAGAGGAGCTTCTCCGTGCGGAAGTTGCTCCGGGTGCCGAAGGTAACCGGGAGTTCAATCCTGCCCAAAGGGCGGGAGCTACCCGGGAGCACGCCGGAGAAAGGGCGCGAGGGCTGCAGCTCGGCGCGTGCCCACCGCAGGGAGTCGTAGACCTTAGGGGTGATGAGGTTGAGGCTCGCGCCTCCGTCGATGAGGGTGCGCCCCACTTTCTTGTTGCGAGATGGTGGGCGACACGACCAAAGGAATCTTGCCCTTGGTGTTGTCCGGGCCCACCATGTCGCTCTTGTCGAAGGTGATGGGGACGTCCGCCCACTTCAGCGAGAGGAGCCGAGGTTTTGCCTTCGGTGATCGCGAGCACTTCCCGGCGAAGCGCTTGGCCTCGCCCTTGGAAGCGAAGCCGGAGGAGCCTCCAATGATGACAGCGATGGAGTCGTCCGCGCTCCGGTACGCCTCGACTTCTTCCTTCTCCCTCTCCTTCTCCTTCTCGGCCTTCTCGGCCGCCCGCCGCTCGTCGCGCCGCTTAATGCTCGCTTGGATGTAGCGGCACTCGCGATCGGTCGTGGTCGTTGGTGCGGTGGAAGTAGCACGCGAATGTCCCCGGGGACTTGGCCGGCGACTTGCCGCACCCGCGGGGGTGGCCGTCGCGCTCCTCGCGGGGACGGGCCCCGGCCGCGGCTATTTCTTCCGCCTCGCGCTTGCGCGCGAGGTTCTTCTTCCGGTTCTTGGAGAGGGTGCCTTCGGGCCTAGGAGAGGCGGCACCGGGTTGGCCTTCGCGAGGCGGGTCGTGCCACGCCCGGGCTTCCGGCGGCGGGCGCACTTGTCGGCCCAGCTGGAAGAGGTCGATGGACCGTCTCCGGCCGGTGCACACCCGACTCACCCAAGATGTCCTTGTCTCGAACGCCGTGGCGAAGGCGGAGACTACCCGGGAGGGGTCGATGCGCGGGATGGTGTTGCGGACTTGACCGAAGCGCTGCATGAACGCTCGCAGCGTCTCGCCCGGCTTCCGGACGATGCGGTCCAAGTCGATCCGGCTCCCGGACGCTTCGACGTCCCCTGGAAGTTGGCCATGAACTCCCGGCACAAGCCGCTCCATGAGCGGATGGACTCCGGCGCCGGGTTCATGAACCATGACCGGGCCGAATCCTTGAGGGCCAGGTGGAAGTAGTTGGCCATGATGTCTTCCGAGCCGCCGGCGGTCTTGACGGCGGTGGAGTATATCTGCAGGAACTCGTCGGGAGGCGCCGTGCCGTCATACCTCTCGGGGAGATCCGGGCGGAACTTGCCGGGCCACGTGACCCCACGCAGGCGCTTCGAGAGGGCTGCGCAGCCCCCGAGGAACGAGGGGTCGAGCTCCTTTCTCTTGCGCTTCGGATGGCGCTCGGGGACGACTCCGCGTCCGTGCCATCGTCGTCGTGGGCGGAGATCCGCTCGCGCTCACGCTCACGCTCGCGCGAGCGCTCGATGCCGACACGTGCGTCCTCTTCGTCGCGGCGGCGTCCGTTGAGGTCGTTGCGCGGTCGCGACGCCCCGCACCTGCGGCGAGTGGACGGAGAGCGAAGCTGCCGGTGGGCGCGTGTCCTTTGCCCGGTTGGCGCGGCGGTTGTTGTTGGTCGGCGGCGGCGGCGGCCGGCGGGACGGCCCGCCCGGCGCCCGGCTCGCGCCGTGTCTAGGAGCTTACCTACTCCGGTGAGCCACTCCTTTGCTTGCTCTCCTCCCGCCGGCCCTGCCGGCGGGTTGTTGAGCATGGTCTTCACGGCGGTCGGGGGTCGTCCCCTTCTTCCTCCTGGAAGAGACGACGCGCGGTGGCGCGTTCGGACGCCGGCGGCGTGACGGCCCGAGCGTCGCGGTCGGCATCCGGCTGGTTCACCGCCGCGTGTGCCTCCGCCGAGGTGCCGGGGCGGTCGCCCTGCCGGAACGGCTCGCGCGACGACGGTTGCGGCGACGACGCCCGTGGACGCTCGATCGGAGACGCCGTCCGCCGTCCGCGGCGTGTCCGTGGATCTCTCGCATGGTCGTGTAGGAGTTCCGCAGCGCAAAGCGAAATCTACGACAACCTTCCCCTTCCGGCGCGCCAAATGTCGGTGTGTGAGCACACCTCCAAATGGGGGCCTGTCTAGGCTCCCTTCGGGTAGGATCGGAGAAGGTCGGATTTACTTCAACTAGCGCGGAAGATCGAACGAATGAAGAACGCCAAGGATTTACCCGGGTTCGGGCCGCAAGAGATGCGTAATACCCTACGTCCTGCTTGTGTGTATTGATTGTTATCCGTCTTTTACAAGAGGGCACCCCTCCTTTTATAGAGTGAGGAGAGGAGTACTGTACAAGTACCCGGAGGGGTACCCGGACGCCGTGTGGGGGTCCGGTCCTTCCTTGGGATATCCCGACCGGATCCCGACGGAATCCGTTACAATCTTCTTTGCTG
The DNA here is from genome assembly GCA_031894775.1 of Chloris gayana. NCBI lineage: Eukaryota > Viridiplantae > Streptophyta > Magnoliopsida > Poales > Poaceae > Chloris > Chloris gayana. The sequence continues at coordinate 425,498 of JAUNZO010004415.1, forward strand.
GATTTGGACTCCAAGCATCTTCTCTCCTATTGGTTCCGAGTCCTCCCGGCGCCGTAGCAGCGTGGCTTCCCGAGATGCGGCGCATGGGGAAGGCGCGCGCACGTCCCGTCGGGCTGCGACCGTCGTCGCAGGCACTTGAGTGCCGCATTAACTCCGGGTGGTTGGGGCGCCGGAGGAAGCTACCGGAAGCTTCCTACCCCCGACGCTCCCACTCCTCCGGCTTTCGCGGGCTTCGTGGGCTTCGTGGACTTGGTGGGCTCCCTCGTCCCGCGGCCGCCGTCTTCGTCCGTGGACCGAAAGCGGCCCAAACGCGGTTAGGGAGACCCCCAATCTTGATGACCCTTATTTAGTTGGAACTTTCCTAAGCTAAGAATGCTACTCTTAACTTTCATCAAACCCGACCAAAAATATGAATCCCCTAGTTTTCTCTCTACTTGAGAGCCTCATTTTTATATGAATCATATTATTGAAACTTTGAATTGTAGTGGATATGTTTATTTAATAGTATTTTCTCTCCAAAGCTTGTCTATCTAAACTTTATAGTATGTGGAAAAAAGCTAATCATTTTAGCCTATTCAGCCTCCCAAGTGAGGCATTTCTATTTTACATATGTGATATGGATTTTTACAATATTAAATGGAAAAGATCAGAAGGACAACGACGCATACCTCGTTTCCTTTTCAAAGTTCGATTTGCACGTTGTGTAAGTTAAACTTTTGAATTATATTGGATTTGTTTATTCATTGGTATTGCATCAATTTTTCTGTCTAACCTTTATGGCTTTATATAGTACATGAAAAAAATGGTAGATATCCTAGTCTATTCAGGTATCCAAGTGAAGCATTTCTATTTTGTATTTAGATCCCTCTACTTATTATATCTTTGATATGGATTTTAATTACTTCTATTTTGTGTTTGTTGTTGGCTCTTTCTTTGAGGAGTATTGCTCCAAACGAAATTAATTTCACTTCTATAAGATTTTTATTTGCAAAATTGTCCGGAGCATACTGAGAAAGCACGGATTCTCGAGTCCCAGATCTGCGGTCGATGCTAATTATGACTAATTGTTTTTATATCTCAAATATATTTGTATATCTCTCTAGATATTTTCATGATTATCAAAGCACAAGGGGCATTTATGAGATTCGAAAATATCTAAGGGAATAGGGTCCCAAGTCTTTTGATGATTGAAAATGTAGACGAAAATACCCTTAGACAAGGGTGTAATATGTTAACATGTGAGGGGCATTTTTGAGATATGAAAATGTCTAAAGAGATATAAAAATATCTCAAGAGATGTGAAAAGAAATAGTAGCAATTAAAGGGGGAGAGAGAGAGAGAGAGAGAGAAGAAGAAGAAGAAGAAGAAGAAGAAGAATACATACTTCAATAGTCCAATCTCAAATCCTTCTCTTCTCCGAAATCCTGAGTCTGAGGTATTTTGTGAATTTCGTCCGTCGTCTTTGCAGCGGTTTGAGACGAGATTGTTTGGGGATTTTGGTGCTAGGACTCATAAGGGAAAAATTTGGTCCCAGATTGATTCAATTCCCTCACACGCACCTTTTACTTTCTCATTTCTCTCGAGATTTCCCCAGTTTCAAGGTTTCTATTGATTTCTGAAATGTGAGGTACATGATAGTGTCTTTTTGGGGGGTTCTCAGTTGGAACAGATCACGCGTGCTGTATGAGGTTGCTGATTAAATTCCGCGATTTTTGGCACTGATTTCGTTGGCTTTCTTCTCGAATTACAGGACCTCTGGGCGTACCTTGGAAAGCTGTCTGACCAGATCAGTTCGTCGAGCTCTGAACAGTAAGTAAGAAGCTTCTCTGTTTGCAGGCTCGTTTAGAGTTACTAGGAGTTTAGTATCTCAATCGTTGCTGCAGATTTTGATTCCCCGGTTTTGCGATTCACTTGACACACCATACTTGAGGGAAGTATTATGGACTTTGTCCGTTTTAAGCGCTTGAGTGAATGTTCAGGTCACAGATGTGGAGATCATGTTTGTCCACTCGTCTTATTAAAAAAATTATTAAAATTTTGTTTATTTTATTAAAATTTATTTTATTCCTAGATATGGTTTAATTATGTTTTCTTATTTTTACATTTACATAAATATTTTAAATAAGACGAATAGTCAAACTAGAAGTTAGAAAGTCAACAAATCCTTATATTCTTGGAGGAGGGAGTGATCCATTTTGATTTCAGTGGAAAGCTCCCGTACCGTACGGTACCTACATGCATTTTTTTCAAGAATTATCCTTCAGTAGATAAGCCTACAGAAACTTGCGAAGCCAAATGATTCCTGTGATTACTTTTGGCTCGGGTCATGGCGATATGCATGTAGCACCGTGGCTTGCTTGTTTATTTGCCATTGTAGGGTAATTAACTCTTTCTGGTTCATTCATCTCTCGATTACTGTGATTTGTGAATGATTAAGAGTATAGCATTCTGGTGTGGTCTCCACATCTGTGATGACAAAAAACTCTCATGTTCTCCCTGCTTCGTGCCTTTTTGTCGTTAGAGCTACTGATGCATATCTTTGATAATTAAGCAATTGTAGAAACCATTTTTTTCCCTTTATTCCATATCCTGTGATTACTTTTGGCTCAGCTCATGGCGATACATGTAGCACTGTAGCCTGCTCGTTTATAATATAACCCTTTCTGGTTCATTCATCTCGAGTACTGTGATTTGTGAGTGATTAATAGTGTAGTATGCTGGTGTGTTCTCCACATCTGTGATGGCAAAAACATCTCGTGTCCTCCCTGATTTAATTAGTGCCTTTTCGTAGTTAGAGCTACTGATGCATGTCTTTGATAATTAAGCTATCGTAAAAACCAATTTTTCCTTTGCAAGTAACTTGCATAGTTGCATATTTACATTTCCTGGACTGATATTGACGGATAGTAGTGCACCACGGTTCTTTTCTATTTGTTAAGGTATACTCATTTGGACTGGCTGTTTAGCTTGTAGCTGTTCGGTTTCACTTATGCATTACATTGAGAAAATTTCCAACACATTTCTATGGCTTGTATATCAGTTGGGACTACCTTGTTGAAAAAGAGGGTGCATGTGAAAGGCATTACCATGGCGCCGTTCCCAGCAGCGCTACTCCAACAGTTGCAACTCCATGGCACTCTACACTTGGCAGCAGCCGTTCCTCTAGTCTTCCTCCTCCTCCTACTATTGTGCTCATGGAGATGGAGCAGAGGCAGGTCTGCCATGAACCTGCCGCCGGGCCCGCCGAAATTGCCCCTCCTCGGCAACCTGCATCAGATTCGAGCGCTGCCGCACCGAAGCCTGTGGGCACTCGCGAGGCGGCACGGGCCGGTGATGATGCTGCGCATGGGTTCCGTGCCAACGGTGGTGGTTTCCTCGCCGGAGGCGGTGCGGGCGGTGATGAAGACGCACGATGTGCACTGCTGCAACCGCCCGGCCTTGCAGGGGTCGCGGCAGCTGACCTACAACTTTAAGGACGTTGCATTCGCTCCCTACGGCGACCATGTTCGCGAGATGAGGAAGCTGTTCATCCTGGAGCTGCTCAGCATGCGCCGCGTTCAGGCTGCCTGGGACGCAAGGGAAGCTCAGGTATTACTGCATGACATTAAGCTAGCAAATTTCTACATATTATTTGAAGTGTTACGGCAGTTTTTGATTTTGAAATCTGTATTGGTTTTACCTAATTAGGTGGACAAGCTTATTGATGAGCTGACACGCGCCGGACCGAGCCCGGTGGCACTCAACGAGCGCATCTTCAGCGTCGTGGACGGCATCATCGGCACGGTAGTTTTTGGGGAGATCTATGGCACGGAGGAATTCAAGATGTCATTCCTCAACATGCTCAGTGAAGCCATGGACGTGCTAGGCACCATGTGCGCTGAGAATTTCGTACCCAACGCGGCCGGCCATCTCATCGACTACCTCACGGGCCTCGTCGGCCGTCGGGACAGGATATTCAAAAGGCTCGACGCCTTCTTCGAGGCAGTCATTGATGATCACCTCAACCTCGCTCGTACCAGGCCCGACATGGATAACCGGCGATCAAACCTTGTGCAAGCTCTGGTTGAGCTATGGAAGGGAGATGCAAGCGCGATGACTTTCACCCGTGAACATGTCAAGGCTATGCTCCTTGTAAGTCCATCGTACATGCAAAGGTTGTTCAGTTGTCTTTAAATGAGTATATACATTTTTATCTGACAAGCATTTGATGTTCTGTTAACTGATCCCTCAGGACACTTTTGTCGGTGGAATTAACACAACCGCCGTTACCATGGTGTGGGCGATGTCAGAAATGATCCGACATCCGACGGTGATGAAGAGCGTGCAGGACGAAATCAGAGCCGTGGTAGGGGAAAAACGGAGGGTGACTTCTGACGACGTGCCCAAGCTCAAGAACCTGAAGATGGTCGTGAAGGAGACGCTCCGGCTGCACCCTCCCTTGCCTCTGCTACTTCCAAGGGAGACCAGCAAGGACGTCAAGGTCGCAGGGTACGATGTTCCGGCAAATACAAGAGTCATGGTGAATACTTGGGCGATCGGAAGGGATCCAAACGTTTGGCAAGACGATCCGGAGGAGTTCAATCCAGAAAGGTTCAGGTCGTCAGAGACCGATTACAACGGCACGCATTTTGAGTTCACGCCGTTCGGGTCTGGTCGCCGGATCTGTCCTGGGATGGCCATGGCTACTGCTAACATAGAGTTCACCTTGGGCAACCTGCTCTGCTGTTTTGACTGGGAACTCCCCGAGGGGGTGACGAGAGAGGACGTCAGCATGGAGGAGGCAGGCAGCCTGGCTTGCCACAAGAAGACACCGCTCATACTGGTGCCAAGGAGGTATCCCAGTATTTATGCATGAATACAGGTGCTGGGGCCAATAAATAAGATGTGGAAACTATATACTAGTATGTCGTTTTACTTTTCTATTTGTGGTTAAGGATTATTCGATATCGTCTTGAACTTTCTCCAAAATAATTATATCGGCCTATATATCTTTTCTATTTCAACTCCTCAATTTCAAATATCGGAAGCTGGTTTTGCAGGTGGCGGCATCACCTGCTTTTCTATAAGTTGGCACTGCACCTTCCATTCAAATCTGATGCAAGCATCCGTCTGATAATTGCTGTTACATTTGGTACTGGTCCTATGATCCGTAGAACACGCATGACCACAACAGTCAAGGTCCGAAGGATAAGAGTGTGTCGCCTCTCTTTAGCGCGTTCATCACTAGAAACACAAAATTTCACGTGCTCCCTTGCCGTTGGTACGTCGACCGATCTGGCGTTGCTTGCATGAGCGAAAAGTCAGAAGGGCCCGAGGGGAACACAAAGGGCGTGTACCGGCGTGCAGCACGTGGTGTCTGCATCATAACCCTGCTGCCTTCGCCTGTTCGTTAGCGAAGCTAACGAGCATGCATGGCGATGATCAGGCTCATTTTATGTTCTACCTAGCTGATTATACGGAACATAATGACAGAAGAACTACATGCGTATAGCCGCAACCGGCACTGAACTAATTGGAGATGGCCGGGTACAGTTTCGCCGGCAGCCGTGGTTCTGCGTGCAGCACCAACGGCTTGGCCATGAACATGTCATGCCTCGACTCGCTAAGGTCGATGGCCGCCACCCCTGCTGGCTTGCTCCATGTGAACCCCTGCAGGAGCCTGCCGAATAGCATGACCGTCATGGCCGTGCCGAGCGGCGCCGCGATGCAGCCACGCCGGCCGGTGCTGAAGGAGATGAACCGCAGGTCGTTCTCGTTGAGCGTGACCTCTGTCGTCTTATTATCGGGATCGTCGGCTGTTATATGGCGGTCAGGGTTGAAGAGGAGAGGCTCGTCCCAGACGGCAGGGTTGCGGCCGAGGCCGATGCGGCTGAGGAGGACGTGGCTGCCCTTGGGCACACGGTAACCGGCGACGGTCGTGTCGGCGAGCGCCACGTGCGGGACGTTGAATGGCACCACGGGGTGGAGGCGGAAGGCCTCGCGGATGCAGGCCTTGAGGTAGTTGAGCTGCGGGATGTCGGACTCCTGGACCAGCCGGTCGCGGCCCACGACGTGGTCGAGCTCCGTCAGTGCCCTGTTCAGCAACTCCGGGTCGCTCACCAGCTCCGCCAGCGCCCATTCCACCGCGTTCGAAGGGTTGTCCATGGCCGCCATTGTAATTTCCTGCATGTGGCATTCCCACGCGTTTCCATTGAGCGAGCGTGTATCACTATGGCATGCCTGCCATGCTTTTTTGAACCATGACCAAAAAAAAGAACCTTAGACTGTGCTTTGACCTCCTCAACGGTGAGCAGCGGTTTGCCCTTGGCGTCCTCGAGCGTAATGAGCACGTCGAGTAAGTCCTCGACCGCTTGCTTCCTGCTGCTCTTCCACTGCCTCCACCGCTCGTCGATGACCGTGTCGTGCAACCTGTTCACCATGTCATTGGCCTCCTTCACGTCCTTCCCATGGCCGTCAAGGTCGAGGCCCAGCAGCCAGGGAGGTAGTCGGAGACGGAGAAGTTGTAGATGAGCCCCAGGGACCTGAAGACGGCTTCCACGTGCTGCTCCTCCAGCTTACCGGGGCCGCCGTCGCCTTGCGGCTCGCCCAAGTACCGCCTGTTGAAGAGGAGGCGGCGGATGACGTTGCCGCAGTAGTGACGTGCAATGCGCCTGACATCGACATCGGCGCCGGGTTTCGCCTTACTACTGGCGACATGGTTGTAGACGTGTCCGATGAGGCTGTCGGCCTCACCGGCACGCTTATCGTGGAGCCACCGGTGCCTGGAGGGGCAGAGGATGTCGGTGGTGAGGACCAGGCGCATCTTCTTCCACTGCTCGCCGTAGGGCGACAGCACGGCGGTCCTGTATTCGCCGCTAAATACCCTGAAGGCGAAGGTGCGCGGGCGGGAGGCGAAGTTGGCGTCCTGCTTCTTGAGCACCTCCTGCGCGATCTTGGGGCAGCGTGATGGGGATGACGTGGACGCTGCCGAGCTTGACGCAGGCGATGTCGGCGCCCATCTCCCGCATGAGGAAGTGGATCCACCGGAAGGGTGGCTTACCGGTGAGCAACATCTCCGGCAGGTTGCCAACGATGGGCCACGGCACTGGCCCTGGGGGCAGCGGGGCGGCGGTGCACTCGCTCTTCCCACGCCACGGCCTAATAAGGATCGGTACGAGGTACACAAGCATTACAAGGACAAGTAATACTTTGATGATCGGGGAAGAGCGCAGGGAACCTCCAATCACACAGGTGGCAGTTGCCTCCACCTCCATTATTTCCATCCTTAGGCTTACAGCTTACTTGTTGCTGATTGCAGGGTGAGCTGAACAAGCAGACGCACCGGTTGATCAACTTTTTGGCTTGGCCAAGAAAGCTGCGCGGCTCAACTCCTAATCCCGGCCTCCGGGCTTGGTTATTTATGCAAGTGAAACTAGCCATATATAAATTTGGGAGTGCGCTGTTCCATGACTTTTAGTTAAAATCCTAGCTAAATGCCAAATTTTACTTTGAACAATTTTGGATGTTTTCTTTCAGAAAATGGAATAAGTTCCAACAATTTTGGATGTACGTAACAGGTTACAATGTAAACAATGAAAATTCATAGTGTGTGTTGTCGAACTCCTGACCATGTGTACAAACACATATATGAAAAATGTGCAACTTGTTACATCCTGGGATATATAGACCCCTATATACAAAACTCGACTGTTTGTCATTAGCTAATGTAGATAAGGGCCTGTCGAAAACCCTTGATCATGCGTCAGCCTTTGTGTCTAAGCCTAACGGTGCTCACCTTTTCTCTGGCTCAACTCTCATATTGTGCCTTTGTTAATCGATGCATGTGGTTCACGTGCACCACCAGAAATATGACTTTTCCTGTGTCAATTACACACACGGAGGATCTAGATCGGAACTGTGGACAGCGTAAGTCACTCACGGAGTAGCCACTCGTACCTTATCATGTAACAACGGACTGCCTATCAGACCTCCGGCTCCGGCTATGCCACACGCGCACGGGGACAGACAGAAATACGAGTGTTACACACTTGGCTGACTGAGTGAAACCCACCCGTCCCCGTTAGCCGTGTATCTCTCAACATTGAAGCTGATGTCTCAGATACTGGCGCCCACGAGAACAACATACAAATTACATATCATAAAAATATTAATAAATTTTAAAAAAATTAAGTTTATATTTCTAAAGTGGATCAAATTTTATAGAAACCGTTGGACAAAAAGATAGACTTGAGCTAACATCGCTCCTAAGAAAAGTGTTATTGTACCTACTAAGAAAATAAAACTCATTATGAAAGGTATCGATATGAAAAGAGGAAGAAGTCGAGCTAGCTAGAAGAAAAATCCCCCAGCAACCATAGTTGCTGCGTGTATAAGAGCTGAAATAGGAGTGGGTCCTTCCACAGCATCGGGGGTAACCATAAGTGAAGAGGGAATTGTGCATATTTTGCAACTGCAAAACTAAAAAAAATGAAGTCTTTCTAGTAGGATAGATGGAGTATATTCGGATTACTAGCTCGATTTGCATCAATCATATACGATACTAGGACTTCATACATCATTGGCAAATTGTTTTCCCCGGGTCGAGGGAGTGGGAGAACTAATTTTTCTGCAGAAAAATGATTGGCAAATTGTTTTCCTTTAGCATAGTATAGAATAAATAGATAGATGTAAATGTTGCTTTTAAATTGGCATTTCATTTTTAGGAATTCTATGAATTTTACTTTGAATATTGGAGGTCGTATAGGTATTCTCGCTTAAAATATATCTAATACAAACATACTTTATAGTAAGGCTACATAATAGAATTTACCTTGTAAAAGTTAAGCAATAATACGCACCAATTGACCCCCCCCAAGTACCTTCTGTCGACATCGAAATGACCATAAGATATTTTATTAATTCCACAATACGCACCAATTGACCCCCCCCCAAAGTATGAAGTAAGACTATCTCCAACGATGGGGAAGATCCAAATCCAATATTCAGTGTCGATGAAGTATGTTTCAGCTAAAAGGACGCAATCCAAAATTGCTCGTCTCCAACAGAGGTCTGAAAATGGGGTCCGCCACCGCCACCGCCACCGCGAGCTCTGGCGGGATCTTGGATGGCCAAGAGCTCGGACACCGACGTGGCTGGAGCACAACCGGCGCAAGTGGGAGCTCAGACGTGGGCAGGACAGGGAGCTCCAGCGGGATCTCGGACGCTAGCGCATGCAGAGGTGGGCTTGCTCGGACGCGAGCTGGAGCTCCGACAGGCGAACTCAAGCTAGAGCTCTAGCAGGCAGCGGTGGCCGGTGGGATCTCGGACGCGAGCGTGGGCGAATGCGAGGCGGAGCTTATACGCGGAGGCGGGTGAATCGGTGAAGAAGATGAACGAGAGAGGATGGGTCACAGGGGATGCACTCTATTTCTGTGTTGTCCCCCATGCATCTCCAAAAGGCTATGTGAGATACTGTAGAGACTGGAATGTAATTCCATTTTCTAAAAAAATATGCAACGTGCTTGCTGTCAATCAGGAAGAATTGAGATCGTGCATGTGATATGTTAGAGACGAGGAAGAATGGTGGGTCACCGGAAGCTTTAGGGGATCGATTATGGCGGTGAGAAATAGTTGAAAGCAATGAAGGTGTGTTTTCACTTTAGCGCACCAACTTGATAGTTATAATATGCTAAACCATTGTCATGTATTCAAAACCACTTTTATTTTGGAACAAAGGCATAAAGTGATATGGTTTTAAGGATGGTGTGATTAAATAAACTATTTGTTCACTGGTTTATCAAGACTCTGGGCACACTTGAGAAGAATAAGCTGAACTTCTTCCTTTCCAGAAATTATTGACCACTTTCTCTATATATTTATGTGTTTGTTTAAGTTACCAACAACTATTACCATAATAAGCTAGTAAAAAATCCAAATGTGTGTAAGTAACATTGCTTTATTATTGTTATAAGCATATAAGAACACAAGAATAAAATATGGTGATGTAGAAGTAGCAATAATAATATACCGCAAGTTGACGTCATGTAATGCAACATTAGTTAACTAAAGTTAGATTGTTGCTATTAGTCCAGGCATGATTTATGCCATGATAAGTATAGGTGTTCTTGGATTTCTTGTTCACTAATCAGACTTCCTATACTACTCTCTTTCCTTCCTTTCACCGTTAGTCACATTTTTTAAGAAACTTTCTAGGGTCAAGAGAATCAACAAAATTAAAGGAACAGAGGGAAAATGTTAGAAATCATATCTATAGTTGATACCAACAATAATATTGCTCACATATATAAGACATATCCCAAAATAAGTAAGAGAAGCAAATACAGATTTTCACATTTTTTTACATCAATTAATATAGAATAGATGAATTTACCCTTTGTGATGGATTGAGCTTTCAATAAAATACTTTAATAGTTAATTTTAAATTAAGAAAAAGTTTGCCGTGCAAATATTTGCTTAGTTGACTAGTCGATTGATTTTTTCTCTCACTTGTTGGTTGTTGGCCGATGCTTTCTTTTTTTCTCGGTAGCAAATTCAAATTAATTTTTTGACATGCATTTATCTAGTATTTAATTTCTACTAATAAATATAGATATGTACTTTACCATTTTCCATGAGGGAACCACAATAACTGGTTAGATTCACTGTGGTTGAACCAACCCACTTTAACTTTAGTTTGAGCTTGTCAATTTACTTAAGTAGGAATAAGTGTGAAAGTCTTGTCTATGTGTGCATATTCTCTCATAAGCCTATATAATAGAGGTACATTTGCGCCCACAAAAAAAAATAGAGTTACAATTACTGTGTGTGCATGTAAAGCCTGATATACAATACAAATATCACTCAGGAAAAAGGGTTCCAGTGCTAACCACTTGGGCCGCTCGTGCAAGAAAAATCGAGAAAACTTCACTTAATTTTTCTCTCTTTTGGGTGTAAACTAGCTATTATTATTCAACCTATCATCCCATTTGACATTTTTTTTGTACATATCCAACACTTTGGTCTTCCACCAAACTACCTAGTGCCAAGATTTTGTCGAGCGTGCAAAGCATCTAGTACTACCTTCTGGTTGTGGTTAGAGCAGCTCCCACAAACTCTACATATATAGGCGAGATAGCAGAGCTACAATAAGCGACCGCCAAGTTTCTTACGTAAAACAAGACATGCCCTCACTTTTTGCATTTATCCTTGATCGTTTAGACAATACAAAAAAATCTCCATTACTACATATAACCATACTATTATCCTATATATGCATAGATCGATTTGGCAACAGTTGCCCTCGACTATTTGCTAATGATGGTTGATAAGGAGTACAATAATAGGATTCACACTACATCTTGATATTCCGCTTTCTTCGGTTAATAAGAATAAACCTATGAGAAAGTTCCAACCTCCTATAGGTTTCGAGTTTTTTATTGTCTTTCACGGGTTTCGAGTTGGAGTGTAGAAGATCTTTCCCCGCTATTCATAATATCTTGTCAGAGCAGCAATTAGCAGTGCTTTGCAGCTGATTCCAAATCCAAATGGTTCTTATTGCAAGCGTGGAGAATATGTACCATAAGTACCTACGTCAAGTATAAAATACCGGGTTGACCAAGACTATGAGATTTGGAGTGCCACATAAGAAACCAAAGTTATTACAATAATTATAAAAAATACTCCTGTCTCATAAATAAATTTATGAATTAGCCACTTCTACCCTCTTGAAAATAATTAATCACACAAAATTAGCAATGATTGTTAGAGTATAAGTGAATTGCACACATTTCCTCACCAGCTTAGACTTTTGGGTGAACTGGTTCGAGCATGTAACTTAATATGGTATTAGAGCTAGCTAGAGGTCTCGAGTTTGAATCTTGTCTGGCGTGATTTATTAAATAAATTTCCATGCCCTCTATACCATTGGCGTCGGGGCTTAACATTTATCTCTATTCGCTAACTTGAAAAAATAATTTCTTTACTCTAAAGTTTATGAAAAATTGTACATTTATAGAGTAACATGTGGAGAACATTTTTTGTTGTTGAAAAATAGTTTGGTTTTATAATATTTTTGAATTTGAAATCCCTAAAGATGGTAAAGCGTTAAGGTTCAGAAATACTTTCAGAAGTTAAATTTTGAAGTTTTGAATCTTAACACTTTGTCAGGTTCACCCATTTCAAATTAGAAAAATTTTATAGAACCAAACCGTTTTCCAACAACAAAAAATGTTCTCAACGTGTTACTCTATATATTTACAAATTTTCATAAATTTTGGAGTGAAGAAAGTATTTTTTTCGATCTAGCGAATAGAGATAAATGTTAAGCACTGACACTAGTGGTATAGAGGGCATAGAAATTTTAAGCCTATGATACAGAGGGGACTTTTAAAATTCGATGGTATAGAGGAAAGTTGAAAATTTTCCAATGGTATAGAGGGAATTTCTGCCTAACTAAGGTATCTCTGCCTAACTACAACGAATCGTCCGCTTGCCGCTTGCCGCTTTAATTGGTTGCCTTCGCCTCAATGGCTCGATGCCTCCTCAGAATCAAAAGTGTTAGAGAAATTAGACATCAAGCCCCACAATTGAGGTCAGCTTTGTCTCAATTACGTCATGCTAGCTAGTGATTCTGATCCTAGTACAAAAAGTGGTTCAAAAATCTTTTGAGTTCATACTTGGCATGGTTATTTTGGTATGACATCTTATTTGCAATAGATAATGTGAGCAAGAACTTGCAATCATCATCCACGTGCATCGACTCTTTGCCTTGCAGCAAATTGAAGATATAATGAAATACTTTAAAAGCTACAGAAATATAGTGTTTGAATCCAGCTTAGACATTGCAAGAGGCTTGCAACTGAAATGCGTGTACAACCATCCTTTCCAGTGAAGCGCCAAGGTACTAGAAAGAGAAAAAAATTGATGAATTTGATTGAAGTGAGGAAATATTGCAGGCTCAGAAGGATTCTGAGGTGAGCAATTTTCTGGTAATTGTTGATATGGCGATAAACTCAATCACAAACAGAACTCCAAGCGTTTAAAAGTATATTTAGATTTTTACTAAGCTCAAGAACCTTGACGTCATGGGCTGATATCGTGCTTACAGAATTAATGTTGCACCATATTTGATAAAACTTTCTCTTTTCATGATTCGTCTAATGTGGATTTAAATGATCTCGTATCTGAGTTGAAGGTTCTGCAATTGACTTTGTCTGATAAATGTCTGCTATACAGATTTTTGAGTTTGTTAGAGAAGTGGATAACTATCCTAATGTTTGACTTGCTTACCAAATCTTGTTCACTATGCCTGACTGTAGCATCAGCTGAAAAAAAGCTTCTCATCGCTGACTTTCCATCAAGGAGTGTTAGAAGAAATTGTTTCAAGTGATCCATATATTATGGTTTTCTACAATTTTATGCCATATTTTACACTTATGAATGTGTCGTGATGAATTGTATTGATGAAGTAAAGTAATGTAGCTGCAGTTGACATATTTCTTGTTATGCTTGCCACCAACGGGGCCTCATTTTCTGCATGGCACTGGGCCACAATAATCTCAGAGCCGACCCTGATGGCTTTTGGGGTTGAAGCAGAGCGGGGCATCCAAAACAACAGAGTTGTGGCCCAGGCTCACGCGGCCAAGGAGAACATGTGTGACATTGAATGGCGCGACAGGGTGGAGGCAGAAGGCCTCAGGGATGTGGGCCTTGAGGTAGTTGAGCTGAGCGATGTTGAACTCCTGGACCAGTTCTGACACGGCCTACGACGTGATCGAGCCCCTTCACTGCTGGTTTTGGCAACTCACGTGTTACCCATAGTGTTCCAAGGCTCACCCACGGTCGCTAATATAACTAGGTATAGGGTCATGCCGTGCCAACTTGAGGTTATTTAGTTAAATATGTAACATTTAGAGTTTAAATAAATTTACATGAAAAGTTTTCTATTTGTAGACGAAAATATAGAAAACTCAAGGGTCTTTATATCATATGTTACAGGTTCATATGGGAACATTGCTGACCATTTTGCCATGCCAAACATTTGTCGTGCCATGGTTTCTTTGGCTAGTGTTTGGCTGGTTATCATAACTACGCTTGCCACACTAATACCCCGTATGTTATGGACTCAAATATTTTCCCAACTTTACACAAGTGTAGTGAGCAATTTATCTGACATACCTTGAATTTTGGCAAATACTTATGGCAACACATGTCTGTTGGCTACCATACTAACATATGCATGTGCATAACATAGACCAAAGTACGAACCAAACAGTTTCAATATTGAGAGTTACATGACAAAATCCCTTCACCAGACGAGAGGACAGAGCATCTAATCAAATATACTACCACTAATCATGGATGAATTAGTAGTACACACGTGAAGATTATCACGTGAAGTACCGTTGTACCGGTTGATACCAAAAGACGTGATGATTGGCACTATCATTTCTTGTGTTTCAATAAAATGACTACAAAAATATATAGCACAACATAATTTGATGGACATGAACTTGAATTGCAGAAACTCAAATCATGGTTTCAATACATTACAACACCATACAATGTGGACATTAAATCGAAATCAAATGGAAGAAACTCATGAAAGCATAGTTACAAATCGAGAAGGCTCATACACCATAATTCATACAATCATGTCATCTCTATTTCTGGCGCACTCAGCTCAATACTGGACATGATATAGTGTTTGTCGGTTGATAACTACTCGTCGCCACCGCTGCTGCTGTTGCAGCAACAGCAGATGCGGTCGAGGCAGCACTCGCAGGAATGGTAGCAGCAGAAGCAACACATCGCTGTGAATAGGCTGTGATCCATCCCATGAGCATGGAAAGGAGAGGTGATCATTAAGTGAGTCAGTCAATCCATTTAGTCTAAGAACTCAGAGTAAGATGTTGTTATATTATTATGTTTTCCTAGAGTAGACATAGGAAGACCATAGAGAGATATATTTTTTAAGAAAAAATAATTAAGTTAAAAATAAAATAACATATATATGGCTTTTAATCTTTATACATATTAATAAAGCTTACGGGTAAATAGAGACACCTTGTTCACTTTTTAACTAGCCTTCAAGCATGCCTTCTAAAAGCTTAAACATTACTACATCCTATTTTGTAATAGCCTTTTGTACTCCTCACAATGAAAATATATTACTGTCCAGTGCACAAAGTGCTACTCATCAATGTATATGATTGGTAGTGAAAGAAAAAAATAAGAGGTTTGGTGCAGGATAGACTCAGTATATGAGCTCGAGATCAAGGGCAAATAATATCTACCGTAATATTCGGATAATTATTTGACTCAATAACTCAAGAGAATACAAATCCAATAGACTCTGCATGAATAAAATTAAGGAGAAGGAACAGGATCCAACCGTACCATGCATAGAGGCAGCCCCGATCCTTGCTGCGCTTCTGGCAGGTCTCATAGTAAGATATTTCCTGGGCCTCTGGGGGTTATACATCTTGATGTCGTAATAAGTCCTAGAACGATCAGCTACTTAAGACACTACGGGAAGCAGCAAGTGGAGCTTAATATGATGTGTTGATGATAATCTCTATCTTCTTGATCTATCGATCTGCTTATATGCTCTGTCTAACAAACGGTCATACTTATAGAGCAGACGAAGACACCACCATTGATTATTTGTCAGTGTTGATTAACTAGGTGTGTGCCACCTTGCAAGTGCGCTTGCATCATGAGCTGACAATTTTTAAATGGTAGTTGTTTCGATTCTTTTATGTGATCGATTGAGCTGCCGTAACCTAGTTTTCTTCTAACTAAACAATTCTGCATGTTGTTTATTACTAGTGGGACTTCCAACTAAAACCTTAGCTCGGTATAATTAACACGCTTAAGTAGACTGTTTTACGTGTGGTATCCGTGCATATTGTACATGTCCATATGCATGTGAGTCGAGTAATCCAGATCATGATATTATCGTAACACGGTGTGCTCATAAGTCAATTTCGTTATTTTAGTACCATCAAAATGATTTTAAATGGCCATGATTGTGTCGCAAGAGTTCAAAGCTACATGTTCACAACCGGATGCCACTGCATGATTTTGTCCTGATGAAAGAACCCACTACAAGCATTTCAAACCGTAACCATGTGGATCGTGCCGTCCAAATCATAATAGGTTCCCATATCACAATACCATTGTGCGTAGAACAACGCCTTTTATAATTTTAAATTCCTTCAAAATGGTCCCACGCGTCCATGATTGTGCGGCAAAACTTCAAACTAGTACTTCACAACCCAAGGTAACCACACATTTTATTAAAATCCTAGCCCCTGAGGAAACCGATGCACTTGTGCCTGCCATCAACTTTCAGTATTTCAGTGGTCAGTTTTTACTTTGCTGAAGATCATGTATCCTTTGGAGAATATAGGAGCAGTTAACTATCAGATACATAGCAAGGTCGATGGCGTGTTATGGATTGCTTTCATATGGGCTTTTTTAAAGTTTCTAGAATGCTTCAATATTTTATGTGCCGCTTGCTGACTTGATGGGATCCGATAGTGAAATAGTCCAACGAGGTTAGCTTGGGCTTAGAATGCTGACAAATTTAATTATTGGATATAAAACCAGGATGACAGGTGCATCAGAACTTGCAAAAATTAAAAAGGGTTTGGGAACTCCGTCCTATACTTCCAGTTGACATTTTTCCTTAATGACTAAGAGATGGGATAATTAAGAATCAGATCATTAGGGTCTCTTCAATGCCTTTGGTAAATTGACATCTATCTGCCTAGCCTAACCTAGGGGCTTGGCCGAATAGTGCTATATGTAATAATATATTATTATGTTGATTGAACCAAGATGGTGCGAGAACACTCGTGTCGAATGCTAATAAGCAAAATGGCAGTATAGCACCTCTGTAAAAGAATCTTAACTAGCCAATTCAGACTTGTATTGTCGTAGGAACTTTCTGCGAATGTGAAGACATAGCAAACTATATTTGTTGTAGATGGTACGAAAAGTATTTTTGAATTATTGTTTAAAAGTTATTATACATCGAATTCAAGGGCCCATGGTGAGCTGGAAATGTGTTGGTTAGTTACTCGTCGCGTGCATGTTCATGTGTGCTGGTGGTACTGGCTAATTATTGTGGAGCGAGTGTCATAAGTCTTGTGACATTAATTCCAAGGTGCTCTTTTAGTTGCGGTTGTTGGAAGTAATAGTGGCTGTCCAATGCAACAAAGTAAAGCAATGTTATTTGTCAATACTAGCTAGTAGTAGATGTAGCTAGATTTGACAAGCAAAAAGTTTGCTTAAGGCGTTGGCAGGTATATCATATCATACAGCTTTGTCGTGTCTCCGTGGAGTTGTTGTTATGTACGTAGGACAAACTCACTCATCCAAATAAGATGGCATGGCTGCCAGTGTAATGGAAAAATTAAGAGGCAATATGTATTTACACAGAAGCGGAGGTCGTAGTGGTGATGTCCAACGTATTCGAGCTTCGACGACGTAGAGGTCACACAACTATCTCCTCCTGTTCTAGGCAATAGACAGGTAGAGCGTCTTCAAAGTATCCACACGTACGGGGTTGGATAATTGTGCATGATGTGCTAGAACCTATGGTGTAGCTAGAGTTTCATGGAGAGAGAGAGAGAGAGAGAGAGAGAGAGAGAGAGAGAGAGAAGGATTTTGGATTGGTAGGAGTATATTAGTAGCTTGTGGCCTTAGCCCTACCTCCATTTGTATAGATGTGCTAATAGCCAATACATATACATTAATAGTCCATTCGTTCTCTAATTTCTCACGGATCAATATCTATATGGTCCACACCAATGAATCCAATTTGCGGTCTTTTAGGCACATATCTTACAAAACTCTCTAGGCAAGCTGTCATGCACTACATCTTACATGAACTCACTACAACTAGGTATAATTATAATATACATATGTTGCTCTATGTCAGTCCAAATAAACAGTGGTCTATTAACACCGGTCGCAGTTTTTGGGCCTATCTTAGAGATGAGGCCAGCTTAAAAATGAATTGGTAGTAGGTAGTAAACAATGTATATATACTAACACCGTGGAATTCCATATTAAATTTTAGTTTCCTCTATATGACAATGGTATGACATTCTAATTATCTCAAACGTTTCCATGTTAGGGATTGAAACTGTAATGACGAGTATGTCACATTCTTGACATATAACATGCAACTCCCTCCAACGAATGAGATTGTGAGAAAAAAAAGGTGTGTCCCATTTTCCACACGTTTTGTGAGGTTTGCAAAACCAACCTGGTTGGTTTTTAAGTTTTTTGACCACCTCGTAAGATTTTGATCAATTTGGATCATTAATAATAAGCCTATTAATATTGTATATCATGTAAGTATTTGTGTGTCGTGTGTCTTGTCCTTGACACACGGCACAAATTGTGCCAGGCAGAGGGTAGACGGCACAGTTTGGTTTGACCTCAACATACTAACATACTGTTATGTAAAAAAAAATTTGTGTCATCGGCTAAAATGGCATACGGCACAACTCGGAATAACTGTGGTGTGTGTCCGATATATTACACACAGCATAGTTATTTTGTCGTCTAAAAAAGTGACGTGAGGATTGTGCTGTGTGCCCCTGGCACACAGCACACAACATGTTTCCCGTAGTGAACATTGAATAGCCCTAGAAAAGGTTGATGCACCCAATAAGATTGCTTTTTTCTCCTTGCATAAGCCTATGAGATTAGCAAAACGGCATATATCAAGTCTCTGACATCTGAATTTTGAAAATAATTTGTATTGTACAGATTGGCATGCCAAATTAGTCTAATATAAATCGTGCTTGTTGGACAATGCACCAACAACTGCTTTGGCAAGATGGACGGTAATTAAAACAGTAAAATAGGCACAAGAAGACAATTACAAATAGTCATGACAACACATCCTTCACATCAACACATTCTGACGAACTCTTGGTACGTAGGAACCCGAAATTGATCACATTCAATATAATCAAAAGAAACGAGAACACGCATCCCATGATGTTGGTGTGCTCCCTCATCTCTGTTGCTAGCCCTCTCTCGGTTCGATGCATTGGCATGGCACAAGTCGGACATTGCCACCTAATCATCGTTGTTGCTATTGTTGCAGCAGCAGCAGCACTCGCAGGAACGGTAGCAGCAGCACATCTCGGTGAAGAGGCTGTGTGGGCATGGAAGTACGGAGCCAACAAGCAAAGAGGACCGAGTCAGTGCAGTTATGAGAAACAATAATTCAGAAAAATAACTATTATTTTAGAGAAGAACTTATGGTGAAATGTTGTTTTGGTTTCATGCATAGATATAATGTCGCTTTAAATGCTGCAATCAGGTATATTTAGTTTATATGATCACAAACGATAAACCTTTGTGTCCCTCCGGACGCTATGAATCACCTTCAAACAATGAGGCAATTGACGTACTTCGAGAAGGTAATCAGAGTTGTACAGAAAAGAAGGTTTAAATCAAATCTCAGAGACCTATCTTTAAGGTGGTTTGGGTTTGGGATATGCTAACAAGAAAAATGGATCTTCATTTAGGAGGATAAACAGTTGAGTGATTGGACCTTGCAGTGTGTTTCCTGAACACCTATAAAAAAAGCTTTCGAGTACCAACAACATTGCAACTATCAGAAATCTTATGAAGAGAATCTGGAAGCTCACACAAGCCTATGAGAAGAAGAGGAAAAAGATATTGTTGGGTGAATGGAGACTTGAAAAAGGTATTATTGTTAGGTGCAATTGCCTACTTGTTATTCCCAGTTTGTCCAAGTTCGTCTTCTTAAGATCATGAGTTATTGCACTTTGGTTGGTTTGTTAGTACACAGCAATCAATGCTTCAATAATTTCAGATTCCGAGAATGTTTCCTAGCTATCAAAACTTTCAACAGTTCAGTAGTTACTCATCAGTTGCCGATGTTTTTTTCCCTTTTCCTATACTTTGTGAGGACCTTAGTCCGGGCCCTTAGGCTGTAACTTTTTTCCCTTTAGGTTAGACCTTGTACCCTTACGTTGTAACTTATTTTCTATTTCCTTATTGCAGGGCTCCTGCCTTATTAAAAAAATAGAACCTTTTAGTTTAACATGAATGATGTCCTCGTGGGCTATGACTTTGAGCAAATATTGTACATAAATTCTTTAGAATTTTTGTTAAATCTAAAATTATAGGTAATTTAGAGTTGGGTCGCATCCTTCAACATTTGGAATTGAGAATAGTTCAACTGATTCTGTCAATATTAAACATCTAAAGTTATAGTTAATTTGGAGTCGTTGGGTCACATCCTTCAACATTTGGAATTGAGAATATAGCCCAATTGATTATGGAGCAAGACATGCTTCATGGAGGGAGATGAACACAACCATATTGTTGTCGTGTGCTAAGCGAGTGTACGTTATTAGTTTTATTCTATGAGAACTAAAAAAATAAAGATTACATCATCTGAAAAAAAAAAAGAGATTTACCGCTGAAACAAGTTCAGTGGATCCATGCTGTCACGAAGATTGTTCAGCAATCCCTCACGCAGGTTTTGTGGATCCAAGCGCTCACGAATGTTTGAAATACCCTCACGAAGGTTATGTGGATCCATGCGCTCACGAATGTTGGAGACACCTTCGCGAAGGTTTTGAGGATCCATGCGCTCATGAAGGTTCAACGGATCCATGCGCTCAGGAAGATTCAGCGAATCCACACTATCACGAAGAGCTAGTAAAATCGAAAGCATATGTTTTACATTAATTTTCTGTATAAAAAATATAGATAATAATTGAGTTGCTACTCACATAGTCACAGGTCATGTGCTTGAACAAAGAAGAGAGAGGATCTGACCTTGCACCGAGGCAGCTCCGCTACTCGTTACGCTACTTGTAGCGCTTCTCGCAGCACTCGTAATCTTGGACATGCCCTTCGGCACCAGGGGGTTCAACATTTTGTCTTCCCTTCACTCCTCGTGATCTCAACACCTGGATCGGCCTGCTAGTGTATCGACTGATCAGCTTGTAATGGACGGTCATATATACTTGGGGGCACTTTATACTTATACAGGGCGGGAGGAAACCGTCACTTTTCTTGGTGTATGAGCTGTCGTCCAAGCACGTTGAGCCACCCGATCCATATCTTTATATCAATACTTATATATAACAGCACTACTCTTCAATTCGTTTCGAGACGATTATGCGTGGATTTTGTGGGAATATTAAGTTCAGAGCTAATCGCAACCAGATCTGACTGCTTGTATTTTAAATCTTGCTCGAGGAACTCGATGCATTGTGGCGCTGCCGTCGACTTTCAGTTCAGAGTCTCACTTAACTTATCGTGCTGAGGTGAGGGGCCAATGTGCCTTCGATCGAGATCATGGGACCCATGGAGAAGATAAGAGAGCATTTGTATATTCAGCAGATGGAATACTTCAAGTGATTAAGATTTAAGTAGCCATGCAGAAGGCGTGATTCGGATTTAGGTCACATTCAAATGCTTAGGTAGATAGCCGCACAGCCAGGTAGACGCCATCATATGAATTGTTTCAAGAAAACAAGTCCATCTCTAGCTCTTCGACAATACCTATGTTTTAGTTTGAGGAGTTTTTCGGCTCGCAAAACTACTTCCCAGTAGTGTGATTCCATGGAGATTTTATATTAGAAATACACAACTACCAGGCAGTATTTAGCGATAGATTTATCATGATTAATTTTTATTTTTATGATAATATACACAAAAATCAGTAACCTAATTAATCTTTGATCTTAATAATGTGTTCATTATTATTCTTACAATAAAGTTGTGGTTCATATATCAAAATTATATTTTATGAAAAAAATATCCATTAATTATTTGTGAAATTACAAAAATACCCTTAAACTACTGGTAATAGTTTTTTAAAATTACTAACTAATATTGTGGACCGAAAAACTCCTAAGTTTTGGCCGTCGGTGTATTCGAGTAAAGGGTTTGGTCTCAGTTCCTATCTCAGTGGTGGTTAGGGCAATATACACTTGCGATACAACACCATTCTGACCATGGTCTTTCCCATTGCAGAATCTGAAAATCGAAAGTTGGAGGCTGAAAATTGGACTCGTGTTTTTAAAAAATAAACCCTTGCGGTATTTATATTCTCTGCTTATTGAGTATACGGGTCTGATGAATGAGTCCAAGACTTCATACAAACCTGCGAACAATTAATTAAGCTGTCCTTCCTGGGGGTACGTTTTCCCATGTGACTACTAGAAGTCTAGAACCCTTTCATATTCTACTACAGCAAGCTTGTTGCAAATTTAAGGATATGACAGATCCGATGCTTGAGACTGAATGTAAGACTGACTCCAACAAGGGGAGCTATTTTTCTTACCTTTGCCTCACCGAAACAGTAGTTTGCATTTCCTCTCAATCCCGACGTCTCCAACAGAGCGAGTGTATTTTCTCTCTTCCTCCGACCACAGCCAGCGCTCGTCGGCCCGCAGCTGCTCCGCCTCGCCGCAGGCCAGTTCTCGGCCGCACCTCCGCCTCCGGCGCCATGCCTTCACGTGATGCGCTCCCGCGCCGCGCTCGCCACCCGCGCGCGTCTCCGCCTCGTCGCCCCACGCGCTGCTCGCCTCGAGCCCTGCTCCGTACACCGTCGCCGCCGCTGGCCTCGCTCCGCCCCGGCCGCTGGCCCCTACCCCGCCCCGCGAGCGATGCCGGCGTCGGGCACGCACGCTTCCTTTGCCTGCGCCACGCGCACCGTCGCCGCCGCCGGGCCTGCCTCCCTGCGCGCTCGCAACTCCGCGCCGCTCTTCCTCCCCACGTGTCGCTCGCTCAGCTTGCTCCCGTATGCATTCGGAGGAGAGAGAGTATCCATTTTTATCTCACCTCTCTCCTCAAAAGCAAAAATAGCTCCTCCATTACCTTCTCTGTTGGAGAAGCAAATAACTGAACAGTAGCCTTTGGTTATCTATTTTTGCCTTTGCCTAAGCACGTGAAATTCGGGACCAGGTTCGGTCCGATAAGTACCCTTCAAACAAACAAATTGTGCCACGCGTTGTTCGTCCTGCACAACACTGTACTCTATATTTCATTCAGATGACCACGGGGCGTCTGAAATAATCATATAGTACGAATTATGGATGGAGGATCAGATGCGCCGTGTGATCAGACGATGAAACAGCTCAGCTCGGTGGCGACGCCCCGCCGGACGTTGGGCGTCGGGCAAACGCAGCACTGTCGCCGCCCTGCGTGTTGCACTTGCACATGGAACAACTGAGCCCCGCGGCCCCGCCCTGCCCCGGTCACACATTCCTGGGAGCAAGGAAGGTTCTCTCCGCCGGACAGCATTCATAACTGTGATTGATCTACTGGGAGCCGCATCTTCGCCGTGTTCCCTGACGCGAAGGCTCACGCGAGTTTTTGGCTGCAGTTACTTAACTGTAAAATGTAGTATCTTCTACTTGCAGTGGTTCAGCTAAAATCAGTTTCTGCCGAGTTTTGGTTGATTCTGAAAGTAGGTGCAATGCAGCATAACTAGCCTGGCCTGAGGAAGGTTCAGATGACTTTAGTTTGCATCGGAAAGTTGTACACAGTTTTCTATGGCACATTTTCTGTTCTTACAGCTGCAAAAAATGTTTGTTGGTGGGTAATGTTAGACGATCAGTCAAAGTAATGCTCGGTGGTGTTTGCTGAGCCATGTTTCCAAACATTTGTCTTTACTTGATCGACAGTGCATTTCAATCGAGGAGCCAGTACCGAGAATTTTTAGATAATGGAAACGAGTAACGATGGAAAATTACATGTACTCCCTTCGTCCAAGAATATAAGGATTTATTGACTTTTTCACTCCTCGTTTAACCATTTGTCTTATTCAAAATATTTATATAAATATAAAAAATATACTTAAAATATATCTAGAAATAAAACAAATTATAATAAAATAAAAAATTAACAAATTTTTTGAATAAGACGAGTGGTCAAACATGACATTTGAAAGTCAATAAATGCTTATATTTCTAGACAGGGGTAGTATCGTGATAAAATCTTGAACACTGCAGGTCACCAAATCAATACGAAGCTAGAGGACGCACAACTTGGACTATCCACAAACACAAAGTTTGCGGCTGAAGGCAGCGACATCCTCAAGCCAGGCATTAGTGTTCCAGGATCTTAAAAAATGTCATTGTTATTCTAAATTGTGTCTGCGAAGGCACTCACGATGCAGCAAGTAGAGTCGGGAGGGTGCCTACTCGGGTTCGATCCCTGTTGCCGCATCCCATTTATTGAATTTGTGTCCACCTCCCACTACGGTGCGGTTCCGGAGGGTTCCCACCCGGTTCGATCCTCGGAGCCGCATCCCATTTGTTGAATTTGTGCCCACCTCCCACTATGGTGCGGTGGTCTCCTGTGCTACCCTATGCGCATACATCTGGCTGACTGCTCCATACGTGTGCGCACTAGTGATATCCTACGTCCCTTCTTAATACAATGTCGACGGGGTGTCAGATCCAGTTTATTTTCCAGCTTGTGTCTAAACTCCAAAGGAAATTTAAAAGTTTCTTATAGTAATCGTCGTGGTATTTTATTCTCTGCCTGTTGAAGTTATGGATCAGGTCAACGAGTCCACGACTTAAAACCTTCACTAACATGAGAACAACAAATAAAGCTTTGTCCCAGCGTTCCTGCTGACATAAAGCTTTGTCCCAGCGTTCCTGCTGACATGTTTTCCCCATTGACTCAAGGGTTCTGACAAAACTCCCATCAATACACGTCCTACGATTTTGGAAAATCAATGTACACCAGTTTTTAGTTGTTTGCTCACCCAAGGTCCACGACGCAGGCACGCAGCACCGAGAGAGAACGTATCTAGCGCCTTGCCACAGAACACAATGAGGAAAAACATCCTGCCTCTCATGTTTATAAACTGCTTGAGCAAATTATACAAACGTATGATTGAAACATGCAAGGCAAGTCTCAAAAAAAAAAAAAACATGCAAGGCAAGTAGAGAAATGGCGTATTACAAGAACTCTATCTTTAGAAATACAAGGTTCATGTTGCAGTACATCAGATAACAAGATCTGTCTTGAACTACTGGTGATTCTTACTCCCCTACCATTACTACATATCCTACCAAAACCATGGAAACCCACCTCAAACACCAGTTTCCTTTATATGTCAATCCAGCAGCACCATGAATATCGCTGCAGCAAAATTTGACCATGAGGTGCTCTATAAGTTTCCTCCAGATAGTTCAATCAGTCAATCTTCACCGAAGCATATATCTTTCTCACAAACCAGAAGCAAGCATAGAAGCCAATTGTACCAGTCAGCACAAAGAATGCATAAGAGATGATCAGCATGTAGCCAAAGTACAGAATGCCAGACACAAATTTTGTGATCTCCAACTTATTGAAGAAGTAGAAGATCGCATAAGCAAACAGATAGAGAGCCGAGGAGCCCGCAGTCAGGTATGCCCTCCACCACCAGTGGTAATCCTCACTGCACAGCTGGAAGTAGCATAGCACAATTGTGATCTCAGCACAAGTTACGATGAGGATGATGAAGACTATGAACAGGAACCCAAAGATGTAGTAGAACTGGTTCAGCCAAATAGATGTCAGTATGAAGAAGAGCTCAATGAAGACAGCACCAAATGGCAATATCCCACCAGCAAGTATTGCAAAAGCTGGCTGCAGGTACCATGCTTGCTCAGGAATTTGCCTTGGAATCTTATTTGTCTTCACTGGGTCTTCAATGGCTGGCTGCTTGAATCCAAGGAAACTTCCAACAAAGACCAGTGGCACAGAGATGCCAAACCAGAGAAGGAACAAAGCAAACATTGTTCCAAAAGGCACTGCACCAGATGACTTTTCACCCCAGATCAGGGCATTCAAGAAGAAGAAAAGCGCAAAGATAATACCAGGAAACATGAATGCAGTTTTGAGAGTGATCTTCTTCCATTCAGTGCCTTTGAACATCTTGTACAGACGAGATGAGGTGTACCCTGCCAGTACACCCATGAACACCCACAGAAGAACCATAGCAGTCATAAGACCTCCACGGTTTGCCGGCGATAAGAATCCCAACAGAGCAAACATCATGGTCACTAGTGTCATCCCAAAGAACTGTACGCCAGTTCCAACATAAACACAAAGGAGGCCTGAGTGGACAGGAGGCCTGAATACATCACCATGCACTAACTTCCATCCAGTTTCTTCCTGAGCCTCATCCTGATTGTCAAGCTGATTATAGTTTGCTATGTCTTTGTATAGGGTTCTCATCATGATCATGGCAACCATACCAGAAAGGAATAGAACAATCATCAATGAGTTAACAATTGAGAACCAGTGGATTTGGCTATCACTTGAAAGAAGGTAGACATCCCAGCGTGATGCCCATATGATGTCGCTAGGCTGAAATTAGTTCAAGTCAATAATCAAATCAAGGAAGTGCCACAACTACAGAGAAACTTGAGAAAGATGCTATACCTCAAATGTAACATCATAAGAGAACACAACATATGCATCTGGGGCAACCTCTTGAGGTGTATGGCTACCAGGTGTTATCTTGATGTTAGCATTGCAAGTTTGAACTGTAGGATTCTTGTCATCCCAGGCACCATACTCATGCTTGATGCTGCATATAAATTGGAGCAACAAAAGACATTAGTCCAGATGACTCCACATACAGTATAATGCATAAAAGATCCAATCCACATATGTTGTTGTTGTGTTGTACTTATTAGTTCATTTTTAAATCCAGAGGATAAAAGCATTGGGCATACGCACAAATGAGTGTATTGCATGTATAATTTTCCCATATAAGCACAAGACACTCAAGAACGTATCCAAAACGCAATGAGACTAAATGACTACAAAGTATGGTAATACCTGCTAGGAATCACATGGAAGCCAACAATGCGAGCATCTGGTGAAGTTTGGTCTTCATGGTACAGGACTTTAAAACTCAAGTGATTATTGATATAATACTTGTCATCCTTAAGCTGGTAACAGAAAATAAACAAAATCATGACCCTGGTAACTATTTAAATCATAAACTAATTTATTGAAACACTCACCTTATAACCGACTCGATAACCATGCTCAAAGCTTGGTGTTTGGCTTCCTTCACGTGTTTGTCTGGGTACCACAACTGGGAGATTATCCAGAATCCTACAAGGCACAAGTTTTGAAACAAAGTTTGTTAAGACAGCAATATAGTGCATATTGAACACAAACAGTGTACCACAAGCACATGTCATCAATGGGCATGACAAATGTCAAAAGCACTTAATTTGGAGCAGAGAATCATCAAATTTCCTACTGATGTTCTATTTATAATACGGTATGAAAAATGCTAGGTTTACTATAAAACCATACATGTTAACTCGATATTCATCATCGATCTTTTCTTTGAAATTCTTTGCAGCTTCTTGAGAAAGTTTTCTTCGGCAGACAACTTTGCAACTCTCATCCCGCCTCATCTTAAACTGTATGAAATAAAAAATCGAAAATAATCAAAGCTTGCAGTAAAATGCTTTCAGTGCAACGCGCCAACACCTACTCCATTTTACTGAACTACTATGAAACAGAAAGGTCCAATGTTCTTACATTGTAAACAGAATTTTCAATGCGGTCCCCACGAAGGACTTCCCCTAAGTTCTCAGCACTGTTTTTAATCGCCTCAGGTTTGCAGTAGTCCAGGAAATAGTAGTCATATGGAAGCTGTGTCTTGATAGATGAAAGTTTGTTGACTTTCACCTGAAGCTCATCATCCTGCATAGTGAACAGTGGTAATGTGTTAATGAGAATACGGATCATTTGGTTTCCTATATATAATCTACTGTAAATCAGTGTAGTACTAGAGGTGCCCTTGGATTCCTTGTTGGCACTTGCCTGGCTTAGCTGGGCAAAAAATCAGACGTTTGGTTACTTTGCTCTCTGCCTCAGGGAGCATGTTATCAAGGAATTTGCTTGTCTGAACGAGAGAGTCAGAACCACTCGCCATCGCTGGCAAGGATAGGCGTCTGGACGAGGCTAGGTGAGCTGGGTGAGCAAAACAACCAATGGACACTAAAAATAGTGGATACTAACCAACTTGTAAAGGATGAAACATACTAGATTCTACAATAGCATTTTTCCTATTTTCCAGGATCCCAGAGTTTAACTGTTGCACTATAAGCATGAACCCAACTGGTGTACTCCTGTGCAGGTGGAGCCAGAAACTAACAAACTGATGCTGCATTTTTCGATAAAATGTAGCCACCACAGGATATGTGTTTGACAGTCATAAAAATGATTAAACCAACACCGCTCAAACAAGAATAAAATCTACCTCAAACACAAAAAAAAAACTAACACACCAAGTAAACACAAATGACAACCAAATCAATCGGCAGCCTTAGACCACAAAACCCAACCCAGTACATGGTCCAAACATGTAGGTACTCGTAAGCTCTACAACTAGAAAGCAACCACATAGTACATTCATGTGCTTGGCCCAGGAGTACCACTACTACCTGGTACAAAAACCCGTTAAAACTAGAAGCAATCATCCCTGCGTGAGGAAAATAACTAGGGGGTGTAGGCGATTGGTTGCCTGTACGCAGCCTGACCAGGCTCACTGGATGCAACTATGCCATGATTGGTTACCTGCACGGAAGTGCGAGCCTGTCCCAGGAGATGCAAAAGTGCTGTGCGGACCTGGCTCCCAGGAAACGAGAATGGAATCCGTTTGTTTCTTCGGAGCCAGGAGCGTCACATGCAGCCACAAGCTTTTCTAATGACAGTACTAACATATGATTAGCATTGATTAGCATGTTTTTAAGTCATACTAGTATATGTTGAACGATATTAAGGATAAATATGATGAAATAAGTACTATAAAAGTGATTTAAGTAAAATAAATATTTAAACTTTAAGTTTTTATTTAGTGAAACATATAGGTGTACAGGCAACCAATCGTCATCTATTCTCAGCCAGGATAACATGCAACTAACAAAACAAGTCAACTTGTATTGCTGCAGCCTGTCTCCAGTGAGCCTGGTTCCCTAATACCAACCAGGCTCGGGTCATTCAAGCAACCAATCAGGACTGCAACCAATCACGCCCTAGGTACCATGGGCCAAACTGGGGAAAGAACAGCACGCGATCAAATGCGAGCTACGCATTGTCCGTCCCCTTCCCCACGACCACAACACGCGTGTAGACGAATCCTACTCTACCATCCAGAACCACGGATCTCTAAAACCCTAAACCATAAGTGCAACCCGCTAATCCCCGGCACGTGTCGGTGAGAACTGAGGACACGACCCGGGAGCCAGATCTGAGGCTACTCCCCCAGCACCGCCAGATCCGCAGGCGCCGACGGGGAGGCAGCTCACTTAGGTCTGGATCCGACGGGGATGTAAGGAAGCTTAGGGACGGGGCAAGCGGAGAGCGAGTCGGTCATCACCTTCTGGAAGTCGCGGGGCGCGACGCCGGGGAGGTAGAAGGCGTGGGCGGGAGTGGCGGCGGCAGCGCAGAGGACGGCGAGGAGGAGGACGTGGCCGGGACGCGGACCGCCGCCGGGGGTCGCCATGGGTGGGGGAGCGGTGGGATGGGACGGGAGTGTGCGGGAAGACACGGCGGAGGTTGGGAGACCGCTGGGGAAGTTTACCCCCGTAGTTAACACGGAAAGGGAACACGCGGGGTCAGCCCGCGAGGCGGCAGCTGAACGTTTTGTTTTGCCGGATTTAGATAAAAATAACATTAGCGTACACAAATCGCAAAGCTATGTTTTTTTTTTCGAACCAAATCGCAAAGCTATGTGGCTGGATTGTAATAAATGGCGAAACTGTCAAAATTCCAATGAAATACTCCTGGTACCAAACACTACGTACAGAGTAGTAAGAGTGTGTTTAGTATAACAAGCTTGCACTGCTTATTGTGGCAAAAATGCTTACAGTGCTTATTCTAGCATAAGGTCAATTCGTTTGGTGAAACTATTTAGGCTTATCTATCAAAACTGCTTATTCACACCCATAAGCACTATAAGCTACATTTTAATGCTTTTTCTCAAAGTGCTTATGCTAGTACACGCTAAGTTGTACTTCTGCTCAAAAAATGTTTTTTACGAGTGTTACAGGAGAGCTGTCAAATTCTTGGATGACGATGACCAGCTTTAAACAAGAGTAGAACAGAGAACTACAGATGTTTTGAAAAACGTTTCATTCAATTCAAAGGACAATTTATTAAACTGAATCCCCCATCCAGTTTGCCTTCTGCCTTGGAGTAACAAGGTATGGCGCTTCTAAGTAATCGGGATAAATAAGGATTTTTGTCAAAGGTTAGCAAGTGTTAAAGCTGTTCCTCAACTTCAGTCGTCGTGACCATTTATGTTGTGACGAAGAGAAAAACAGCATCGCCTCATTTTTCTATGACGTGTGTACCATACGCTTAGCGGGCCAAACACTTTATGAAAAGACTGTCCCAAAATATCGAAGAGTGGTAAACAAAGAAACCATAGACCGTCAATCTCTAGGTAACTGCTACGAAAATTAAGACGAACAGTGGCAAGGAACTCCAACCAAAGAAGCTTTTTTCTTATAGTATGATATGATGATGAATTACACCGCATGCATTGGACCCCAATAACCTACGTTACGACAAACAAAACACGATACAAAGTGAGCAGCAAAGGAGGATAAGTAGGCCTCAATCTACAGACGATGCAAGGACAAAGGAAAAAAAATGTTTAATAGCGGCTCGCCGCAGTTTATTTCCCCCTCTTTATTCATTCACAAATGTAGGTACAACCAGTGCGTTCGAGCATCTTGGACTAGAATGCCCTTGCTAACAATTCTGGTATGTGAAACAAATAAGAACTCAAAGTGTATGATTTAACGATACATTGACATAATATTACAAAAGCTGTCGTGACCGGTCATTTGTGAATAACTTGCGCTCACAACAAAAAAGAATAGGATCTGACTAGATAAATACAGCAAAAATGCCATAACTCCAAACTGTTCCATTTATTCAAAGCTGCCCTTGCCAAAACATTGGATTTCTGAATATGATCAGTGGGTGGCGTCTCTGCTGTAGTACTGGTCCAAGGTCTTTGCAGGGATACGGTGGAGAAGTTCACGAGGGAAAATGCGAAGCAATGTCCATGCTAGATCAAGTGACTGGAAAATGTTCCGTGTGTCGTATGCTCCTTGTGTCACAAACTTCCTCTCGAACTTGTCCAGGAACTCTAAATAAAGCTGCACATGAGACATAGGATGTATTAGGTTATGGACCTCAAAAAGCATCAGGCTATGGCTATCATAATATCACTATGCAACAGACCAGATCCTCAGAAGAGAGTGCCTCTTCACCAACAACTGCCTTCATGGCCTGAACATCCTTTCCAATGGCGTAGTTAGCATAAAGCTGTGCAGAAAACAATATAAAGTCAGTTCCTCTAAGCACACATAATAGCTTGGCAAAAACCTAATCCTATGGCCTCAAACAATGTACCTGATTAGACACATCTGAATGGTCCCGACGTGTCATACCCTCACCAATAGCACTCTGCACAAATAATTGGATAGCTCTTTAACATATATGCGCTGGAAGCACCTAACAGTTCTTAAACAGTTAAACCAAATTTTACCTTCATCAGTCGAGAAAGAGATGGCAGCACATTGATAGGTGGGTATATCTGAAAGCAATAAAACATCATATGATCAGCATAAGTATTTAGAAATTAAAAGAAAAGGAAATATCAGTAGTTTTATTTCTTGAGACACATCAGCATAAAGAAAATTTAGATATTAAAAACAAGAAACGTCGCTTGAGTCACATCAATATATAAAAAGCACCTGTCTGTTGTGGAGCTGCCTGTCGATGTATATCTGTCCCTCGGTAATGTATCCCGTAAGATCAGGAGTTGGATGTGTGATATCTGTTTAGGAGGTAATACATCAGGCATACAATATTTACGTTGAATAAAGAAAATGGACTATACGGTAAATACTAATGTAAATGCCCTACAGGCAAATTATGATATTTATGATAATAAGATAAAAATGCATTTGTGCAATTGGCTCATAGACTAGCACATGCACATATAGCTATGCTGACACATTTACACTAAACTACTCAGGTGGCATTAAAATAGTAAGACAAGATATTCATTGCATATTTCAGGGAAAAATTACAACAACAAGTTTCCAAAATGAACTTGGGAGTTACCAGAAACAAGGCATTGTGACAAATAAGTTTGGACTTACCATCATTAGGCATTGTTAGAATTGGTATTTGGGTAATCGAGCCTGATCTTCCTTCAATACGCCCAGCACGCTCATATATGGTTGCCAGATCAGTATACATATATCCAGGATAACCACGCCTACCGGGCACCTCTTCACGGGCGGCTGAAACCTAGATTCAGGAGCAATTTTCATTTAGTAATTATTATAGGTACGTAAACTTCCAATAATTCAGCAATTTACCAATACATTACAATGTAATGTCAAAAAAAGTAAATACACATGATATAGGATGGTTAAAATGTCTTTGAAATGCTATTTCGCGAGAAACCTATAAAATAACCAACAGAAGATATCAGAAACATAGGTATATTTCAAAGCTCCATTGATCATATTGAGCAGAGGCAACATGATACAAGAGCTTCCTTCTACCAGAATATGACCAAATCGCCAATGCACACCAAGGTCATGCAAATTCTGAGATAATGTTGAATGCTACAATCAAAGTTTCTAAAAGTCAATGTGGTACCAATAAAACATGTGCAAAGGATTTGTAATCCTCATCAGAACAAAAATCTGAGGAATTGAAGCAATAATATAAGCAGGTCCAATTGATTCCACTCAATTCCAACAAAAAAAAGAGCACTTTTACATAGATAGTTAATAAATCATTCAGTTACATATCCCAGAACATTGCAGCATAAAGTCTTTCCACAAAGATATATTTTCAATTGGATCAGGTACATAGTAGGATTAAAGGAAAATACAGCATCAAGAGATAAAAATCATACCTCACGAAGTGCATCAGCATATGAGCTCATATCTGTCAAGATGACAAGAACGTGTTTCCCACATTCATATGCCAAATATTCTGCTGTCGTTAGTGCAATTCGGGGAGTGATAATACGCTCAATGGTTGGATCGTTTGCCTGTAAAATAAACATGAGCAGGATGTTAAAATATGCATAGGCCAATTTTTAAATATACTTGGTTTCGTAAGACATCCAAGACCTTACACGATTTAGTATGGTAATCCTAGTAGGAAATAGAAAAACATATGAACCTAGACAAGAAATGATTTACCAGATTCAGGAAAAGAGTAACCCGCTCCATTGAACCATTCTCTTCAAAATCACGTTTGAAAAATTGGGCTGTTTCCATGTTTACTCCCATAGCAGCAAACACAATAGCGAAGTTGTCATCTTCACCACTCTGGAGATTAGAGATATCACAACAAACAACTCAGCAAGAATTGAACAGGTTATGCAACATATAGATGATTCTCTCTAGAATAATGGTAAATTAATGTCAGGGATGCTTTTAAGATTACAACACAGATTGTGTGCAATCTACATTACAGATGTTCAAACAAAAATTGCTTAGGTTTTTTCCTTATAGCTAAAGTTATTAGAATTTATGTGAGAATCCGTTTACATGGTGTGGGGGTGGCTTCCTGTGCACCCATTATGCATGTGCATGTTACTGGGGGTGACAGATGGCAGTACCTCTGCATGTTGGCTTTTCTCCAGACGCTTAACAAGACCAGCCTGACGGCAAATTTGAGCAGCAATTTCATTATGAGGGAGCCCAGCAGCAGAAAAGAGCGGAATCTTTTGCCCACGGGCAATGGAATTCATGACATCGATGGTTGATATCCCTGTTTGGATCATCTCCTCTGGATAGGTTCGCTCACTAGGGTTGATAGAACTTCCTGAAATAAACATCAGATCACATGATCCACTACTCTGAAATTAATGTGCCCCCACCATGAACATACACCAAGCCAAGCAATTCTTAGGTAATAACAATAATGTGCTTGTATTGAAATAGCTTACCCGAGATATCCAAGTAGGCCTCAGGCAAAATCGGAGGACCGTTGTCAATAGGTTTTCCGGAACCATTAAAAATGCGCCCGAGCATATCAAGTGAGACGGGAGTTTTCAAAACCTGTAAGATTAAAGCAGTGAATAATGCATAATAAGATTATTATAAGCGATTCATCAGTATGTAACATGCAAATATAGTGCATTGGATGTGCAGAAAGAGGTCAGGTACCTCGCCTGTGAACTGCACAGTGGTATATTTGTTGTCTATTCCTGAAGTCCCTTCAAAGACCTAAAGAATAAAAGATGTTCAGTGACAAACGTAGATTACAATTTCAAATTTACAAGATTAATCTAACCTACCCAAATGAAAAACAAAAGATTATGTGGCTCTTCCTCGTAAAAATAGGAAGCAGAAAAACGAAAATAACCTGCACAACAGCTTTTTCACCGTCAACTTCAAGAACTTGACCACGTCGAGTGGTGCCATCTCCAAGTCGGATGTTTACAATTTCCTGGAACTTTGGGCCCTAAAATGGGAAAAGAATGGTGAGTGAAGCTAGCAGAGAGGATTATAAGCTGTAATTTTTCAAGCAGCGGTAACAGAGTAGACTTGGAGAAACTTGTATAATTACCTTTACTTTATCCAAGATAACCAGGGGTCCCGCTACACCGGAGACGGTCCTGTACTCTGCATAAGCAGACAAGTACTTTTAAGAACAGTCTTCGTTACTCCGAAAAGAATGATCTTCAAACACACTATATTTACTTTTAAACAGTATGAAGTAATATATGAACAGAGTATTATTAATCCATGCAACTGAATTATGAATCTACCACTTGCAATGGCAACTACATGTGGGTATAGGTCCATACCAATGTGACAGAGTAACTGAAAATTTATGAAGCTTGCAGCTTTTAATGTGCCATAAATCAAATATATTATGTACTTATAAATCAATATATAAGCAGATAAGTCATAACTAAATATCTGTAAACTAAAAAATCAGCTAGCAAGAGTCTTAGAGCTTACTAAGTGATATAGCATTTATCAGTCAAGCTGCAATCTATAAGGCCAACTGTTTACAATGAACTCAATGAATCATTAATCCCTATTGGACATTATATGAACTTCTTCAACAGAAGATCTGTGAGACTGTGATTTGAGATTTACACTATCAGGATAAGAAATAATGCTACATTGGAACAAATTTAACTGTTCGTGATGCATACCAAGCTACAATGGCATACTAAGATCCATTATCTAGTCGCTTAAGCTAGTTTGTGTGAACAGAGTTTGTGCTTGCAGAGCTCTGAAAAGTTTTCTTTTCTGGCACAACGGCAAAACAAACCCTCATCTATAAACAGAAACTTCTAAACCAGTGACAATGGCCCGGTCAGGTGCGATGTGACAGAGCATCACATCCACCGCCACATCGAAATAGTCCAAGGCAATGGAAGTATTGGATCTCGCTGCTGGAGCTGAAGGATAATGCTCACCCATGCCGATCTCCAGGTTTCCCTCCTCCATGTCGTTTGCCAGACCCATGATGAGCTACCTGCAGCCAGAGAACAGCATCAACCAAGCAATCAAGAGCCGAGAATCACACTGATCCGCGATCTTGTCCACAACTGCGCGGATCACTTTTACACTTCCGATCCAGGAACCCCAAAAAATCGACAGAAGGCAAACCGAGCTACGCCCCCGCTCACGGCGGCAAGCAAATCCGCGACAAGTGAATTGGATTGGCAGGTCCATCCTTCCACCCGAGAAAGTTAGAGCAGGGTTTCAGGGCACAGCAAAGCAGGTGACCCGCGGGAGCAAGGCTATGGCATCCTAACCAGCAGGGGAGGGGATCGGCTCAGCTACGGGTGGATCTCGCAGCCAGCGCCGGTGGCGTCCACGGCGGTGAGGACGGCGACGAGCAGGATGAGGGCAGGAAGGGAGGAAGAGCGTACCTGGATCTGGATCGCGGCAAGGTTGGGGAAGAGGAACGTGCCAGACGGCGAGGAGGTGGCAGATCGGATAGGCAAACAGGCCACGACGGGGACACGGCTGGGAGAGAAGGAGAGGAGGGGAGGAGAAGAGCAATTAATTGACAAAAGAAAACAATTATCAAAGAGCCCGTTTACGAGTGTTCCCTGGAGCAATACTGTAATTCGTAATAGATCCCAACCTGGACTTGTTGTGAGTATACTTGGAATTCTGGTTGATTTGTTTGCGGCCAGGAAATCTGGCTGATTTTAACTGGACAGAGTTTGAAATACTTACCCACGATCATAGTGCCATGTGGGCCATAAGGGTTTTCAGTGAAGTAATGTTTCAAATTGGTTAACTAGATCTTTGCATTGGCACATATGGACACTTTCTAACTGGTTATTAGTAACAAAATTTTCAAATGACACTCCAATTAGCGATATACACATGTCTTAATTTGGCTCAGTGACATTATTCTTTTGCATGCATACGGCATGAAGGAACCATATTTGCCTAGCATCAATAATTTTGTGTTTTCTTCTAGGCTTTGCACTATTGATTTATAATCGTGTAGAAGTGGATTTATGCATTACCTTTCCTATATCCTAGCTATGGCAATCTGGCCTTTAAACTCAAACAAAAGAAAACATTCGAAAAATTTAAATATGAGAGATGCTTTTGTCACATGGCTTATGGAATCTAATAGTGTGACAAGACTTCCGGCTACATGTGCAAATATGTAAAGATAAGATATATGGTGATTAGTAGAGTATTATTGTGCCTTTTTTACAATTTGTAATCGTGGGGTAGCTTTTATCGGCAGAAACACATGAAGGACTTATTTTGTTAAACACCTTCATTCATTATGGATTTCTGGGCAATCCATTTCCCATTTCCGCAAGAAGACCCTTTCATTTATAAAAATAACATTTAAGGATTGAACATGTCACATCAAAACCATTTTTTGGATCCATTTTCCAGTTAGATGTGAAAACATTATTAATCGGTTGATTGAGACATCACCTTGTCATGAATCATGATTTCTGGGGACCGTTGCCCTTTCACACATCAATCCTCCGACTGTTGAAATATTCAGCTTCAATTCTTGCAGTGAGAGGAGCAACAAGAATTTGTCTGTTATTCGACTATAAAAGGGAGATTGCCTTCAACAAAAAACTATAAAGGGAGATAGCCAGGCTACTTTTGCGCGTTACGTTCCCCTCCCCCAACCTGTTCCAAGGTGGAGACAGAATCGGTACGGACGTAGTACCTGCCTTGGGAGGCAAATGACGTTTCTCTTTGAATAAAATCAACAAGGATTCACAATGTAAATATGCAATAAAATGGCTAAAACCAAGAAGTACCTCTCGAATAACATGGCCACAAATTTCACCTGCTCGCAGTCTCATCTATTTGATCAGTAGTTGGGTCCCCAAACTGTTGAAGATGGTGTACAGCTCTGGAAGAACCGTAACCAAATCCTTAGCATTCGTAAGAAGTTCTGGTTTATAATGTACAAAAGACTACAAGAAGAAAATGCAATTGGACACAATTCCAAGACTGAATATCATCGTAGGCTGATATGCTATGACTTGACAGCTATCAGCCTCTTCACATATGTGTACACCGCAACTATTCAAAATTTCCTACTGAATGTTCAAATCCGTTTTGCAGACTTACCCGTTTCAAATGCAGATGTCTTGTTGATTTAAAAAATATAATTGTACAAAACCACGACTATTTGATCTCGTGTTGCAAAGAACCACAACTTTTGAGACCAGTTTCACGTCAAAACCACAACTTTTAGTTACGGTTCCACATGTCAATCTCCGTTGGCACTATGCACTTCTATAAAGGCTGACATATGGGACCATAACTAAAAGTCGTGGTTTTGTGATACTGGATTCAAAAGTTGTTGTTCTTTAAAACAAGGGAATAAATAGTTGTGAAAGGGTTTTTGGTTCCCTTTGTGCAAATTTTATGTTGTAATGTATATTGTGCTTTGAGGAAAAACATTTGAAAATAATTATTTTTTCTGCTATAGTGTCCTCAAGACAAAAGACGTGTTCTCTCAATGTCCACGCGACCAAAAGAAGAAATACGATATCCACAAGACCAAGTCATGTTTTTAGAGCGTCAGGAGGACAAAAACCCTTTGCGAAGTTAACTCTTAAGAAAAATACAACTCCCTTCTTGTGATTCTATGATTTGAGTTGCCTTTCCATGGCATCTGATTCCTACACAACCATTGTTGCTAGTGCTAGGGAAAACAGTAAACATGGTGTTTTTGTTTGCCTCAATAGACTTGGATTAGATTGAATAGGTCCATTCAATCTAGTTTTTGTTTAACCATCATAGTGAATGGGTAGACAATAATAAAGAATATTCTTCAGAAATGTTGGATGAGCATGTCGGAAAAATTGGGCGGACAAGGTTGTCCAACAGATGCCATGAAACCGAGGATCTTCACCGGGAGTCTAGCTCCGGTACTAGGCGTCCTGCACCTAGCTAGGTGACATG
Source organism: Chloris gayana (assembly GCA_031894775.1). Taxonomy (NCBI): domain Eukaryota; kingdom Viridiplantae; phylum Streptophyta; class Magnoliopsida; order Poales; family Poaceae; genus Chloris; species Chloris gayana. The sequence continues at coordinate 464,005 of JAUNZO010004415.1, forward strand.
TGTTGTCGAGGTTTAAATCGGCGAGTAAACAATACGGCTCCGTAGGGATCGGAACTCGATGGTGCAACACAAAAACACATAGGGATTTTAGACAGATTCGAGCCCCTCGATCGAGAGTAATACCCTATGTCATGTATGAGTTGTATTGTCTTAGCAATTTGCTATTGCGTAATGTTGCGGATTGTAGAACTTGTTTTTATAGGGGTCCATGTCCTACCTTATATATCCAGGGAGGCAAGATTACATACGGAATCTTAGTCGATTACAATGTTTACATAATTGGAAACTCTATCTCTAAGCTTTCTTAACGAGATGTAGAGTCCTCTCGATCACTTTTGTACTTTTCTTAGGGATTACTCTGAATAAGTCGGTCGTATTGTCCGCTTCTATTTCCATATCGATCTATGGAATATTCTAGTACCCCGTATCGGCCGGGCGCCACTCTATAGACCCTCCCGACCGGTCTTACAACTTCAATGTGTCACCCTGTCCTTGATTCAACAATCTTCCGAGTTGCATATATCCATAGGATAAATACTTGATCGTCTAATGGCCCATGATGGAAGGTAATGCCAATGTACTTTTAATATTGATGGAAGTACTTAAGTATTAGGGATATAATTTTACGTGTTGACCAAAATAGAAGGAGGGGCAACGATGGAATGCATATTTTACATTGTTTTCATATGATTTACTCGGAATAAATGTACGAGCCCAAGGCGACGGGGCCACGGAGTACCGGTTCCGATTTACATAGTCTGTTCAGATTTAGTCGTTAGAACGTGATTGATTAGGGTTTACGTGGAACAACTTGTCTCCATTGATAATTTTTATTTCTCGCCAAGGATCACGTCGGACGTGATCCTGGCGATGCCAATATTTTGCCGATGATCAAAATTAAAAATTACGTGGTGGCGACACCAAAGAACGGGGAGAGACAGTGGTGCGACGAAATATACTCGGGTTTTTTATTATTTATTTGGTGACGATGTAGAGGCCATGAGAAAAGAAGGGAAAGACCATGGCGACAACGGAAGAAATTTTTTCTATGATGATGTACATAGTTTCGATCATTTACCCGATGCTATAATATTAATTAAAGACTTTTAATTTGTATATAATTATCCATTTGTCATCGGTTATGACAAAAAAATTTCATATATTGTTCCTACCTTAATCAACGATCGAGATCAAAAACATCACAATACCTCTCGAAAACCTCTCTACTTTTAATACTCATATTAGTTTTTAAATTACTAATTTTTACCCAAATAAGACACATGTCATCTAGCTATTGGCCTTGCACCATGTGCAGGGCGCTGAAGCTGGCGTGCTCACCGCCACGGCAGAGTTAGGGTCATTTGGTAGAGCTTCAGCTCATAGAAAAAATAGCTTCAACTCCGGATTATGGCTCAAAACAACTTATCCGAGCTTATTTCAACTTATGTAGCTTATGCACTCAAATCGTTTGGCAAAACAGTCTATCCTGTCTGTTCGAAACAAAGCTTATGCCCAAAAACACTTCTTTCAACTTACTCTTCGGTACAGCTTTAACCTATAATCTGAAGTTGAAGCTGCTAGTGAAGCTGTACAAAAGGACCTTATGCTCGTGTCAAAGAGATCGAGAAGGCTGTACATCGCCAGAGATATGCTCCTGCCGAGTGCCGATGCATGCGGCCACGCCTCGGGCGGCACGTCTGACCAGCCACAGGGCTCGGACACCTTAACTCCGGCGTTCCTCGCTGCCAGCGCGCTCGCCGCCGCACATCATGCATGCCAAGAATCACGAGTCTCGTGCCCGGTGGCTGGCAATACACGCGTGCTTTGATTTCGGCGGTGAACACGGGCATCGGTCTGCCTCTGGCCATGGCAGTGGACATGGCTCACTGCAGTGATCAGTTCGCCACGCCACGCCACGCCCGCCTTGGGATTCCAGCTGGTGTACGGGCCACCGCCTGCAGGGCAGCGCTGTGCGCGCGCGCCGGCCGGTGGGGCTGATGCCCGTGGCCAACGTGAAAAACACACCGACAGGCCCTTGTGCATGCTCCCGGTCTTCCCCTGCCCTTCGCCGCCCGCCCTTATCAACACCGGCTGAGTCGTTGCGAGAAGAGGACTTGGCGAGCTCAAGTGCTAAAAAGCTGTTCGATGTTGTCGAGATAAACGTATGATTATATTATCTATGACCTCGTGACGATATATGCGAGAATTCTGGCCTTATCGTGCACTGCAGAGTTTATGTGCCCGTCGATTTGTCTCAGAGAATGAGCCACACCTCCAGCCAGCATTCGCATTCGATTGTGTCAGACGCCACGTAGACGTAGTCCTTCTGAAGAACAAATTGCAGGATGAACAACACCTCTGACACTATTTGTTTGGTACCCAGATGAACTTGGTCCCAAATTTCACCTGCTTGCGGTTGCAGTTTCAGTCATTGAGCCCGTCATATGCTTAAATTTATTGCAAATTTGTTGTATCTGTACAGTACAATTCTGCTGAGCATTAGTCTGAAAGAAACTTGATCTTTTTCTTAAGTTTAAGACCATGTCCTTCAGCCGCGTGTCTTCTTTTGATAAATCAAAAACATGGGTGGACATGTCTTCTTTAGATAAACTATAGAGCCGACCTTGGTTACTCCCCAAAACAAATGTCTGCGGCATGCCAAGCTCAACTTCAATACTAACACTATTTGGCCCACAATGAAGAACAGGATTCGGTACTATAGTGCCAAGTCCACACGGTTGCATCCTATCCTATTTCATCTATGCGAGATGTATAAATATTTGGCAATAGTCATCGTAGGCTAGTTAACAACCGTGCATGAATTTTGTATTGTTTGAAACGGTTGATAAGTAATCAGCCCCTTGTGGCACGTTCTTGTTGCACTACCAGTACTAGCCAATGTATTTTATATGCCATTTTGTCGTCTCGGTATAAACCAGAGCCAATACGCAGTGTCAATGCTGTATGGGGTCAAATCAACTAGGCTTTGGTAACTCAAAACTCCTTGTGACCATCGTTGAACTATGGATGCAACTCCATCGAAACCCAGGATGCAACGCCAAGAAACGGTAAAAGCGCAAGTAAACCAAATGGAAATCACAATGGCATCTTCAGAATCTTTGACATGCCTACCAAAACACACTCCTTGGATAGAATGACAGGTAAGCCAAATAAAATCACGGCCTCGCTATAAAGGCATTGACATTTTTGACACCGGCCGCACGAGAGAGCTAATTAAGAGAGGTCACCAAGCTGTCACCTCGGCCATGGCGAGCTGGTTCAGCTGCTCCCGGAGCGCGGCGCGTGGGCAGCACGTGAAGCTGGTGTTCCCCGGCGGCTACGTGGAGCTGCTGGACCGGCCGACGCTGGCGGCGGAGGTGATGGCGCGCCACCCGCGGTTCTGCGTGGCGCGGCCCGACGTGTTCCGGGAGCCCGCGGGCGCGGTCACCGCGCCGGACACCGTCCTGCAGCTCGGCCACAAGTACTACGTCGTGCCGTCAAGCACCGTGCGGAGGCTGCTCAAGTACTCCGCCTCCGCCGGCCGGTCACCTGCCGGCAGCAAACGACGCGGTGGCGGTGGCGGCGGCGCTCCCGTGACACTGAGAGCGCACCTCGCCAGCGAGAAAGGGTATACTGTCGGTGGTAGGAGGTGTTTCCAGTGCCTGGGGGCGGTGAACCAAAGGCGCAGAGGCCCCGCCGTCGTGAACGTGAAAGCAGCGTCGACCATGGCGGCAGAACAAAGACGGTCAGGGGGCAAGATGTGAAGGAAACTGAGGAGGACGGGAAGGCGCCCATCGGGGGATCACCGGTACGGCGGCGGCGACGAGGCACCTCGCCGGGGAACTCGGCGTCATATTCCTGGCAGCCGAGCCTTCACAGCATTACTGAAGAGTAACACGTGTGTGTGCGTTTTGGGTGATTTCTGGGGGTTCAGTTATCCTTGTTTCAAAATTCGCGATCTCCCAGCTATTGTCCAGAACGTTTTTATAACACTGTTTATTAGCATTGCGCCTACTTGCAAAAAAATAAGCATTGTAGGTGATGGATTATGTTCGTCACGTGTACATTATAGAGAGGATAATACTCACTTTTATTTCAAGTTCTTCATAATCTACACTTATACGCAGGCAACAGCACAGTACTAGAAAAATTAAGCTCCCTGCCCACAACAAATGTTCATTTCCTTCCTCTCGGTGTGAGGTAAACATGTAGCGGGAGAAGCTTGTAGCTTGTGAGCTGGATGGTGTCCACCTTGTCCTCGTCGCCTTCCTTGAGCCTCCAGGCGAACTCTTGCACGAACCTCGCGATGGACACGCACGAGATGTTCATCGCCTGCAAGCTGCCTGCACAGGCCCTCCGTCCTGCGCCAAAAGCCATGGTCTTGTACATGTCGGCAGCCTCAAACCTCCCATCCAGATACCTTTCTGGCTTCCATTCCTCAGGTTCCTCCCAATCGTTCTTGTTCATGTTGCATCCGTATAGGTTGATGATCATCTGTAGCATAATAGCATCGCCTTAGAATCCATTCCAGTAGACTTAACGTTACGCAACATGTAATTTGCAGATACTATTATGCATACCTCTGTCCCAGCTGGAATGTCATAGCCAGCCAAGGTGGTATTCTCATGGACAAATCTTGGAGGAATAAGAGGAACTGGAGCATGGCGCCTCAGGGTCTCATGGAACACAGCGTTCAGGTACACCAAACGTGGCAAGTGATCTTCAGAGATCGTCTCGTTGCCACAGACCTCTTGGATTTCCTGGAAAAGGCGATCCTGGTGCAGAAAACAGCTAAGGTTAACGGTCTGAGGTTAATGCACTATCAGTAAACTGGGAAACAAGTTTCAGTACTAACCTGTTTTTCTGGGTGCTTCGCAAGCTGGTACATGGCCCACTCAGTTGTGACTAATGTAGTATCCGCAGCTTCTATGACTGACTCCCACACAAGCATCAGCAATTGTTCATCGCTTAGAGTCTTCTCTGCTAACAGGAAGTCCAGATAGGATGTCCTAGCCTGCATTGTAGTTTATTGAATCAAGAACTTCAATAGTCAAATTTCTTTTCGTCTCCAAGCAACGAAATAAAGATATCAAGCATGCCTTTGTGTTACCTCGCCACGTTCAATCCTTTTCTTTTGCTCATTGATCAAGGCTCGCATCACTGCTGTACGCCGACTTTCTGTAGTCAGTACCCTTCTCTCAAAGCTCCTATTTGGAATCCAACGGAGATATGGGAAGAAATCCCTCCAGTCGACCTCAATGGCACACATCATCATGTCCACCACAGTAGCCTGGTAGATTTCATCCTTTGATATAACTTTCCCGAACTCTTCAACATAGACTGAATTGACATCCTCGCCTAAAGCCTGAAATTGCGGCACTCTTTCTCAGTTTAGAACGTGAGGAATAAATCATTTTTTCATTTGCTGTGTATACAGCATACCTATTTCAACTTCTTAATTATACCCATGGTATTAACAAAAACTATTACATCATAAAGTATCATGGATAAGCACACAAAATGTGCCCTTACTTGAATCAAGGATAGACGGAATAGCTCATTCTTGAAAACTTCCCGGAAATTCAGAGGAGCATTTGGATCATCAGTCACCAACGCATGAAAAGTACTTAACATATTATCAACCATCATGTTTCTTGTGTCCCGAAATTGTTTCTGAAATTTGTGCAGTCACAACATTTTTAGACCATGTTGATTGAAATTATTATTTTGCACTCAAGAACATGGTAGTGAAATTTGTTGTTGTATTATATACCTGACCAGAAGTACCAAGCATGTTTGTCATAATATAACGCTTGACCATTTTGTGGAAGTCACCATAATCACTGGTGGCAACCATCGTTTTGTCTTGAGTGAGCACTGACAATGCTTTCGATAGCTTCCGAGTAGATATGGATGAGAATTTTGAAATCATCGCCTGGAAAAGATGGGACCGAAATTTGTATTAGTTTTTTTTTGCCAGACACAGGATATCTATGCAACATAAATTCACTGAGATGAACTAACGTTATCACACATGACTTAATAAGATAGTACTTATATGTGTCTCAGTATATATATGAAAAATCAGACATCCGGAGTCTAGACTCTAGAGTAACTGATTAAATTGTAGTTTCACTTTTATTGGGAAGTTTTTTCTTCGATTCTTTCAAGGAAAGCTCATGGAATACACTGAATTATCTGAATCAGGAACAAATTAAAAGTCTCTAGAAGATCATTAAATCAGCTAAGAATATCGCATTAGAACATAAACTCCCATTATCGCATCAGGGAATCTGTTAAGCTAAACAATGCAAGAGCTAACAGAGAAATGCAGATTTTGTAGTCCACCTGAACCCAAAGTACAGAAAAGCATCATATAGTTGCAACTGACAAAGATAACAGATAGACCATTGGAAAAAAATGATGGGAAAAAAAAAGTTTTATCATACCTCCTTGGCTACTTCTGTTGAATTGAGAACAACTACAGAAGAAGCACCTGTCCTTATAGTATAAATTGGCCCATAAACTTCAGCCCATTTTGCAAAGGTTTGATGGGGCTTTTTTCCTTCAGTTGAAGAAGATTCCCAATAAGAGGTAACCCAGGAACAGCTGTATGGAAAGAAAATAAAATAGCTTGAAGGTCTAGTTTTTTTGGCACTGAATTAGATTGAAAGTTCAAAATGCACATTTTGATAATTTATTTTGTAGCATGTTATAATATACAGATTCATGCAAATAATAAACTTGGTAACTACGTTTTCAAGAAGGAATAAAACGCTAAAAGTGTAACTAGACTGCATATGGAAATATCAAGACTGCCGACTTCTTGCATAATTGCCAGGGGAAAAGAAGGATCACATGACTTGTTGCTGTCAGTAACTTTCCTCCACTGATAGGAAGCCTTTTCTCTTAAAACAAAGTTGGTGGAATGTCAGAGTTATGAAAAGCTCAGCAGGATTAAATTGTTCTTTATATATATTCTGCGATAATGTTGCCAATTCAGTGAACATATTCTTTCCACTAATAGCAACATTGTTTGCTTTTATATTGATCATGTGCTTTCTTTCTGAGAGCTTTCTTGTGGAAGTAAACACTAGACCGGGCTGCTCGGTGCTCACGCACGGGGACCAGAGGGAATTTGGTGGGAGGTGGACGTGAAGATTGGGCCTACCATATCCCATCACACCTTTCTCAACATCGAGTACAAACGTTTGGAGGCTTCCGGTTTGTTCAAGCGTATGTATGAAGTGACTCATAAGCGAATAACCCTTCATTATGAATTACTCCCCCAGCACTTGCTTAGATAATCGCCTGTCAGGAGTCTCACACCCAGTATACTAATAAAGCAACCATCTGGCGTGTAAGGGCAGCCAAGAACAAGACATAACGAGCCACGAAGTCCAAGATTTTAATTTGGGTACAGACAGCAATCATGTGGCATGTACTGGCAAGGATTTGGCCATCAAGTCTAATTAATGGACAGAACAGACTCCGTCATCAGGCGTAAATTAGACCATCTCTACCTTAAACAATTCTCAGGCACGCAGCACGCTGAAAATGTGACCCGGCACCGAAATTTCGACCGACAAGAAGGCGACATGATGATGATTTAGTTTGCTCCCATTTGAGTCGAAGCAGTTCAGGAGAAGAAAGAAGAAAAACACCCACAAGCGCAACCGCCGCTAAGTACCAGGAGCAATTCCCACGGATCGTACCCAAACGAACACGGAGAAGGACGCGATCGATCGGAGGGGCAGCATTCGAGAGTGAGTCAGTAAGACGATATGAGAGCGCTGCTCACCTGGGGGCGCGTTGAGGCGGTTCTTGGGCCCGACGAGGCCGGCCCAGTCCGCGAGCGCGGCGGCCGCGACCAGCCCGCCGACGGCCACCGCCGCCGCCGCGCCGCCGGCGGGGATGGACGCGACCAGGGACTCCATTCGCGAACGGGAACAAAAAAGGCAGGAGAGTGGAGAGCGGAATGGGGGAGGCGAGCAGAGCAGTGGCGGAGGATGGCGGTGCGCGCACTATATACGAAAAAGGAAGCCAGACGCGACGGAAGCGGCCGCTGGGCGACAGGCAGAAGCTGAGACGCCTGCGTGGCGAGGCGCCGGGGCACGGGCTCACGCTCATGCTTCGCGCGGGACGGGCGGACCGGACCTTGAACCGGGTTAGACCCGGTTCGCTGGTTCACACCGGCGGAGCCGGTTAGGAAAGTGTTCAGGTAATGTGATTAATTTTCTTAGCTCGGCATGATGTGAAGAGGAAAATGTAAAGAAGAGGGAAAAAAAGTGACTGGAATACCAGGTGAAAAATCGCAAGGCAAAAGAGGAACCAGAGCCCATGTTGATGTTGGCCTGATCGCTCCATCCCTTTGTGGTTCATGAATTTTGGCTACTCGCGCATTTTTGAACTGGTTACAATACACAGCGCTGGTTCACCATTGATGACTATTCGCGGATTGAAGGTCGATTTCAGGTATTGTGGGGACACAACGGGAGCAAATTAAGTTGTGCAGGCCAAGCAGGGGAGATAGATTTTGTATTGTTGTTTGTTAGTGTTTTAGTATGTGATACTGGTAGAACAAAGAAAGCAAGAGAGACAAGCGGATGGCTCCGCAAGCAGCAGGCAAGTGGAAACCTCCCTTTGGCATCTACGTACCGGTTAGCGCGCCGGTTGCCAAATGCTGTCGGATCGGAGCTGAGATCCGGTTAACACTTTGCCGTGAGATTCCAACGTGTTTTTGGTGGAGGCACTCGCGGTTCCGGCCACGTGACGTGATGACTTGCACTAGTATATGTTTGAGTTGAATCTTGGCATTATTTCAAAGTTTCTTATTTAGCGTAAGATAAGATGAGATTGCTACAACCAAACCGAATGATGGATCGGTAGCCGCGCGTAGATACCATGTCTGTTTGTTATGAGTGTGGGACAGTCCCACTTCCATGTGTGACATGAATATCTCACTCTTTTTTCTTTTTTCAGCAACATGAATAACTCACTCTTACAATCGTCTCTCTAATAAACAAAGAGTGGGCCAGCAGCTCATCATGTTACACTTTCATACTGCTCAAGATACTCTCACTAGTCACTATCAGCTTAAATTTGATTCTAATCTATGTTACAGGTATCCACGGTACGGTACAGATGCACACAACTATACACATACAAACGCTCAACTAGATAAGCGCACACATATAACTAACCCATAAAGTACCTAACTATTGTCCGATTGGTCTTGAATAAGGTCACACACTCCTCGTTGCCGATGAAAACATTGTTTACTACTGTGCATTTGGCATGGCTTATACATAAAGTGTTTATAGTGCTTATACGGCTTATTATGTCAAAACTGTTTATAGTGTTTATTGTACATAAGCAGATCAATCCGTTTGACAAAACTGTTTATGCTTATCCATCAAAACTGCTTATTCACACACATAAGCATATAAGCTATGTTTTATTGCTTCACTCAAAGTGCTTATGCTAGTACAAAATTGTAAAATGCTTATAGATGCTTATATACATAAGCAGTTTTGTTATTTTATTGTTTGGCACTTCAAAGTGCTTATTGAGCAGTACCAATTTCAATAAGCACTTGTATATATAAGTCGTGCCGTACACACCCTTAGCCACGGTATTCATATCAAAGATTTGAACTCGAGTGTAATGGTTCCCTCACAAGGAATCTAACCAGCAAGTCAATATATATGTTTACATATTATTTATATATAAACTTATAACTAATGCCAAATAAGTAAGAGGCACACTTGTCAACTTTTTACGGATTAGGATTATTTATAACTTATCTTTTTATGGAAAGGAGATGATTTATAATTGAGTTACACTTTTACACTTTATGTAATTGTCACCAAATTTGTTATCGTCTGTTGGCTTAAAATTTACTACCTCCATGTCGTTGAAAGTGTCGTTTTAGATTTTTAGACATCGTCGTTTGACATTTCATCTTATTAAAAAATTTATGTAAGTACTATTTGTTTTTCTAACTTGTAAGTACTATTTGTTTTTTCTAACTTAATTTATTATTAGTGATACTTTAATAATAATGTCTTTGTTTTAGTATTTTTTATAAAAAATCTGAATAAGAAGAAAAATGGTCAAACATGAAATAAAGTAAAAAAGACGACATTTTCAATAGGATAGAGAGGATAGAGTGAGTAATTTTTTTAATTAGGTAAACTTAGGTAGCTGACGACAATAGAAAGAGAATGAACAGTATTTTTAATGGGCTGATTGATTCACTATCACTACTAACTAGCCCGAGACGTTTCTGAAGTCCAACCTTGCAGTTCCTTTAGTGGGCCGAGTGGTTCGGAAGCACGTGAATCTGAACAAACCTGGTTAATAAAGTTCAACTAGTTCGAAGGCAATTTAATAAAGGGGTGATATTTCTCCAAGAAAAAAACTAGTTCGAAGGCAGGGAAAAGGAAAGGACCGAACTACTTTCAAACAAACACAAGTATAAATATTCTTCAAGTCATTGCTATAAAGTACTTAAATTCTGTTAGAAAAACAGATGAAGGAGACCAGGGAAAGATTTTTCTCACGTATAAATGCATGGATGGTGTTTACAGCTTGAATTAGCTAGGCATCAGCATTCCTAACAAGCTCTACGACCTTTTAGTCCCCGTCTGATTCTTCACTTATTTTTTCAAATTTGTCTATCGCTTTCCGGAAGATACTACTCAAGACTCTAGTCATCAAGCCACGAAATTCTTGCAAAATTCTTCAAATGCGCTTATGAAATACGAATGGTCCGCGTTCAGATACATGATATTGCTAGAAGCGGAGCACTTTGAAAAGGACACAAATGTTCAGATCTTTAATGCTGATATGGACGTTGCATCAAAGCTTGCATGTTACTTATTCACACCCTGTAAGTAGTCAAATCTCAAATCCATAGTTATTCATCAAGGTTTACTGAACCATCTACGAAAGTTTTCCTCTGAGGCAAAGTGCATCGTCAAACCATTTTCAGGGGGAAAAGGTGCAACGTCAAAGAGGATATGGAACATTCCTAACTAGTTGAAGATAGGAGACACGATGGGAAATAATTGTGTGAAAAAGACTACTAATCCACACTTCAATGAAAAAAAATCTCCAAGCTAAAAGTAAGAGAAATTTGACGGTTTCACGTTTTTAGATTGAATTGAGCATGAAAGAAAGCGATAAAAGAATAGAAGAAGACAGAACTGCAGGAGACCGGCGAATGTTACAGACAAAAACGTACCAAGACTAATCGAAGTAAAGATCCGAGGGAATCCTCTTCATTAATGGGAATACTAAACAGAAATATCGACGTGTGTCATTACGTACCAGGGATGGACTTGCCTCTCTCGTTTCGTTTATTGCACTAACTGCCATAACTTTTTTTAAAAATAATAATACTGAAACTAAATATAAAAAAGTTAATACTCAAACTGAACACTCCCTCCGTCATGTTTTTGTTGTCATTGCTACTACAATAAAAAAGTGCGAAAATTCTTGTGGTCGCTAGTACAATTCATTTTCATCCTCCATGCTTGCCCCTCTGCGTCCCGACATCCGATGTCGAGACCCAATATCAGTCACACAAGGAAGTTGACCACAGATAGCAGGAAGGCAGACGGCGATGGCAGTGGAGGTACACGGGGGACCAGCGAGCAAACTGCGGCGGTGATGCATGGAAAGCTTCTCTCCGGGCGAGGCGCTCGCGCGCAGGGCTCCCTTGCTGAGCCGTCCGCGGAAGGAGGGCGCGATGCGGTAGGCGCAGAGCTGGAGACGGACAAGTGGGAAGGCGTGGAAGGTGAGGAGAGAGGAGAGAGGGTTGAAGCTTGGGATGGTGCGGAATCTATTTTGTGTGTTTCCTCCTCTCTTTCGGTCTCGCGGGAGATTTGGGAGGTGCGGTGGCGCACAACAGCCGTGCAGCTCGATGCAAACTAGAGGAAGAAGAAACAGCTCATGGGAAAAACGGTCAGTTCATCATTTTCTTAATTTTTAAGACATGGTCGGGGACGACAACAATATCGTAAGAGAGAGTGTATAATAGATGTACGAGATTTCATTTTCCAGTGAGAATCGTGTTCCCCTCCTTTAAACTGCTTTTGAGTGCGAATCAAGTACAAACTTCTGAAAACTGCTGAAATTATATCACCGAACTAAATAGATTTACGCTGTGAGTCTCTGACATTCCAAATTTCAAGGACCTGGTAATCAGGTAATCTGTACAAATGGGGCCTCATGCCATTCGGTTGATCTTGTATCTCTGACTTGTACTCCTTTTTTTATTATTTGTAAAGAAGTACTTCGACTAATACTCAAAGTCCAGTACGTTTATGAATTCCATCCGAGAGTATCTGCACGAGCCATTCACTTTATAGGCGACGAAGAAAGACCAAATCCCATCTTAACAGCGACCTCGCTAGTGCTAAAATAATTGTCAGTGTTGTCGTTGATCGTCGTTCTCCTTGCATCTGGCTACTAGATAACATCTCAAGTATGTTGCCTCGTGAGTCACGTGAGGTTTTTACTCCTCGAGCAAGGTGCATTTCGAGTTTAGACAGAACATGTGAGAGCTTTTTAACGCATGGAACTAGTAAAACAAAGGTAACCGTAGTGCCTAGTGCGCATGCAGGTAATTGCAGCTTCCAGGAACGAAAAAGATAGGAAAAACCAACGGCCATGGAACATGGACGCCGTCGAATGTCTGATATCGGGCCACTTTTTGATACTTGGACAGTTTGACTCGGACAGAGTAAAGCATGGCCGCAGCGGAATGAAACAAGTCCTCTGATCGGGAGACATGGCGACCAATTCCGATCATGTACGTTTCCACGAGCGAGTTCAGCTATTCCTTTGTTCGGTCCCAGCGCATTTTTGACACCGATAATGGCCAATTTTTTCGCGTATAGGATTTATGAAACCAATAAGATTATGATGCAGTTATTACCCTCAAAATAAATTATCATACGATAAAATCATTTCTCTGGAAAACTGCATATACAATGCGTCAGTTTTCGTACACCCACTCTAGACACCACATAGGAATAGATGCACAGACTTTAAACAGTCTACAATACAGCATATTTGATTATTCAGTTCTAGTAGTTTCCGAAAGTCATTTTGATTACTTTGTTTTTATGGGGAGATTTGACTTCTTGTCCAGTGTGAAAAACTGAATATTTTTATTATTGCATTGCTTTTTTGCTATAAATATTAAACAAAATTAGGTGACTGGAAAAAAAACAAAATTTAGGCGTATCGATACTCTTTGTACTTTTCAAACGAACTTTCCCTCTCACCAACTACCTCCCTTCCTCCTCAGTTCTCCCGCCATACCGAATCATACATACGCATCCGCGCGGCCATGGTCCCGCAGCCTCCACCTATTACAACATGAGAGACACGGCCGCGCAGCTCCGCTCATGGACGCCATCTTCTCGCTCGCGCCGGAGCAGCGGGCGCGCGTGCTGGAGCGCACCGCGGCTCGCATCCCCGGCTGCCTCTACCTCTTCCTCTGGGCGCCGGTGATCGCCGGCCAGCTCATCCGTTCCGGGTAGGTCGTCGCTGATAATGAATCTCACCGCACCACCGTTCCCATCACGTTGCTATTCGTGTGTTCTATTGTTCTCTGATATTCTCACGGCGTGCATTGGGTTGGTTCTGGGCAGCCATTTGTTCTGCTTGGACGCGTGGATCGGCGGCGCCGGCGGCGGCCGCGTCCTGGCGGCGTTCGAGGCTTACCGGGGATCGCTCTGCGCCGTCGTGAGCGGGTAATAATGGCGCATTGCCATTTCTCCAAGGCTCTTAAGATTATTCCTCTGAATTTGTTTCTGACGGCGGCGGATTCCGCAGCTGCGTTCCCGGGTGGGCGTACAAGGACGGCCGCGCGTACATGGAGCTGCCGGAGCTGGACCTCACGGCGTCAGCGTCGTTACAGGTGCAGCAGGAGTTGTACCATGTCAGTAACCTGGCCACATCATCTTTAATGTTTCGTACTATTCATTCGAATTGTGTCTGACGATGCTGATGGCTGACCTTTCGACACTGTTGTTGGTGAGGCAGGAAGCCGGCACGAAGGTACGTTTCTTGTTCGATTGATGGGGATAACGCATTGCATTTGCATAAATGGGTGACGATGATGGCTCCCTGACCAACATCGACGTGGTGCCCGTGCAGATGGCGGTGTTCATGGGCTGCGACGGCGGCGAGATGGAGGTCGGGCTGGCGTCAGGCACCTCGCCGCCGGCAGCGGTGGTGGCGGACCACGTGCAGCAGGCGCTCCTGGAAGAGTTGATGCAGATGACGCCGTCGGGGCAGCCTCCGTCGTCGTCGTCGTCCTCGCTGCCGTCTCTCTCCATCGGCAGCCCCGAGTACTCCTCTTTCATCCGCTCGATAACGGCGACGGCGACAGCCACCGAACCTTCGTCTTCTTCCTCCCACGACAGGCATCCGCTGCAGCCGGCGGTGCCGCTGCCTAGCTTACTGATGCCGCCAGTGTACGGCGGCCACGTGGCGCCGTTCCCGAGCTCGGAGGCCGAGGACGCCGTGATGAGGCAGGCAATGCTCGCGGTCATCGCCTCCTCCTCCTCCGCGCCGCCGCCGCTGCCGCCAGCGGCCACCACCGCCCCGCCTCCGATGATGGCGCCTCCGTGGCTGGCCCGCCACCGCGCGCAGGCGCAGCGCTCGTCGCCGCGGCGCAGGGCGGGGGCGTTCAAGGCGTACAGCGCGGCGCTCTCGCCGAGGGTACGGCTGCGGCCGGGCGCGCCGGCGCAGAGGATGGCGAAGACGGCCATCGCGCTCATGGTCAGCGTGCACATGGCAATGCGCGACCGCGAGCTCGCCGCCGCGCGGCAGCAGGAGGACGTCGTTCCCGCGCCGCCCCCGCCGCCGCCACAACCCACCAGCAGCCAGCTCCACCACATGATCTCGGAGCGGCGCCGGCGCGAGCGGCTCAACGAGAGCTTCCAGACTCTGCGAGCGCTGCTCCCTCCGGGAGCCAAGGTACAGCACAAGCCAACCAGCCATCATCGTGCTTATCGACAATTTTCCTTTTTTTTGCGGCGTCACAATATTCTGAAGATTCTATGATCATCAAACAAATTGGCAGAAGGACAAGGCCACGGTTCTGGCCAACACGACGGATTACATGAACAAGCTCATCGCCGAGGTGTCCGAGCTGGAGGAGAAGAACCGGCGGCTAGAGGCGCAGCTCGGCTTGCCCGGCAGGACCCGGCAATCCACAAGCGACGGCTCGTCATCGGAGACGACGACGGTGCAAGTGGATGTGACCACCGGCGCGTCGACGTCGACCTCGACATCCGAGCAGCCTCGGGAGGTGGGCATCAGGGTGACGGTGCGGGCGGAGTGCGACCTGTCGGAGCTGGTGATGGCGCTGCTGGCGCGGATCAAGGAGATGGGGCGTTTCCTGGTGGTGACCGTGGACGCCGAGGAACGGAGCCGCGGCCATGCACAAGTCAGCATCACGTTGCGAGACACGGTACGGACCATACTAATAAAATACATATCCATTTAAAGTAAATATTTTAACAACTAATCTCTTTACTAAGGCGAACTGATTCATGCACTAAGATAAGATGCAATTGTTGTTGAGATGGCATGCGATAGTGCATACGTGTACAATAGTAGGGTCAACATTCTATTTTGGATGGTGGACTTGCGTGGGTTCCACCAAATGGACATTGCCCTTGCAGAAGGGAATAGTGGAAATTGATGTCCGTGATGACTTGGTTTGGAAATGCCCTTGAAAAGCCAAAGAGAAATAAAAGCAATCTCGGATGATATAGGGTCAAGACAAATACTAGTCGTCGTGTTAATCAGAAATGTTGACCATCGGTCAGATTAATTAGTGTTAGCCAACTAACCTAGTTCTTTGACCTGGCTTTAGAGGACACGACTGGATCGCTTTGACCAGTTATCATCAAACGTTAATAGTTGAAAGTATTATAGTAGCATATAATATAATCAATTGCGCACATGTTCTGGGTATTAACTCCCATGGCTACGCTGAAGAAACTGTAATGTTCGTTCTGCTTTAATATTCTCTGATTAACATGGAGATCTGTCAAACGATCTTGTGATAAAAAAAGAGTTTGTACTGTATGCTTACTTTGTCTTAGTGTCATGAATATGCCACGTTTCACATATATAACAGCAGTCCACAACATACAACGATGATCGTTAGTCTATTAACTTTATGGAGGCCTGACCGATGTATACAACGCTCTTTAGAGAAGTCAGGACGCATGATTTCTAGAACTCTTCCCTCCTCTCTTTCTATGTGTGCACTTCTAGAATCTGTTTAGCTCAACTTGTTTTGGAATTTGACGACTATAGAAACTGGAAACATGGATTGGCTACAAATACGACTACTTTTTGTCACTGGATGTGCATTGCCTTTCGTATATTAGTACTTTGTCACTAGATTTGCAAAGTGTATAATGTTAATATATAAAAATATTTGAACTTGTGAAAATTAGTACTGCAAATCAAATTACATCTTGCAGATTGAAAAAGTCAACCAAAGGAAAAAAAAGAAACTAGAGACAGTAGTACCCCGGCCCCTCATACTTTGTACCATATGACCAAAACTGGAGACACAGTAAAATATTAACCAGTTATTAAGCAAGTAAAAGAATGTGTTATTAATTGGACATACACCTCTTCTTAGCCATCACGGAAGCACGCATGATGTCATCTTTTCAAGATACTACCTGTCTGCATCTACTACCGCCATTGTTTCTGACGCTGTCACGTTGACAGCGACACGTAATTACTCATTCGTGATCACCGGGCGTTTTCAACTTCTTGGCGTTACTGAAAAGTATAAAAGTAGATAAGCATAAGCAGCACACGGTCAGAGTACTTGCCCGTGAAGCCTGATATCAGAATTGAATACTCGTCAAATGCTGCAGGCTGGCGACGATGAGCTGATCGACGACACGTCCATCAAGGAAGCTGTGGCGAAGGTTGTCGAGGATACGGTGGCAAGACCGCCGCCGATGCCGTAGGGGTCGCCGCAGGCGGGCCCGCCGCGCCGGAGATTCTAGCTGAGCTAGCACATCAGTTTTGACCAGATCAGGGCAGCAAGCCGAGTGTATGTGGTAGTGTGTGTTTGGTTTTCTCCGGTCTTTCTTCTCCCTGTCTTTTGCTTCTTCAGGTAAGGTTGACTAGTAGGACTTTTGTTTTAGTTAGTGTGTGATTGAATTAGAGAGATTACGCACAGAACGGGATCGAGTTTAGCCACGTTATCAGATGTAGTTAGTAGCCTATGTAATGTCAGGGTATTGTACTGCTGTTTAACTAATTAAATTTTGCTTGCAAAGGATGTAATACCATATTAGTGAAGAGTTGCATTACAAGTTTTCACATAAGAGATTGCGACTTGCTACTTGTTACTGTCCTAGCCTCGCCGTATAGTCCCACTGCCGGTCCTTCAACGCCATGCTGCGACGAACCTCTTCGGAACTTGCAGGAGATGAAAAGGACGGTGGGGAGAAATCGGAGAGTGAATGCATGGATGAGAAAGACCTGACTGACATTCACTCCATCCTTTACATTATTCAGACCCATGGCGCTACGTCGCTCTCCCGTGCAATCTTTGTGCGAGATGACTGACAGCGAAAACGGGCATGTGCTGGAAGCTGCATGTGGCACATCCATTGTTCTGGTGGAAGTCTTTTGTGGATCGTGGATCTTGAACTGGAACATAAAGAAGTGAAGAGCGTGAAAACCCTTATTTCTGGGTCGTCGTGAATGTGATATCAGTGTCGTTAAAACGCTTCCCTGTCCCCTCCTAAGCAGCAGTTCTAAACCCTTTTCCTGGGTTGTCAAGTCAGACGAAGGTCACCTCTTTTGAGGACACTGGAGGACATTGCAGTTTATGAAGCCCTATGACTCTCCTCTCAACTCATTCCATCTCTCATTTAAGGGAAAAGGACCCTTGAAATTTAGGACATAAGAGGTTGCAAAAAATACGCAGATAGCAATCTACACAACAGAAAGAGACTGATATGTATTGAGGAAAAAAAAGGCTTCTGTTCTGCTTCGTAATCCACCAACCTTCAAACATATTCCTATGTGTTTTTTCCCTTCCTATGTGCACGTTTTTTATGTACAATGACACATTGTCTCGTATACAAATATTTGGCTGCATACATGCTGTCCGTTGCCACGAAAGCGTTTTTGTACACAGGAGATAGCTACTCTACTTGCATAAAAACTCACCAGAACCACTTGTTCAACCCACCTCACTATCTAGTTTTATCAGGTTTTTATCTGAGAGATTGATCATTGAATCTGCAATTACACGGGCACTCGACTTCATGTAGCCCCCTGATGATGTGGCATGGATGGTCATTGTTCAAACGAGTGCACCGTCAGTACCATAGTGAAACTAGAGGAACAAGCTGCAAAAAAGTTTGGGAGAAGTGTTTCACCTGATGTCAGCATGATCAGTGGGATGTTTTGGTCTTTGGCAAACCTAAAAACCTTCTCATCTCTGATCACCACACCCTCAGGATTTACCTGAAACAAGGGGCAAAAACATGTTGAGTAGCAGTAAACCTATTTGTTCAGGGTGAAGAAGCACTGTAATGTTTCTGGTACTTGTCTGTAATGTTTCTGATACAATGATAGCATGAAGAAATTATTCATATGTTTTGGGATTCCTATTTTACTGGAAGTTGCTTGGGTGCTTTATATTTATGCAGACAAAAAGGGCTGGGACGAAGTACCTTCAGTCTGCCCAGTGGATCACCATCCAGGATGTCTGTCCCAGCATTGTAAACAATCAGTTGGGGTTGAAATCTACTTTTGGCGACCTGCAAACATTGAGTACCAAACACATCCATATATAAACAATAAAAAAGCAGTTTATTCAAGTTCAGAAAATATGAGAAACACACGTAGTTCCAATATAATTGAAATGAAGAAAAGCACAGTTGCCAATGAAGTGCACATCATCAATTCAACAGTTCCTTACACAGTCTTGAGAAATTCTACTCCCTCGACAAATGCAGAAGAAACCAAACCCTTTTCATTCCAAACCTCTTTAGTTGAACAGAAGACTAAAATTTGTACATATTCATGTATGCAGTTATTAGCCAAAGTCAAACGTTAATGGTACACTAAATGTCACCTAAGTCCATCTATCTAATTGAAAATTGGAACATAGATCAAGCATATCATGACACTTGGAAACATCATTCAGTGCTCAATATCCTTCTTTCCAATAACTGCTAGATTTTGTAAATGTACCTCTAGAGCCCTGTCAAGTTGCTCCAAGTATTCATCCGTTTTTGTCCCACTCTATAACACACAATCACGTAATGAGAAATTCGAACTAACGAACGAGAAGAATGTGCAGAAAAAGTAAATAATGGATAAGTAACTGGCGACTTACAACTAATTCAACTTTTTGATCAATGTATCTCTTAGCAGAGAAATCCTGAAATCAAGTAATTTAATGTTACAAGCAATGTTCAGGTGTCAAACAAAATGGCAGCAGTAAACTAATAACTGGCATTGTATTAGTGAATGTTGAACACCGGTGTTGTAGAAACTGTAGTAACAGTCAGGCTCAGAGAAAACAGCAAGAATATCCACTTTTCAATTTGATCTATGAGCAATTACACCGCCTATGGAAGCACCATCAAATTACAAAATATCATTACACATTTAGGTTTTCACAACAAAATTCGTGTTAAATAAGTCATACAAGAAAGAAAATTTTGTGCAAGTTAACCATTTCATAACTATGTATTTTATAATCATAAGATAAGCAGCAGCAGAAAGAAAGAAAAGATCTCATATAAGACAAATGCCTAGGGAGAGTTCAAGATGCAAATTCTTACAAAGGGATAAATTCCTGCATTGTACACGTCCAAAATGTAAACCCTTTCTGCAAGTGATAAATACATATCATACAAACACATATATAATGAACAAAAAATTGTGCATAAAAACGACAGCAAAAGGCAGCTCATACCATCATTAGCAAAATCTTTTTCATGACCATTTCCTTGGTGGGCATCCAGGTCTATAATCATAACCCTGTAAATATTTGAAAGGAAGTACAATTTATTTACTAAGCCATGTGTCGCTAAGTTTGCAGCGATACATTTTATTGCCACTAAATGTAAATGAACAACATATAGTACAACAGCCTGGTAAGATGCCTAAAGCAGTTCAGCATTATAGGGATTTAAACAGTTTGAGAACTTAACTTTGTAGCTGTAGTTACAAGTCTTTCGGTACGGTTACCTTGAAATATTTAGGCGGACAAAAGCAAACTGGATGCAGAGAGAAATATCAGCGTATGCACAAAATCCTCCCCCTTCCTCTGCTGAACAATGGTGGAATCCTCCACCAACATTAATGGCCCAGCCCCTCTCAAGTGCAAGTTTGGCCGATAAAATTGAACCACCAACCTATGTAGAGAATTAGCTTTTCAAGTTTTCCCGATAGTCAAATTATGTAGCTGGATTCTACAGAAAATCCAAATATGAAGGGACAGATCACAAGATATCACCTGTTTCCGGAATGGGTGTAGTAGCTTCCTGTGCACAACCCAATTAGGAACAAGAGCCACAGGAGGGATCTAAGAAGATACAAAATATCTATCAGCCACTTGATAACTGCACATCATAATTTGCCACTAATCAGTAATTATTCTAAGCAGTCATACCTCTACAATGGCAGCAACCCTGAAGCTGCTCTTGAGACTGTTCAGGTATCCCTCCGAATGCACCTGATTAATCAAAGCATGGAAGAGACTCAGAAAACAAATAATGCAACAGACATTGAAAAGTTTGGACCAGTCGAAGAACAGCCTTGTGGCTGTTGTCTATTACCACTAGCAGATCCTCCTTGGAGGCTTCCAATGGCTCCACCACCCGGCTCTTCTGCAGGTGTCCTTCCCTGGTGAGGTACTTGCAAATGCGGCCCCATTTCGCGGAATCAAACGGGTGTCTCCACAAAAAAATCGCACACGGCAGAGTTTCAATCAAACCACAGATGCTCGTTATATGGACACAAAAATAACAAGATGAGGCAGGCAGCTCACAGCTTCTCCAAGCCCATGAAGGCGATATCGTAGACCGGCGAATACACCACCGGCGCCTGCAAGTAACAAACGAAATTTGAATCGAAATTCGGACAGCGTCCATTTCTTGAAAACAAATGAGGTTGTTCTTCGACAACGACCTTGGATGAAGGGACATCGAGGTAGAGCTTGCTGGAGAGGATGCGATTGCGGCGGAGAATCTCCGCTGGGGCGGGCGCCGGCGGGAAGGAAGCCATCCGCCGCCGGCGATAGAGGAAGAGGGCGCGGGTGCGGTTGCGGAGGATCCGAATGGTCAAGGTGCGGGAGGCTGTGCCCGGCGCTTTAGCGCGCGCTTGCCGCGGAGGAGAGGAACAGCGGTTGCGGTGGGAGCCGGGGAGTCGGGAGGATTCGGTGCTGACGTGCAGTGCTTTTTGCGCGGCGGGACTCCTAGCCGGGAGAATTATCTCTATGCGTCATTTCACAGGGACCTAAATGAAAATGATTAAATGGCTGGAAAGGACATGGATGCGATTTCCGCGGAAGTAACGGCGTCAACCTGCAATACGCTCATCATTTGCTCACCGCCGCCGACGAGCAAGGGCGCCGCGGCTCCTCCACCTCCTCTGCTTCCATGGCGATCCCGAGGCCTCGAATACGTGCCGTACCCCTCCGGCCGCTCCTCCTCATACTCCTTGTCCCGCTCATCTACTCGGGTACGGCCCCTTCACTTGTTTTCCTGCAAGCACATTGTGGCGCTCCTGACGATCCAATCTGTGCCAGTGTCCAGGCTGCACCCGTTGTCGCCGGAGAAGGGAGTGTGCCTTCCGCCTCCTTCCGGGCCAAAACGGCCGAATCACCTCGTGCTCGGTCCTGCCGCCGGCCAGGGCCGCCCCGACCGCCTCCAGTGCCGAGGTTCTCCCTCTCTCGCTTCGACAAGCTTCATTATACGCTGTTTTAATCTTAGGTCTAGGGATTGTATGCATTGGGAACACAATCCCCCTTATTCAAGCTGAGGAAGCCATTTTGTTAGAATCACTGATTCACTGTGCTAGAGCTAGAATTTCCTTTCGAGGGTGAGAAGTAAAGGATGTAACATTGGGTTGTCCAACAAAAATATGAAAGCATGAACTCGCAGAAGTTGAATACTTCGATTTACATATTTTTTGTAGTTGAGCCTACATATTTAAACATTGATGTGATGAGTCTTCATGCTTTGGAAACAAGTTATTGTACCATCATCACTAATTTGTGTCAGAATTCTGTTTTTTATGAATGGGTTTAATATGCCACAAAGTGAAAATTACGTTTCCAGAAAACGGTGGTTATGCGCTTTCTTAATTTTTGCTCCGATGTGGCTCAGGCACTGAAAATTATATCTTTGCAAACTGAATTTAGTGCCTAATGTAATAATCAGGATTGCAGACATGAATTTGATGATCAGTTCAGGCTATATTGTTTGACTGCCGAGTAGATTACTGATTGGCTTCATATGACCAGCATTGTTTTTCTCATTTTTCTCAGGAATTAAAGCTTTGAATAAGATTGGAACATCAAGTTATGGTAACCATTCTGCAGATCACATTTCTTTTGTCACAGTATTCACAACCTACAGTTCTAGTCCAGCTGTTGATGGCAAAGTTCCATCGGATACTGTAAGAGTTGGAAACCGTTCTTATAGCAAGGTTGAAAGGTCCATGGCCATTCTTAATACTTTCATCAGTTTCATACAGGTACCTTTGCCCACTCTTTTCTTCATGATAACGATCAACTAAGATGTGTTCAACCTTTCTTTTTTCTTTTTTTGCATTTTGTGACTGATAGGTAGAAAACACTTCACCCATGGCTTCTTTAATTAGTTACAGTTAAATTTTTTTCCTTCTCTTGTTCCTGTGATAACTGATAACTATTATTTCAACTAAGTTGTGACCATGACTGAATGGAATGAAAGTACCTAACACCACCATAGTGATCCTTTTTGGAAATTTTATAAGTTTATGATCCATTATCTGCATACTGCATTAGATAGCCTTTTTTTGTCATTTTACCTTGAGCATGTACCACTTGATTTCCTTGAATGATAGTAACTGTTGTTGTTTAGTGTCTGATTCTATCTGTAGAACCCTGCAGGTATCAATGCCGAGAAGCAATGTGATCATATTGACTGATCCTAGTTCAAAGCTTTCAATAAACCAAGGGACTGCTACGTTGTTGCCTATTGATGGAAATTATTCTCGAGGAAATTTGATGCTTCAAAGAATCAAGTCTTACATTGTAAGTCTAACCTTCACTGGTGCACATGTGTTTTCCTTATGCCCTATCCTCAAAACTACTGCTTATGATCTATGCATTTATATAAAGGCATTTCTGGAGCAAAAGCTTGTGGACTCTGAGATGGTGGAGGGCTTCAATCATTTTGTTTTGACGGATTCCGATATAGCAGTTGTTGACGACCTCGGGCATATATTCAGGAAATATCCCCATTGTCACTTGGCTCTTACTTTTCGTAATAACAAAGGACAGCCTTTGAATTCTGGGTTTGTAGCGATAAGAGGAACCAGGAATGGCATCTCTAAGTAAGTTAACAACTTCTGAAGAGGCTATAGTATAACAATTTGGTAGTATTAGAATAACCCCTCGTTTTCGTAATGTTTCAGAGCTGTGGCATTCTTTAAAGAGGTCCTTGAAGCTTACAGATTAAAATATATGAAGGCTTCCCGTATGCTTGGTGATCAATTAGCTCTGGCATGGGTTGTGAAGTCTCATCTACCGTCTGGCTTTTGGGAAATTTTCTAAGCATGATCCATTTACCGGTGAAGTGAATGGAGTATCTGTTCTCTTTTGCCTTGTGCTGTTTACAATTGGACGCCCCCAGAGGGCACTGGTCAGTTTCATGGTATGCCATTGGATGTTAAGGTATGAAATTATTGTTCCTTGTAAAGAGCTTTTTATTCCTTTTGTCTTGATTCCTTTTGTGTTTATCTTGTCCTTAAATCTTATCGGTTTCATCTCTAGCGTACCCCAACTTGCTTGGGATAAAAACTATGTTATTGTTGTTGTAAAGACCTTTTGATCCAATTTCTATTCATGAAGATACTTTTTGTCAAACATTAACAGAAACAGTAAGTTTGCAAGTTCTATGGAACACACGAGCATATGTGAACTATTGTGCAAATTGGGAAAATGTTTTCAAGTTTTCTCTTCGTGTATTATTTGTCTATGGTAGTACAATTTAATGATTTATTAGACATTGTACTTGACATAGCTAATTAGTTGTTACTTCTTTTGTTATGGATATACACTATGCTTTCAGTTGATGAGCACTTGGTCGATTTCACTGGTTTTACTCGTGCACAGTTCAGTACCTTTCTGCTCTTACCGGGTCATGTCAGCTTACTAAATATGCAATTGATTGTACTCTTGTATTTGATTTCCATAAGTATAATGCACGGAATAATCTGGACGGAATATTTCCAGGTGGTCCATTTCAAAGGCTCAAGGAAACGTCTAATGCTTGAAGCATGGAATTTCTTTAATGCAACCTCTGTATTATCTGATACGCTTTGCCTAATCTTAAAGAGTGGCCGTACAAAATATGACTTCTGAACTTCTCGTCCACGTCGACAAATTGTACTCTCTCTCTCTCTCTCTCTCTCTCTCTCTCTCTGCATAACCATTTGTTACTTGTGTTTTGTTTGTTTGTTAATTGGCCTATTGTAGTGTGAGATTTCTTCTCTGTACTGTTAGTTGTCTCTTTACCAATAGAATTTGTTGGCTGCTAGAACATAAATTGAAGTGTTATGGTAACAGTTTTCTTTTCGTTCTACAGTTCATCCTGCCAGAAGATGTTTTTGCTCAACAAAAAAAGTGCAGTCCTCAGAGGAAAATGGTTCAAGTTCGATATATTTTTTGTGATAAGAACTCGAGCCTAGATTTAGAAGATAGGGGTTGTGAACATCATTCAGAATGTAACAATGTATGTTCTAATCATAGGGGTTGTCAAATTGATGTAGAAACGTGGATATAAACAGGAGCCATACAAACAGCACTGCACACTAGCAGGGGTACCCCACTGTACACGGGATTGTTTGGTTGGAAGCATCGACAGCTTGCGTAGCCAACAGAAAAAAGCTGCCTGAAACTAGCCTGGAATCGTCGTGTTTTTGCCTAATCAATCAAGTCTGAAGATGAGGTGTTTGGCTGCAAGCTTGAGCCTGAAATTAGTAAACAAGAAGCAAAAATGTAGGCAATTATATTCGTTCCTCAGCCGGAAGGGATGGCAGGAGTGACTGATGCAAAACATTAGATGCTCATCAAGTCCCTCCGTTCGTATCTTCTTGATTTGCACTAGAAAACAACTACCAGCAGCTGTCCGAACGTCAACAATATATGAACGGAGGTAGTATATAAGCTCTGGCCTGCTTCTCTAATCACGTGAGTAATCTGAACCAGGCAGCAAGTTCGTGCTCCTGGGAATGAGGGAACCAATCCTAGAAATTTTGCTCCAGGTCTCCAAGGAAACAGATCCTAAATCCAGCACTCACATCAAATTGTTTTTGTCTGGGCAATTATTATACCAGATGTTAAATGGTACTGATGTTGCCACCAGAAAAATGCCTGTTGCATGGTCCCACCACTAGTCGAGTAGTCATTTCTCACAGAAAATGTGAAAGTTATCAAAATATTATGTTCTCATTAACCTATAAGAACAAAAAATGGCAGGAGTTATATGGAAGACTTAAACTGAATCTCCTAAAGATGCTCATCAAGTTCTCAGATCATTGTAGACTAAATGTTTCATGACAATGGCACTAACAACAATCCATTCAAGAGTAAGGAAGTGTGATTAGGACTCATTACGGTCGATGCAAGACACAAGATAGCCAAAATTTCTAAAACGGCACAAAATTCAACCAGTTCACAGGGTATACCAGATCAACATAGACACAAGTAACAAGCAAACTCTTTCATTAACATCAATTTTCAGGCCTAGATTCTGCCTCCTGGTAAACGCTAGCTCACTTGAAGCATTTCGCATCAAGCAAGGCCTCACCCTCAAAGGGCTCCTGATCCTCAATCATGGCATTGACACGCTCCTTCTGGGCCTCGTCAGAGATGTCAACCTTGGTCCACTCATAGAGCTCCATGTCGTACACCTCATCCATAACAAACTTAGGGATCTCCTGGCCACGGAAGAGCCAGAGACCCTTCACCTTGAATGGGGGCTCTGAGCCAATCACAAGCATCTTGCCGAAGGCATACTTCCGGCACAGGTCCATCCGCTGCAGGAACCCACCAACCTTGTTCATAGTCACAAATGAGACAGTGTTCTCATCATTGTACTTGTAGTCACAGAACCAAAGGGAGTAGCCCTCCGGGTCATACATGTCCCAGAAACCTGAAATGAATGCGTATATAATACACGTTTTAGTTGGAGAAAAATTTGGAGTCAGAAACAGGAAAATCACACGGTAACTATTTTACTTAAGATTATTATGGCAACCTGATGCAACAAACTAGAATTATGTTGTGTATCAAACTAATCAAAGCTCACAAAATATTGTTAAGTAGAGATTTCGAAACGCCTTTTTCTAAATAAACAAGCAAACATTTCAAATGAAAATGCTACAATCATTGCACTAGGACAAGAACACCCAGGTTGTGCCTAACATTACAGGAGTATAAAATGCAGGCTATGGTAACTAATTTACAAGACTAGGTTTGATAATCCGATAGCAACAAATTGGTAACTATGGATATTCAACTGATCAGAGGCAACTAAAAACTGTGAACTAGAGAAAGTTCACCTTTAATTTGATGTCTCTCTAAATAAATAAAGGAGCATATATTTGACATGAAAAAGCTTCTAGCACTAGTAAGCAGTAAGCACGATACAGGAAACCCAAGTTGTTCCTAACAACATTGATTAACAACCAAATGGACATTTTACCTTTGATGGCAACCTCACGGAAGTTGGTCTTTGTGTTTGAGTATAGCCTCTTCCACTCATCAAGGATCATCTTGCTTGGTGGCAACAAGTCAAGAGGATTTTTCGGCTTTGGCTTTGGTGCTTCCTCTTCCACTGGTGCTGCAACCTCCTTTGGCTTGGGGGCCTCCTTCGGGGTCTCTTTCTTAACTTCCTTTGCCTTTGTCTCCTTTCCTGGAGCGGTCTTCTTCGGAACAGGAGGCACAGAGACTGCCTGCTGGACATCACCCATCACCTTCTTAAAGTTGGGCTGGTTGACCATGGTCCAGAAATACCTCTCAACATGAGGGAACTCAGATGTGAAATTCTTGGTTAAGATACGGGCAAATCCAAGGTAGAGGTTGCATGTCACTACAATATCTGCCAGAGTGACAGATTCTCCAACAAGGAATGTCTTTGAGGTAAGATGTGTGTTGAGAGCACCAAGTGATCTCTTCAATGAAGCAATAGCTGTTTCTTCAGTCTGCAGAAGTAAAAGTTTAGGCTATCTGATTGATTTCCAACAAGTTATGATCCAAAATTACCCATCCCACACAACTTACCACTTGTGTATAAGGAAGATAACCAAGCCTTGGGTACAAGTAAAATGCTAGGCTTCGATCAACTTCCGTGGCAGCGAAGTCCATCCATTGCTCAACATGGGCCTAAAAGAATTATAGGTAATAAGCACTAGGAATTATTTATCTATGTAGACATAAAAAGTTGATAAATAACTCACTTGTTCAATCAGAGAACACCCCAAAAGAGGGTTGGCATCCTTCAGGCCAGCGACTTAAGCACAAAAAGAAATGGTGACTACCAGTAGAAACCCAAGAAATTTGAACTAAAAATATAGGGACATATTACATACTGTAGCGTGCAATAGCATTGCTCTCGAAAACAGCACCATCAGGAGTCTCCAGAACAGGCACCTGAGAAGAACTTTCAGTTTCCGAACTACTACAGAGGATCTATTTACATGTGTCAGTGGTGTACCTTGCCAAGGGGGTTCATCTTAAGGAATTCAGGGGTTTTGTTTGAGACACCCATCTCAAAATTCTTAACAAGCTCCACCTTGACTCCACTGTATTCAGCAGCAATGAGTCCCTTAAAGGCATTCTTGTTGCCAGCTCCAGCATGCAATACCTAACAAGAATGTGAATTAGACATTTTGTTGGCAAACTAAAGACCTGTAACTGTACAGAAATACAGTACATAGGCAAGCCATATAATTCCATCTACATCAGTATCTAATAGAGGACAGAAGCATGCAGTGCTAGCAATGCGAAATATGACAACATCTATTTTAGTGTACCAGAAGCATGAATTCATATGTTATGCTGGAACCCCAGGGAGAATCATGCCATCCATTTTCTTCTGCAGTGACTAAAACATAATGACACCTATTTAAATTTAATCCATAAAAACACCGTTATCTGGCATGCAACTCTGAAAGTCGTCATAAGAACTGGTCACCAGACCCGGCGTCCGATCCATTGCAAACAAAAACAGACCTACGTGTTACCAGAAGGTGACTTGTTAGCTTGTTTCATCACAGCTCCCTGAAGATGAAATGGATTTGGCCGTACTGAATGAACTTCCTAAAATCAACCGAACCCCCGAAGTAAAGTCGACAATCTACAACCCAAACAATTGAGCAAAACCTCCGGAATCCTCACAGCCATAGCATCCAACGGGAAGGGCGGCACAGCTATAGATCAACAGCCCGCAAAGCAAGCAAAGGAAGCTAGAAATACCGCACGCATCATCGAAAGCTTAGCCACTACGCAGGCACAAATCTCCTCACAGTGACCGGAGATTAACTACAAAACCACTACAAACCGAAGGAGGTGAGGAGAACCACTCACCAGCGCCATGTCGACGGAAGCCGCTGGCCTCGCCCGATCCGAGCCTCAGATCTGCACAGAAAAAAAAAGAAAAAGAAGCCAAAACAAAGGTGAGATCAAGCACCGCCGAGAATAGAATTAAGCAGCGAATAACAATTAAATCAGCTTAGAGAAGTGATTCCAGAGGAGGACGAAGATTGATGAATGTATTCGATAGTTCTTACAGTGTGAGAGGCGAGAGGAGATCGCGGAAGCAGCAGTTCGTCGGAGGATGAAGAGGGTTTACGGAGGGAGAGGGCAACGGATTTATGGCGGCGCAGCGGGGGAGCGAGAGAGCAGAGAGCGCTGTATTAGGGTTGCAGCGTCGAACGGTCATGATGCGCCAGGCGAGCGGGTTGGACAGCCCAGATTTACTCAGGGAATGAACTGGATGGGCGGATTCTTTTTTGGAAACTGTATTCCCCCGAATCCCCGATCAATGCAGAAAAAAATGCAATAAACCGAATCTAAAATATAATAAGAGTATCTTCAAGAGAAGTAAAAAAACTCTCTTTAAATCAAATAATAGCAGGAATTCAAGAGAGTCCCAAAACCAACCTATATTTATTTCCCCTTAAAACATCCTCATTCGTAGCTAGAAACATGGAAAAAAATATGTATCTCAATCATTAATGTTGTTGTGACCCAAAATACTCATATGGCATAATAAAAGTTATTCTTAAATCTTGATCAATTTTTTAGGCGATAACTGTTTGAGAGCAGAAAAATTACCCCTAAAATGCTGACAAAAATATATTTTAGAGGTTAATTTTCTTGAGAAGCTCTGAGATGCTCTCATATAATGAAGATAAGGTTGTCATCAATTTATTGTTTGTTCATCTAATCATATGGGTTGTGAAATTGAAGGCGAATCAACGATAGAAACTTGGGACCCATACATACAGTGGAATCATGTAGGATTTTTAGGAGTTCCTCTTTGCTTTATGCAGTACAATTCCTTTATGCTAACAGCATCATATACTAACAGTGGAATCATGTAGGATTTTTAGGAGTTCCTCTTTGCTTTATGCAGTACAATTCCTTTATGCTACTGTATAATTTGACCATGCTGTCTCATGCCAGAAGTTTAGTTTCTACAGGTGGCGCTGCTGATTCGAACTGTTACTGACATTCACTGGGCCTTTTACTTTGGTTGCGAGGTTTCACTGCCCTGTGGCGATAGCTAACAGACTAACAGAGAATGTGAATGGTTGCAATCCATTCAGTTCACATTATCCTACAACTACTATGATAGGAGTTAAATGGGAGGCTTGACACTGGTAATCTCCAACTAAAGAAGGTCCACCAGCCCTCAGATAAACAGAACAGGGCAGTTGAAGCATTTTGCATCAGATAAACTGGTAACCTCTTCGTTTCATGATACTAACACTACTTAGCAGTTGGGTATACCAACTTCCATTCAAGAAATAAAAAGTAAAAATGGTCAGGACTGTTGGCAGAGACTCTTACTAGAACACAGGATAGCCAAAATTCTCAAAACAGCACAATTTTCAACCAGTTCACAGGGTATACCAGATCAACATAGACACAAGCAAGCAAACTCTTCCATAAACACCAATTCAAAGGCCTAGATAATTCTGCCTCGAGCTAAACACTAGCTCACTTGAAGCATTTTGCATCAAGCAAGGCCTCACCCTCAAAGGGCTCTTGGTCCTCAATCATGGCGTTGACACGCTCCTTCTGGGCCTCATCAGAGATGTCAACCTTGGTCCACTCATAGAGCTCCATGTCGTACACCTCGTCCATGACAAATTTGGGGATCTCCTGGCCACGAAAGAGCCAGAGACCCTTCACCTTGAATGGGGGCTCAGAGCCAATCACAAGCATCTTGCCGAAGGCATACTTACGGCACAAGTCCATCCGCTGCAGGAACCCACCAACCTTGTTCATGGTAACAAATGAGACAGTGTTCTCGTCATTGTATTTGTAGTCACAGAACCACAGAGAGTAGCCCTCTGGGTCATACATGTCCCAGAAACCTGAAATAAAGGAGTATATAATATAAGTTGATATTGCAAAAAACAAATTAAGTCAAGAAACAGGGAAATCGCACTGTAACTAATTTGCTCAGGATTATGGTAACCTTATGCAACAAACTAGAATTACGTTGAGTATTCAACTGATCAAAGCTGACAATATAACAACTAGAGAACAGTATTCTGAAATCTTGAAATGTCTTTCTAAATAACAAGCAAAAATTTCAAAGGAAAATACTACAAACTAGAAAGCATTTTCAAAGTATAAAATGCAGGCTATGGTAACTGCACTATAACTAATTTACAAAACTAGGTTTGACAATCTTATAGAACAAACTAGAATAGCACTATGGAATTATGGATGTTCAACTGATCAGAGGGAACTAAAAATTGTGAACTAGAGAAAGTTCACCTTTATTTTATTTTTTATAAATGTTCACCTTTAATTTGATGTCTCTCTAAATAAATAAAGGAGCATATATTTGACATGAAAAAGCTTCTAGCACTAGTAAGCAGTAAGCACGATACAGGAAACCCAAGTTGTTCCTAACAACATTGATTAACAACCAAATGGACATTTTACCTTTGATGGCAACCTCACGGAAGTTGGTCTTTGTGTTTGAGTATAGCCTCTTCCACTCATCAAGGATCATCTTGCTTGGCGGTAACAAGTCGAGAGGATTCTTCGGCTTTGGTTTTGGTGCTTCCTCTTCCACTGGTGCCACAGCCTCCTTCGGCTTGGGGGCTTCCTTCGGTGTCTCTTTCTTTGAGTCCTTTGCCTTTGGCTCCTTTCCTGGAGCAGTCTTTTTCGGAACAGGAGGCACAGAGGATGCCTGCTGAACATCGCCGATGACCTTCTTAAAGTTTGGCTGGTTAACCATGGTCCAGAAATACCTCTCAACATGAGGGAACTCAGATGTGAAACTCTTGGTTAAGATACAGGCAAATCCATGGTAAAGGTTGCATGTCACCACAATGTCTGCCAGAGTGACAGATTCCCCAACAAGGAAAGTCTTTGAGGCAAGATGTGTGTTCAGAGCACCAAGCGACCTCTTCAATGAAGCAATAGCTGTTTCCTCAGTCTGCATAAGTAAAAGTTTAGACTATCTAATTGATTTCCAACAAGTTATGCTCCAGATAACCCATTTTACACAACTTACCACTTGCACATAAGGAAGATAACCAAGCCTTGGGTACAAGTAAAATGCAATACCGGTATCAACTTCTGTGGCAGCGAAGTCCATCCATTGTGCAACATGGGCCTGAAAAATAATAGAATAGTAAGCACTAAGGACTATTGATTTTTTTGTCCAAATTTACTTGATAGTTAATACTCACTTGTTCAATACGAGAAGACCCAAAAAGAGGGTTGTCATCCTTCAGGCGGGCAACTTAAACATAAAAGGAATGGTAACTATCATTATATAATCAAGAATTTCATGGAACAAAAAGTCAAGACATATACATACTGTAGCGTGCAATAGCATTGCTCTCAAAAACAGGACCATCAGGGGTCTCCAGAACAGGCACCTGAGAAAAATTACTAGTTACTGAAGACTTGAGCTACCACAAACTATCATTACAGAAATGTACAAGTTCTATACCTTGCCAAGGGGATTCATCTTAAGGAATTCAGGGGTTTTGTTTGAGACACCCATCTCAAAATTCTTAACCAACTCAACCTTGACCCCACTGTATTCTGCAGCAATGAGTCCCTTAAAGGCATTCTTGTTGCCAGCTCCAGAATGCAATACCTAACAAGAATGTGAATTAGACATTTCGTTAGCAAATCAAAGTCCTGTGACTGCATAGAAATTGAAAAGTACTAACGCAAGCCTAAGAATTCATGTGTCTAATAAAGTGAAAAGTGACAGAACCAGAGTGATGAAAACAACAGAAGCATGCAATGCTAGCAATACGAAATGAGCACCTATTTTACTCTACAAGAAGCATAATCCATATATTATGCTAGATACCTAGGAGAACCATGCCATACATTTTCTTCTGCAGTGACTAAAATATGATGACACCAAATATTATGATTTCGTGAACAAACCACTGTTATCTAATGTAGCAACTATGAATGTCACCATGAGAACTGGGCATTATCAGACCACTACGACAAATCCATCAGAAATAAGCATGAGACCAGAAGGTGATTTATTTGTTTGTCCCGGCATCCTGAAGATGAAACGGTCTTGGTGGTACAGAATGAACTAGAGAAGGCATGTGGTATCTTCTAGAGACAAGCAGAGACCTCATCAAAGTGAAGTCAATAATCTACAACCTAACACTCTAATCACCAGAACACTTGAGCTCCTCATGAATCACATCAAAATCGTATAAGAGTGGTGGCACATCCAAAAACTCTGCTCACACCGCATCGGATCAAGCTAGAAATTCCTCAAACATCAAAATCCTAGCACTCCGCGGGCACAAAGAGCTGCTCACAGTCTAACGCGCGATGACGGAGCCACTACAAACCAACGGAGTAGAGGGGAGCAACTTACAAGCGCCATGTCGACCGAAGCCGCTGGCCTCGCCCGATCCAATCCTCAGATCTGCACGGAAAACAAAACAAAAGTGGGATCAAGCACCGCCTAGAATGTAGTTAAACAGCTAATAACAATTAAATCTGTAGCGAGAAGTGATTCCAGGGGAGGAGGAAGATTGATGGATGTATTCGATAGTTCTTACAGTGTGACTGTGAGGCGAGAGATCCCGGAAGCAGCAGCTCGTCGGAGGAGAAAGAGGAGTTTACGGAGGGAGAGAACAAAGGATTTATGGCGGCGCAGCGGAGGGGGAACGAGAGAGAAGAGAGCGTTGTATTCGCTATTAGGGTTGCGGCAGCGAGCGGTCCTGATGAGCGCAGGCTGTGCGTCGACGGCTCAGATTTTCTCTTGGGATGTAATAGATGGGCGGATGGAGATGTATTCTTTGGAAACGGACTCTTTGCGTTTACTTGATTTCCACGTCAGTTTTAGGCGTCATCGAGAAAGCTTATTACGGGGAGAGTAGCAGCCACGTAACTTTTCTGTGTGCCGTCTTAACTTCAACTGTAGGTAAATAAGTAAAATTCAAACTTACAAAGGTTTATATATACATGCATAAGAAGCATACAAAATGGAAAAAAAACTTTTATTCGCGCTTGAAGCAGGATATTCGAATCTGTGTGCAGCATCTCCTCGCCATATGGCAAAAGGCTTCAGGCCATGATTTGCAGGCTGGCTCTCGGCCTGTAATTTGATGGGCTCATTCAGTGGCCCAACGATAATTGGTTTCCTTTCTTTTGCTTTTTCAGCCCATCGGAGTATCGGACTCTGGCCGAGTTGTCGCGAGCTCCGAGTCTCTCACCCTGCCGTTCGCGCTTCTGCTCCACGGCCACGGCGAATGACGACCGACCGACAAGGACAAGGAGCTGGGGTGAGTTTGGGTTACCATGATTCTCTTCGGATTCCCGGTCTCGATGCCGCCGCTGGAGGTGACTCTCCCCACTCCGCTCATCTCCTCCATGCTCCTGTGTTATGGCTAGCGGATCGCCTGATTGATGTATTATTTGTCGCGTGTTTTCGCATCCTGCGTGTTCGACGAATTGCGCCTGAAGTGTTATTGTCGTTTAATCGCGTTCTCCCTTGGATTCGGATCGCCATGTGTTTCGAGGGGTTGCTAGTGAAGGGCAGGCTTTCCTTAGTTTAAATAATGGTAGCGATATAGATAATCGTCCAAGCGTTTCATCATGACTGAAATGGTACAGTGAGCCTCGGATATTTGTTTCTCTCTCTTGTGTTTCTACAGGTTGTAGAGCTACCCATTAAAAACAGTGAATATATGTACTTGTTATGTTTAAGGCAGTTACAATATGTAATTCTAACAAGAATTTGGGGTTCCCTTTAAAAAAATGAATCCAATAAAACTCCTTTTCTTAACAAATGTTTGAGACATTTGCATTAGATGAGTGGAAAGAATGTTTATGGTGTCAAGTACACTCTCTCTTCTACAGTAGAGATTAGGCATCAAAAGTGTCTATACTGGTGGGTTATTGTTGTAGGGACAGAAGGACAAAATATGGGACCACTGCTCTGATAGGCAGAGTAATTTCAGATGCTAAGTTGTAGCGTCAGTAATTATATGGATACATATGGTATTTTGCAGAATGAAACGTGCAAAATGTGCTCATTCTTTATGATCAACATTATTTTCTTGTTAGAAGCACTGAAGCAGCATGAAACTGGAATGTGCCATCTGAGTTTTGCTTTTGTTAATTGTTTGTTCTATATGTCTGAAGATGTGCTACAGTTGCGAAGTTTATAGTTTAGTGGCGAAGTATAATATATATGAAACTATTGAGCTTTGTATATGACATTGACTTGCGAAAGGGCCTTTACCTCATTGGTCTCGACTCCTAGGGGAGTTCACAATCATGCAGCTTTTTGCTCTAGTCTGGAATAGTTGTTCAGTGGATCTGTATGGGAATTGGGGAGATCAAGGAGATCTAGTAGCAATGGCTTAGAGATCTTGCTATTGTACTTCATTTTGAGCTGCCTGAGATTGTCTGTGAATCATTTGGAGTGCCATTCATTAAATAAGAGCTACCATCTTCTATAGTGGCTCATTCTTCGTGCTGCACCAAGGTTATAGAATCGAGCAACCTTCAACTTCAAGGATCCTTGCTGTGAATCATGTCTTGCAGACATATTCTTTTACACTGACCATTTTCTTTTGTTTTCAGGTCATTGTTGTTGACAACTTTTTCACGGGTTCAAAGGACAACCTGAAGAAGTGGATCGGCCACCCAAGATTTGAGCTCATCCGCCATGGTAAACAGCTAGTTAGCTACATGTTCTTCTCATATGGATGTACAGCTAGTCAATATTTCTTACAAAAATTGCGCAGGTGGATTGGATTGATAGGTAATCGTGAAAGGTAGGAGGTCATGTCCATGGTCGTGGACCTCACCGACACTACGGTGGAACTGTGATTGTTACCACACCACCAAGTCAATACTTAGAAGAGAGGAAGAAATTGGAGGATAAAAAATGGTGGCTTGCTTTATTCACTGAAACCTCTCCCTTCTATAGACCAATGGCAACAAAATTACTAACAACTCTAGATTATTCTGGAACGAAGCTGTTGAATGACACTTATACTCTAAATGACATGCAAACTGTTGAATTGAATCCTCTCAGCCAACAACAAAACTACATGTATTTCAGCCAATCAATCAGCAAAGAAAAGGTATAATAAGAAACATCTGTATGCACAAAATTTCATGTTCATCCAGTAGGTTGTCTGTTTTGAATCAGGATTTATGTGCCATTATGCAAGTTCTTCTGATGTTATCTCTATGAATGGTTTAAAAGAAACCAAACTTATTACAGAAAATTTCATACTGAGTTTGTTGGGAAAACTATCATGAAACCTATATTTAGTGACTTGTAATAATGAACAGCAGATTTAGTAACTCATTGTTATCATCAAATTACATGTTTTGAAAACTGCTTTTTCTATGGTCTCCTTTGACAACTATAGCATGGCTTGGACACTTGGAAGATGCTCAAGCAATGGTAAAAGATGAGTTATTCTTGTCTATCACTGTAAACTGCATGCAAATGGGTGAGACTTGTCAAAAGTGAACTTGGAATAAATCTGTTGTTTTGTCAACTTACTTGTGATTTTATAAATTTTACTCGGATTAACCTCCTTTCAAGACCTCAAATGTCATGTACTAAATTATTCATATTTTATGTTTCCAACTCTATTTGTTAAAGTTCTAAGGATTTTTAGCTATAATTTTGATTTGGTTTTTGTAATACTATTTTGTTCTTATTAATTTAGAACTTCCATGAAAAATATTTTTCGGTAATATACAAAATATATTGAGCAAAGAGACTACATTACTGCAGGTTGAGGTTAGGTGTGGTACAAGAAAAGTTTTCTTCCTCTTTTCCATATTTTGTATGGTTGGCGAGGGTTAACCTTCGTTATTAGCCATACCCGTAAACCAATAGTCAGTTTGTCCACTCTTCTACCTAATAGTAGTTAATGTTAAGGAAACAGGTGGGAAAGGTCTGAGGACTTGGAACATTTTCTTTAGTAATGAATTCAAGAAAGGGAACATGAGGAATAAACAAACAAAAAATGTGGGCATATTGCACTATTGAAACATCTTTCTTTTCTGGGAAAAGGGAACGATTACGTGATTGCTCATTATAGAATAAAGTTGCTGCAAATCTCTTTGTCAGAAATTGTAGTCCTTTATTGTCAATGTCAACTCATGATCTGATTTAATTAGTTTCAAAGTTACTAATGTATTTTCAGGAGTTTAGTGCAAGTTTCTTTTATCCTTGATCACAATTCGTTTTTGTTGCCTTTCATAATCCAAGAGTGGCATATATTTAGCCCTGAAATAAGTGGTTGTGGCTCATTCGTCTATCATACCCTTAGGTTAACCTTATCCTTAATCATGGTCTCTTTGTTTATTCTGTTTTTGTTGCTCCTCTGATAGCAACTGGTGGTTGTGGGCGTGTGCCCCCACAACCACTTGCCAGACTGCGATCCCATCCCTGTCATCTTACTAGTCAAATGCCTCATTTAGCTTTCGCTTTATACTTGCTGGATTAATTTCATGTCTTTCATCTCTTCTACTCTAGCTTATTTTTAAAATTTTCTTATAAAGCAATACAAGATCTTCTCTATTTTGATGACAAAACAGATATGACCTAAGCTGTCACTACTGTTATCGATTTTCTGACAAGTGAGCATTCAACAGTACCTTTTCAAAAATCTTGACCTATCTTTTTCTTTGTTAACTGAAAAGGGCTCAAGAGTGTGATGATAACTAAGATTAACATGCTTCCTATGAAAGTTACTATTAATTTTCTTGTCTAACAAAAAAAAGCTCACTAAAATTGCTGCTCACATCATTATTGCTACTCTATCTTATTTGAGTGCCGACAACCTGCAGAACTCACTATGCAATGACGGCTCTTAAAAAGAATTTTTCTATTATAATCTAATTCTTCAAGGCACAGCCGTCATCCTTGATTGTAGTACCTGTACATGTACTGTAATTATTTTCTTTTTCAATCACCAACCATGTATTTGCTGTTACCCCCACACAGGGTCCCTGTAGACATGGCATACAGTGTCTTTTTGCTCAATGCCATGATCCCTTTGGATTTGCAGAGCCTTCTGAAAGTTACGTATTTGTTGGGTAGAGGTCTATGATTGAGCCTTGCCTTACCACCTTACAACTTGTGAGAGCGAGCGAATTACTTCTCTCTCCCTCTCTTGTCTCGAGTGATTCAAAGACTATATACGTATGCAGCCTAACCATCATACAAACTAGCAGCTGCCTCTCTATTTAAACATTATCCAGCTGTAGGGATGGTACAATAAGAAGTTTGACAATGCGTCCTGATTCTTTTCTTACACACATCTAAATTCTGAAATGCCAACAGAAAAATGATACTAAAGTTTGTTGAATAGGACCAGATTTAGAGCATGGGAAAGATTTTCTAATTTGCACAAAACATTGAATCGTTTTCTCGGAAAATTCTGATGCTAGGTCTAGATTTAATCAAGAAAACTGGGGTACTGAATTGGTCTTTGATCAGTATTGTGTCGGTTTTATTTCCTTTTCCTTAATACAGGGACCAATCTTACAGTTCGGTTTTTATAGTAGATCAGTGTTGCCACTGATATCTACTGTGATACAGTAACCGAATTTCCAACAGATTTCTAGTTACAATGTACCATGCATGATGCTGTGCAACGCCTATGCCCATTCCCCCTTGATGATCAGGGAAGAGACTCTAGACAAGAAGGTGTTGTGCCATTCTAATAACTGTGTAACTTGGGAGGCCATGCTGATACACTTGGGCTCTGCACTATTTAGATTGCTTCAGTGTTCTCTGTTCTGTGACTGTTTAAGGTCAGGGATTAGAACTCTTCATAATCTGAAACCTTGAACTTTTCTCTATTGTTCTCAGGAAACTGTAGGTGCTTTTCATATTCTTCTTTCACTGTCTATCAACTCATCTTAAGTGGGTTGTTTAATCCTTGAAGATGAAGATAACTATGTTGATCCGAAACTTGTGCCGGCTACCAAACCACTACCAAGCAATCTATTTCAATACTTACCATTACCCTTTTTGCTGATAACCTGCAGATTTCTGGTCCGATTTGGTCTCTACTTGCCTGATCTAAATAGGAAACATCCATTCTTGAAGAGATCTCCATGCAAGTGCCACCCATGATCTCACCATTTGCCCTCGCCTGTAAACAATTCCTATCTTATTTTTGCACGCACAGATGCATCGCCGTGCCATGATCTGCAGAGCTCACACGGCTGTAAAGGAACGGGCACGCTTGCAGTTGCAGAGCTGTGCAGTGGGCACGGCCCTGCCCCTTTTGCATAGATTTGGGCCAATTAGTTGCTTGTTTGGGCGTGCACCTCGCTGAATCTGTCCCCATTAAGGGCCAGATCACGAGAGCGAGAGGAACAAGAACAAACCGCCCAGATTTTGGCCTCATGCTGCCGGGGCTGTATGGGCTCGGTCATGTGGGAAGAGGCGTCGCTTTCGCGGTTTCACTGTGTCCCGTTGGCTCCCTCGTAATAGATGATAGATGGAGATCAGGATCAAGCTGAGACGAGTAGAGAAGTGCTGAAGGGATAGCTAGTCTCTTTGCCTTGCCTGATTTGGTAATCGGCATGGAGAAGTACTGTTTGTTCTTTCTACCTTAAGGATTGGTGCATGCACCTCATCGTGAAACTTCTGGAGTATGTATATCTGATTTGAAGGGAGGAAAGTTTCACGACTGCTAAGAGCTAGATATTTGCGAGTATATCGATTTTTTCAATTTGGGAGGACAACAAAATTTTACTTTGGAGGTCACTGCATAGTGCAAAATGTCTCGAAGTAGCCAAAAGGATACCTATCTTTCAAACTTTCATTAGTCCTTGTGGTTTTACGAAACATGAAGGTGAAAATTAGGTACTTAATCAGCACCTTTTAGTTAAATGCTTTACATACAGTAAGAATAATTTAAATTAAATAAAGTGAATTATATTCTCATGATAAATCAAACCATTATTATTATTATATTTATTATATGTTTGTTAGGGTGGTTGTGCTACTATCCATATCTGCCAGTCCCCGTTAATTATACTGAAGATCGTGATGATGACGACAACTGTTTGGATTTGTCTGGAGCAGTAAAAACGGAATGAGTATCAGAAGTTACACAAATCTATGTGGGCTTCAGTCACTCACGGCGTAGCTTTTGCCTGTTGAATCCGTTTAATATTCTTTGCCTTACTCAATAAGGATAGTGAAGCTAGAGGAAGATACATCGTCTATGCTATCTATCTGTGTAGTGTGTACACAACCCACAGGGACCTGAAATATATTATATGTCTGTGTTTTTGTTCACTGAACCGGCTAATCATCAGCACTTATGCAGCTGTATTGGAACGTCTAGTTTGCACTTCACACTGGGGAATGAGATGGTTAAGAGATCGCATAGAATTGTTTCAGTCTAGTATGTGCATTAATATTTTTAATTTGTTTAGATTTCACCTTAGCCTAGTTATTATTTGCAGTCCTTCGACTCCAAGGGAGCTTGCTGCTGGGGAGTGAGTGAAACCTTTTGAGGACTTTTTACATGGGTACAGTTAGAGACCCGATTCTTTTCGGAATTATAAATGAAGAATAGCTACTCTTTGAACCAGTTTGGTGGGATTGGTTATGACTTATGATCATGACTATCCAAACCAAAATTAATTAAAGCTACTAGTTAACTAAGGACATAACAAAATCCCTGCTATCTCAGTTTAAGGCCGTATTTAAATCCCGATTGACTATTAGCTCCAATTTTACTCAGTTGATCCAAACATGAGGACTAATGGGTGGACTGATCGTTAGCCTACCCCTTTACTAGACAAGCAAAGGAAGCTATTACGGACTACAATCAGACATTCTACAAGAAAAGTCCAAATTACCCCGTGGATCTCAGGAACTAACTGTTAGACCAGGATCTAAACGGACACTAGCTAATTTAGTTAAGAGCAAAACAGGCTTTAACTACAGTTTAGACAACTATTGGTCCAGACTCCATATAAGCCACCAGCTAATTTTAGCCAGCAGTTGATCCAAACAGGGTCTATAGCTGCCAAATTAGTAAGGCCATTTGTGCTACAGAAACTCGTGTTTTGCCCTAAGCCGGAGGGCACGCTACAGTTCCAGCAGATGATTGTAAAGGTGATCAGCTGCTAACATATGGGTCATGCAAACCTGGGTCGAGAGACAGTCATATGTATCCCGGGGATCGGGCCGACTAGGAATTAACGTGTGCTTGCACAGCACCCGACGTGTTTTACTGTTCCCCTCCGATCTATAGTGATCTCCGTGTGTGTGTCTGTGAAAGGGATCACACACGAACGATCTACACGGCCTAGGCATCTCTCTCTCTCCCCTCACTCTGTCTCTTTATAAAAGGGACATGCCTTCCCCTGCTGTCCATGATCGCTCTTGCCTCTTGGTCCCTTCAAATTGCCATTCCAGCAACCTGCACACATCACACTACACCAGCTAGCTGCTGCACTCCATCTCATCCTGATCCCCGCTCATCCATCGCCTAGTACTACTAGCTAGCTACAGATCTATCTGGATCTCTCTTCGCTAGCTCGAGATCATGTCTGCCATCTACATGAGCCAGCTCTCCACTGCTCTATCTCTCATGGAGGGAGGAGATCACCACCAGGATCATCACCACCAGGGCCACTTCCAGGCTTTCACCATGCCAAAGGATCCCCCTCTCCTGTTCCCTTTCATGATCGGCAACAGCAGCACCAGTGACAGCAGCCTCAGCTACGGATCACCGGACCACCATCACCTGATGAGGCAGCAACAAGCTATGCTTGAGACTCATCATGTAAGTATATATGCGCCGAATTAACATGTTTTTCTTTCTTAATTTGCGGTCACTTCAACTCTCTCATTAACTAGCGCGTGATTTTTTGTACTACCAGATGATCGGTGGATCGTCGGCGACGAGTGTCTTTGCGACACCATTCCCAACCGTGGAGAGCATCCGCGACGAAATGATCGAGGCGTCCTCGTATGATCCATACGATATGGGGAAACTGTCGGTGGGCGGATCGATAGAAGCCGGCGGCGGCAACTGGACACCGCCAACCAAGATGAGGATCACGAGGAAGGCGAGCGCGGATCCCGGTGCCGGCATGGTGGTGAAGAAGCCCAGGAGAAGGGCGCAAGCGTACGAGGATATAAGCAGCCAGCCTAATCTAGGTGTTATTAGGGTGTGCTCCGACTGCAACACCACCAAGACGCCCTTGTGGAGGAGTGGTCCATGCGGCCCCAAGGTACGATTTATTCCATGCCTGCCTCTTCAAGAGCTCTCATATGGTCCTTGCACTTTGTAGATAGAATTAATTAAAGATATGATCAGTTGCAAGTTCGTCATAACCGTAACTTCTTTTTCCATGGCGCAGTCGCTTTGTAACGCGTGCGGCATCAGGCAGCGGAAGGCGCGCCGGGCGATGATGGCCTCCGCAGACGGCGTCATCAAGCCCAGCGACGCCCTGGCCGTGCACCCAAAGGTGAAGAAGGACAAGAGAGCGGACGTGGACAGGTCGCTTCCGTTCAAGAAACGGTGCAAGGCGGTGGTCCAAGACCACCATGTCGTCGTCACTGCTCCTGCGGCTGACAAGGCCGTCGTCGTCCAGCAGCAGGCCGCCACCGCCGAGGTTGGTGACGCCGGTCTGAGCAGCAGGGACGATCTTGTCGACAACATTGGGCTCATCAGCTGGAGCAGACCGCCGGCAGCGCCTGCCGCCACCGCGTGCAGCAGCTTCCGGCCGTCGACTCCGGTGCAGCATGACGAGATCACGGACGCCGCTATGCTTCTCATGACGCTGTCCTGCGGGCTTGTCCGGAGCTGACGATCCGCCTCTATCGACCACCGCAGGCTTTTTGCAGCGACCTAGTGCATGCCTTAGGCTGTTAGCGTTACCGTCCAAGCTCTAGTGTTTTTGTTTCTTTGGCTTCTTGTTCTTGTTGCTAGTGTAACGTAACCTTGTGCTACTGTTCCAGTCATGTGATTCGTTCGCGTGAGAGAGAGACAAGAGTTTGAGATAGGCCAGCAGAGGCACGATGAAGATCACGAGGGGAGTAATAAGCAGGCATATATAATCTAGCTACTAGAAAATATAGCTGGGATGTCATTCCATATGCTGTGTGAGTTTCAATTCCGAGTGTAGCTTTTTTGATACTACAAATATGCATGTATCTTTGTTCTTTTTTTTTTGTTGAGTTTCTTGTAATGGAGGCAATGGCAATACCATGGACGACAGAGGGATCAAATTTACGAGTTGTGGTTGCTCATCGGGACTTGTTCATGACTTTTTCTCCTAATGATTATGTCAGTTATGTCCTGCTTTAAGTTGTGTCAGCTAGAGCTAGGTCCTCCTTTTAAAAGCTTTTGATGCAACATTCTTCTTTATCATATGGGATCTGGGTACATGTGGATAGTGTTGTTAGTATCTGCTAGTTTATGCTAGCAGAGAAGTTTAGCCCCTACTTATTAATAGGGTGCACTTTGACGTCAACTAGAGTGGCTTTTGTCCTGAGAGGTTTAGGCCAGTCTCAGTAGGGACTTCATTTGTATCAAATAGGATGACACATTAGCAAAAAGGATGACATAACGGTATAATTAATATGAAAGGATAAAACTCAGTTTGACATTGTTATCATACTGTACGAAACTCCAATGAAACTCCCACTGAGCGCATAAAGTTTCATTCTAACATATTTTGACCAATCTAAATGCAACAACGAGATTCTAAGTTAACGATATAACTTTGTCTATGAAATCGTGAGATGAAACTATGCATCGAGAGACATTATTTCATCAATCAAACTAAATCTTCAAATCTGATGTGACACTCTTGGAGAGTCTCAAATGAAACTATGCATTGAGACTGGGCATAAACTTATTTTCTCTAACTAATCCCGGGAAGCCCCAAAAATTCCAAAACAGGTAGGGGTTGAGTGCAATACTCCCTCCAAAATTCAACTTTGATTGTGATTTTCAAATAGAAGAAAATTTCAAGTGAAATAAATATCATATAAAAATCTATAAATATGATTAACTATTACATGTTCCTAAACTAACAAATACTTTTGAAGTTATTGTTAGTCAAAATGTACAAGTTTGGCTGGAACCTTGCCCGAAACAACATATGTTTTGTAGATTGAAAAGGAGTATTGGAGAGCTCCAATTCGACAAGCAAGCCCATTCTATA
The DNA here is from genome assembly GCA_031894775.1 of Chloris gayana. NCBI lineage: Eukaryota > Viridiplantae > Streptophyta > Magnoliopsida > Poales > Poaceae > Chloris > Chloris gayana. Next base: position 508,238 of record JAUNZO010004415.1, read on the forward strand.
TTTCATTGTTCATCAAAATTATCTATATACTTTCATAGACTTGCTTTCAAAACTTCTTCATTGTATCAAACACATGCATATAGATGACATGCTTCTAATAATATGTAGCTATATTTTTTTATTCAAACTTATTACTACAAATCCCTGACACAAAAGAAACATGATCACAAATTAGTTGTTTCACCTCCCTTTATACCGAGGTTTTTTTTTTGAAACACAGGCAGGAGCACTGCCATTCATTAAGATTTATGGCAGCGACTGAGTTGTTGAAGTTGATGGCAGTGAGATTGAGGTTGAGACCATGCATGTCTTGTTTCATATACTAGCTTCAGTCCTCTTTTGTTCAGCTTCCCAAAGTCAATATAAAAATAGATAGGGAGTAGTAGGTTGTGAGTTGTGAGTTTTTTACTTTTGAGTTTTAAAAATATGTGTCTTATAATTTATTGGTTGTTAAGACTGTGTGAAGAGATGTTATTATGTAATGATACCACAAATTAATATTTACATTACTCTCTCTTCAATAAAGGTGTAACATAATGTAACTGCTATATGTGCATATTTTGTACTAATGATTTGTTGTGGATGTCATGGAAATAGTGAGACCAAGAAAGGATAAAAAAATTTACCATTGTTTTTTTCCCTTGAGTCCCATAGAGGGGTTGATTTACCAGACATCCTATCAATTACCAATGGGTCTTCCGCAATAAGTTTCTAGAAATGGCGGAAATAACGCTTTCAAGGTTTGTAGAATTGCAAGAAAGAAAGAAAAATGTTATACCATAGAAAATTTGAATCGAGCATTAAATTTGTGAAGTACCTCCGGGCATTTCAATCAAGTTTTTGTGATCATTTTATAATCGTTCAATACGTCTATAGACATAACCAGTGGAGAACGAAAAGCCCATGGAATATACCAATAAGGAACTTGAGAAAAAAAATATACAAAGGATATGTACAAGTTGACTGTAGCATGCATGGCTGATGCACACAGTGCTATACTTGATCACAAGACGGCATGGGCGTACGATCAACGAAAACCAATCAAGTATTTTATTTTTCACCCATTATTACTCACTTATAGAGACAAGTATAATAAGTCAAAGAGCCTGCAAGCTTTGTTTCCTACAGAAAGAACAATAGCATGCATGCAAAATGCAGCACTGTCGATCGATCAGTAGCGGACCAGTAACACAGTGTCAGGGCGAGATTTCATTTGAAGGAAATATAAAGACGAGATCCGCTGCCCATGATGCTCCTGTCAGTATGCTACAACTCGGTGGTTGTAGGTGTACGCTACGTATACATGTGCGGACGAGCTGTTAGCTTGGTGGTAGAGGCGCCGGCCGGTTGGCAGCCCACTCTCGTCTTCTTTAGACAAAGTATTAGGGAGAACTCACGTCATAATTCACACGATCAGTGTTGAGTCTCCGTGTATGGTTGGTCAGGTATTTTGTCAATCAAATTGCATGAGAAAGTCTTCTTTCTTAACAAAAATTGTCTAGGCACTGTCCTATTCTCCGCGGGTCGAGTTTCTTCTGTAGTATATATATGTCTCCGCCAGTTGAGACTTGAGACTTGAGGAAACGGTACAATTAGGACAAACCTGAATGGGCTTATATTTGAGATTGGTGGAATTACCTATTAGTAGTTAATTCGGAAAGTTTGACACACTAATGAGAATTCTGAAGCACGCAAGAATGAAGCAGATCGTCATGCTGACATTGTTCTTGTTTGTGCTGCCTGCCGCGTTCCAGTTTGCACCACCCGTTCACGATCGGATGAGATGAAAGATCGTTGAAACGGACCAACCAGAGAAGTGATTAACGAGCAGGGCCACCAAAATAAAAGTACGGGAAGCCAGCAGCCATCAGAATCTGAAGGAGGAAGAAAAATATCTGACGAGACGAGACGCAGACGGCTGAACACGATCACCCTGACAAGACGTACGCATCCTCGGCAACCTAGCTAGTAGCTAGAAGCCTCTCAAGAGCTAGCCACGGGGAACGGTTTCGGTGACCCCGGCACGAAAAAGGCGCGCGGCGTACTCTTCTTGCGCCACCGTACGTGTGTGGCTGCCAGCCGCCGATCACCGGCCGGACTCCAGGACGACGACACACGCCGCCCGCCATTGGTCGAGACACGGTGGGGTGGGGAGGTGTTCGAGAACACGCCGTTGCTTTCCCGTGTGTCCGATCCTGTTTTTTTCCGTGCGGGTTTTTTATGTGGATTTCGCTGCGTTTCTCCGCGGCGCCGGCGACCTGGAGGCCACGGCGCCGCACGTCCGGTGAGGCGGACGGGTCGTCGCATGCGGCGGCCGTCGCCGTCGTGTCGGAATGTTGACTGCTCCCGTGTGGTTGTTTTGAGTAATTGTTCCTTGGATCGTCCCCGGGAGCGTGTTGTGACGGCTCGAGTGATGGCCCGACGGGCGAAGGGTTAAGCGGGCTAAAATGGGGGTGCTTATCGTGTTATCTTGGTTCGCGGTGCTGCCTTATCCGGGCGCCCCGAATCATATCGAGATCTCGGCTCTCATATCTTGTATGATCTGCGGCGGTTTGTCCTCAATCACACGGAGACTTCCGCATGGAATTTTCCCAAAAGGAGAATATGTATTCACGTTTGGTCACATGTTTACTTAATTAATTATTATCTCGAAACACTAGGTTCTGTTATTTTTAGCATCAGAACCTCATCGTAACTTCAGCTACAATAATATCTTCCATTTCACCCCAAAAAACATAGATCTCTATACATGTTCACTGAGTTCAAAAAGTAGTACTAGTATAAATGCAACATGCAGAAAAGTCAACATGACTGAAGTGCTTCTTTCAAGCTACAGACAGACTTTGACCTGGTGGTGCAACCTCGTTGCTTACATGATCTTGGAGGTGCACCTACAAAAACCTATCCTAAAAAATAGCAAAGAAAGAACAAATGAAATACTATGTCCTATATGTCCCCGAAACCAATTGATAAAAAAAAATCAAATCAATCAGACGACTCAACGAGCGAGGATCCAAATATCCAGATGCTAAGGACGCTACTGGCCGCACAGGCCCTGTCATACGTGCACGCACGTCCACTGCAGCGAGGCGGCGGCAAGAAACCGTCAAGTTCTACAGGGAATCAGAGGCGTCGGCGGCGGCAGGGACGAAGATCCCCTGCCCGGGCGACAGAATCGCGCGGGGATCGTACTTGCGCTTCAGAGCTTGGACCCTGTCCCATTTCTCCCCAAAATGCCGCCTCCACCCGTCCCGCGACGCGTGGTGCGGCAGGTACTGCTTGCACCCAATGCCTTCCCGGTCGCAGAACTCGAGCACCGCCGCGTTCTCCCGCTCCAGCCGCTCCAGGTCGCCGGCGGCCACCGCCGACCGGAGCAGCCCGACGGCGTAGAACAGGTCCTCGCCGTCGTCCGCTGGCGGCGCGACCGCGGTCATCCGGCCGTCCCACCTGTCCCTGTTCATCGGGTACATGAGGATGGGGCCCACGGGCTTGGCGTCCCTGAGGGCGCCCTTGAACACGCCGGCGTCGAAGTCGAGGATGCGGGAGCCGGGCACGAAGAGGTTCAGCCACGGGTGCGGCACGTCCCACACGCCCGCCGACCGCAGCTTCTGCTCGTCGCGGCCGACCCGGTCCAGGAACTCCACGTACGAGACGTCCCTGGTGAACGCGTGCCCGGGAACAAAGCTCAGGTCCGCCAAAATCGCGTCAAGTCTCTGGTCCACGTGGGCAGCCGTGTCGTCGTCGTAGCACATTGCACCCTCGACGTAGTAGATTGCGCCGGCACGAGTCTCGACGGCGAGGCTGGCGAGCCGGTCGAGTTCGGAAGCCGAGAAGAAGGACGACGACCGGCGGCCCTCGGTGAGGGTCCGGTTGAGCTGGACTTGGCCCTCGATGTAGTCGAAGCCCGGTTCGCCTCCGCGTCTCGATACGAGCAGCTCCTGGTCACCGGTGAATGATCTCACATCGGAGTAGGCCAGCCGGACCCAACGGACCCGTTTCGGAGCGCGTTCGAGCGCAATCCGAGCCCGAGTTATGACCCCAAACTGACCCAGCCCGCCCAACGCCGCGAAGAACAGGTCCGGGTTCGTGTCCGTCGAGCAGGTGATCGTTTCCCCGTCCCTGCAATTATTAACAAGCCAATGTTCATTAGTTAATTGCGGGTTCCCCTACTCGTGGATGCTATTAAAAGAAATAGCAAACGGTCAACTACACATAAAAAGTGTCCAGCACGAGACTCACGCACTATACCTGCCACCACGTCAAGCTCGAGCACGTTGGCGATCTGCGGGCCGTGCCGGAACGCCTGCCCGCCGATGCCCCCGTTCGAGAGCGTGCCGCCGACGGTGATGCGCAGGTAGTCCGTCCACACGCGCGGCGCGAGGCCGCGCTCGAGCGTGGCGCGGAGGACGTCGATCCACAGCTGCTCGCCGCCGACGTCGGCCCAGGACCCGTCGGACGACACGTTCACGCGGTGACCGTGGTCACCGCGGCCCAGCGAGCGCATGTCGACGACGACGCCTCCCGGAGCCAGCGCCTGGCCTCGGGCCGAGTGCCCGCTCCCGCGCGGCGCCACCGTGAAGGGTATCGGCTGGGCGAGCGAGAGCCGGATCAGGCCGGCGATGTCGGCGGCCGAGGTGGGATGGAACACCCCGTTCGGGATGGCTTCGACAATGTGGCCGAAGTCTGACGAGGCCTCGGTGGTGGAGTCGTGGTCGGTGCGTAGTCTTGACAGAACGTCCAGTGCGAAGAGATCATCGTTGGGGAGCGTACTGCCGATTACCACACGCTGCAAATGAGTGATGGTGCAGAGGAAAGTGGTGACAGCAAGGAATGTAGCTAAGCGAGCCTGCGGCATGTTGGTGCAACAGGTTGGGACGGAATCTAGGAGGCTTGAGTTTGCTGTTTGCATGAGATCCTTGTATGTGGGCATGTGGCACAAGTTCAGGAGACACTGCACATTTATAGTTGATGGCGGGGTATTTTCAATTGGGATTCCTTTGAAATTTCAGCTGGTTGACTTCAGGCAAAAAAACAAGATCCTAATTAACAATTAAGAACAAAAGTTTCAGTCATCGCCGGCTCCTAGCTTGACCCTGAATAATTGTCGGTCAATACAAAGTAATAATGAAGGAAACCTTTCCCCTTTTTTTATATACGAAACATAGACACTGCCACTCGTATACATGCACACACTCTCACTAAAAACACATCATTCAGAGGCTACATTGACATATTTTGGCATGGATAAAACTCGTTCTACAGTAGGTGCCTTGTATTGAAGGGAAAGGTGCATTTCCCTTGTCCCCCACATCAGGAACCAAAAACTGGCGTACCTACGCTCACCTAGCTACGGAAAGCGAAACTCTGTGGGATATCATTAATTCGCTATGCATGGTTCATGTGGTACCACTTGTCAAACATTCGATGATTTCAGTTAAACTATGCTAGTCCATTAATCTGATGAATAAGATAAGTGGAAAGTTGTTATCTCTTGTAGAAAAGTCAACTGTTCATCAAAAGAAAAGGGGAAATGTCGGCATCTTCAATTGGGTATTTGCAAGGGTTTGATTAGGATTAACACTATGGTATGTGTAAGAAAATTTTGTTATAATATAGATTTGAGCATTAACATCATTAGTAGATTGCATATAATCCTAGATGACATGTAAAAAAAAGACTATCCTGATATGATAGACTTTAAGTCTAGTTTTGTTCTCTCGCAAAAAAAAGGTCTAGTTTTGTTGTTACAATTCTAGTAAAAAGCTTGTACGATCATTAATATAATTCTACAATGTCATAAACTCATAATAGTTATTTCCTTGCAAAATAGCATCGACATAAATAAAAATTGCTTGCTTCAATTTTCTACAATAGGTCAGCTTCATGTTGTGTAGTAAACAAAGTTAAGGTTCACAGGTTGCTGCATCCACGTCGAGTAAGATACAATAAACATTAAAATGTTTCAACAAAGTATACTTGTTGTTTTGTCCATCCTAATTCTGTATCGGTACTCCACGAATTGACTTTGATGATGCACTTAATTTTATTCTGAAAGGGTGGCTTTCCTTCAAAAAGGTATTCTTTTTTCTTTTCAATAGAGATTAGGTCTATGTAAGGAATGACTTTCAGACATCGTACCAAGTTTTGTATTTCATAAGCATATCATAACTTTGTCAAATACCACGAATGGGCAAGAGAATAAGGCATAGTAGAGGCGAGAGTTCATGCAGTCAGCTCAGGCGGCGGAATAGAAAACAGAGTTTCAGACGGCAGTTTTAAACGTCCATAGAGATATCATTATGTATATAAGCATAGTTTGTTAAGGCCTACTTGTATTGATTATCGGAACAAATCGTGGTTGGAGATATGTCAACTTAATGATGAGATATAACCTCAAAGAATTAGTGGCGGTCATCTAAGAATTTCCTCATTTTGTTAACAAGTGAATAAATCTCAACATATGTGGTAATGGCAGCCATATACAAAATATATATAAACAAAATAAATAGTACACATCCATCAAATTTTATTTCAAGTCAATGGTAGCGTGGAAACTTGAGCATTTTTTGCTTGTTATTTAACTTGGAAACTTGAGTACATGAAAAATAATAACCTGCAGAAACTTTCAAGGCCCGCATTGAGCCGAAACTGTGCCGGTAAAGAAAGGAAAAGCCTAAACTGGTGCTCTGAACCCGGACAGGATGACTTTGAGCAAAGGATGAGAATAGGCCAGTACTGATGAGATTTGAGTTTCTATTTTGTTACAACCTTACCTTTTTTTTTCCTCCAAATTGTTTAAATCTCTATTAAGCAATACGTATATAGATTTATATATTTAGTTGAGTTGGTCTTATGCATAAAAATTGCAGGATCCATTATTAACTTTCTACGCATAGAGTTTCTAATCCAGATATTCATAAAAGAAACAGAGATCACAGTGGAGTGCAAATTCCAGGAAAAAAAAAACAGCTGCAGAATTCATCAGAATCAACCTACTACCTTAAAAGCTTCCGATCTGACAGGAATAGTACACAGCAGGTATTGAAATGCAATCTACAGAACCAACTCTGCTATACCAAGTCCGGCAACCACACCTAATGCTAATCTCACCTGAGTAGCGAGTAGTGGTAGAACATACTAGTAGTAAGGACAATACCGAGATCGTAATATACACTGAATAAAGTCACGGCAACGGCAAAGGCGCCGGCATCCGGCGGGTCTGGTGTCATCAGTAGTGGTTCCTCCACTTGTAGCGGCGGAAGAGGTCCTCCGTCTGCGCGTTCCGGAAGGCGCTGCAGCCGATGACGTAGACGAAGATGAGCGCGATGGTGGCGACGAGCAGCGCGACGTTGGCCTTGCGCCACTCCTGGCGCAGGCCGCCGAGCACGCCGGCCTTGCAGGAGTTGCAGCCGTAGCAGAGCTGAGCCGGGTCGTTGCCCCACGCCGCGCAGTCCCCGTCCGCCGCCGGGTTCGCCGGGCTCGTCCACACCGTCGGGCTCACGTACGCGTACCCGCACACCGTCGGCGGCTTGCAGCAGCCGGACTGCACACAGGGGACCGATCGAGAGGGCCGGTTAGAATTACAGGACACGGAAGATTCGTACTACAGTAGTACAGCGATGCATAATGCTTCCGTGCGCCGGCCCACATGGCACATGGCTGCTCTCACACCTAGGCATGATGGACACATTGACAGGTCACACACTAACAAACCTTGTGGTGGCATCAGCTGTTCCCGTTTAGTTATGACAGTGTTTTGCATTTTTTTTCTTAGAAAAACTGCGCGTCATTAGATTAAGAAGAAGATCCGAACCGAGCCAAAGATGGCTTACAAACTTTAGTGAACAGCAGCAAGCGCGCCTGTCAATAAGAAAAACAACCGCTGTCGATCTCTACTCAGGACAGCCTCTAAAGTTGGAACGAGAGTAGTAGCAACTTGGCAGTTGCAGCAATATAATGCGGTGGGACTTTGCAAAGTTGGAGGAACCTATGGACAATTCTAGTACCCAACTTTCCTCCTCAGACCCCACAAAGATTGTTCCTTGATTCCTCCTGCTGTGCTAGAGTACTCGTTGCAGCAGCGACTTTGTTTGTCACTAGGAACGAAACTACCAGACACTTTACTGCTCAACTATTTACCAAGTTGTTAATTGAGGGTTGTATTTCACATAATAAGGCAATATAGTCCATGACTTTCCAATTACCAGCAATGATAAAATCAATAGTGTCTCTTCCTAGAGCTAGAAAGAGGAGTAAAAATCCTCGCCAAAAAAAAAAAGAAAAGGAAAGAGGAGTAAAATGTGATTAATTACCTGGATCGGGGAGAGGTGCGCGGCGAAGAACTGCTCGGGCGCGATGAATGTGGTGTCCTGCGCGAGCTTCCTGCAGGTGCCCGACGCGGCGATGCAGGCCCGGATCCCCTCCCACCGCGCCGGGTCGTCGGTGACGTAGCCGCGCAGCCAGGCGGAGTATCCCTCGAGGCGGTAGTCCTCGTATCCGCGGCCCGGGACGGGCTGGCCGCCGGAGTTGCGGGTGACGGCGAAGGCGAAGACGAGGAGCGCCAGGAGCAGCGTGATGAGGGCCGCCATGGCGAAGAGGTAGCAGGCCAGCAGGCCCTTGCGGTTCCAGTAGGCGCCCAGGAAGCCCATCAGCGCGACGAGCAGGAGGAGCCCGCCCAGGACGGCCACGGGCCACCGGGCCAGCCGCGCGCAGTCCTCGCCCTGCTTCGACGCCAGCCACAGCCCCGTCGCGGCCACCGGGATCGTGCACAGCAGGGCCAGGAAGTTGATGCACGCCGTGATGTTGTTGCTCACCGCCATGGCCGGCCGCCGGGACGGGTCGGTGGGAGACGATGCGAGTCGTCAGCAGCCGCCGCGGGTAGCTAGCTTCAGGGGAACGGAGAGTGAGTAGGAGTGAGCTGAGTGTGAAGGTGAGCTGAGTTTCAGCTTTGCTGGCTTTCGTTTTCTTGGTGACGCGGTGAAAGGAGACTTTTCTTTGCTCCTTTCGTGGGAAAGTTCTATCCGTTGCTTTGCAGTTGGGGAAAGGACGACTCGGACTCGGGAGTAGGGTAACCAGCAGGGGCTTGTGGAAGATTGTAGCCGCCTGCGCTGCGGCGAGGTAACCAGCCTCTTGGGATCGATTTCGATGGCGGAATTGGCACGCGTTATCTGGTGCCAACCGTGTTCTGTTGTGCTTCTCGTCCGTCGTTCTCAGGCAGGGGCTTGCTCTTGCTGTGTAGTGACGTCACATTAACAGAAGAGGTAGCAAGGCCAGCGTCAGTGCGGCATTTGCTGGGCAAGATGAGTACATGTGAAACTTCCTTCACTTGGGGACTGCTGCGAGATCTTGCTAGCGTGCGGAGGAGGAAGGTAGTGAAAGTCCCTGAAAATTTACTGTTGACCAACCGGTGCCGACGGCCACGTGAGGCCACAGCCCGGTAGGCGCCATGATAGGAGCACGGCTTGAGGAATGGAAGTGCGCATGGCTCCGTTCCGCGGGCGCACGTGGCGCGGCCGGCCGCCTACCGCGTCCTCCGGAACCGGAAGCGCCGCTACGGCACCGCCCAAGCCAAGACCAGGGCGGCGCCTCGGTCACCGGAGCCGTCGGCCGATCGATCTGCCACGGCGAGTGGAAAGAGTGGAGACAGAGGCCCAAGGCCGTCAGATCAAGGGTGACCGGGCCGAAACCGCTGGGCATCCTCAATCTGCCCGATACGGGCCCAGGTAAGATGGGTCTCGGATGGGCCTACTAGTTACTACCATCTTCTCTCACCTGCCGATTCGTTAGGCCTATCTTCCTTAACTTTTGCAGGCCCAAGGTAAGAGGTAACTTGGCGAGAAGCTCCCGGTGCATGCCCGCGTCCACCGAACAGGCCTGGCCTCTTCGGCGCCGGCGACGGTACCTGCTCTGCTCACCCTACTCGCGCGCGGCGGCACGCGTCTCCGGCGGCTACGAAGGGGAGGCAACCGCGCCGCGCGCTCGCCGTCCTATGAATTCTGGTTCTCGTTCATCTTCTCCTCTCTCACCCCCAAATAACCAAAAGTCCTATCGGCTCGTAACTTCCGGTTTTCGTCGCCAGTTAAGCGGCTGCTTTATTTTCTTCATGCAATTTAGGGCTCAATTAATGGGATTTAGATGATTGTACATGATAAATTGGACCCATAATTATCTGTAACCTGCTTGGAAAAATCTCTTCACCATTGGTAAATTGGTAAGAATTGCCATGCTTTTCCCCCTGCCAGTTATAGCAAGGATAGTGCTGGTTCTGGTTCTGTCATGGGATTAGATCGATGAGTGCAACAGGAAAAACGTGCTAAAGTGCTGTTCTATTCTATCTATATTTTTTGACCGGTGTCGTTGTTAACGTCTGTCACCTCTCATGTTTCACGGCGGCCTTTAGCCGCGGTCATGTTTGGGGGATACCGGTAGTTTCGATTCACGCAGTTTTCAGGTATCTTCCCATTCAGCATCAAGTGTATATCATCAGTCATTCTCTCCTCCATGCCGACCATGCGCGACGCCGATGTCGAAGTTTGTGTTCAACGCCGGGCGGTTTATCTCGTTAGATAAGATCGTGCAGAATTTTCAAGGCCAAGATTTCAGTAACCTTTTTCACGTCCTTGTCACCAATCAAAGCTAACTGTATGGTTACATATTCTCCAGGAAATGGATAAGGAGAACAACTTAAATGCCAAGGTGACAAATGAAGCTCTGCCTTCTATGCCTACGGAGCTGTTGTATAGAAGCAAAATGTTGGGAATTCAAGAACGCAAAGTATTCTTCTGTGCGCAGTCCTCTCTTATCCCCGTCCATGGGGCCTCAGGTACTGCATTGGATTTGCTATCATTGACCTGATACTTGTCCCAATCAGCCTGGCCCTACAGTTTATTGTCACAACTTTGAGATGGACCATTCGTACATTATGGTACCCTTGTAATGCAGTTGCTGAAGTGTCGATCTCATCCATTGAGATTATTGCATTTTTTCTTTTTTTCTGATGAATATATTTCAGAATCATTTGTACCTAAAAGAGTAAAGGAGGAAAGTAAGGAATTATAAAAACTAATCCCATTCACCCAATCCACTTGATTGTTATATTTATTGACAAGTGGGGTCATGGGTAGCTTTGATGCTATTAGGATCCACCATGTTGATTAGATTTGAAGATTTTTCAAGCAACAATTCAGGATACACCTCACAAGAAAGGTGTCTATTCTGCTTTTCCTATTTTATTTATTATCATAAGCCGTGGTCCCTGGCTCCCCGATAAAACCTACACTTTGCTCCAGTTAGCTAACATTTGTATGTCTGATGCCCTTTTTTGTAGATGATACATGTTCGTAACAATTGTAGTACATAGTTACATTACAGCAGATGTCAAGCCACTTTGGCATGTATTCCAAGTAAAACGGGGTGGTTGTGTTTGGTTCTGGTTCAGTATCTTTGTTACCGAACTGTCCATGTTCAAGCTGAACTGGTTCTCTGTGTCATTTTTTAACGAATAAGCTGGTGGTTCTTTCCTGCCAATTGAGCAGTCTACAGCAAATGGATAGGTCAGTGATGAATCATTGGTGAGCTGCTGGCAGCCATTGTGGACATATGCTGGAAGAAGGAAGCCACATCAGGGAAAGCAGTGCACGGACTAACACGATCAACAGGTGGCACTATCTTTGTTCAGAGGACAACTAACCTGTTGTCTGTTTTCAGCTGGTTTTCGAATGATGGTGCGACAGGCTTAACCAGGGATCAGACTTTTTTTTAAATGCAAGGCAGGAGCACTGTCATTCCTTAATATAGAAGGGGATCAAACTTTGAAGCTGAAATTTTAATTGTTTTGATATCTGTATTAGAGTGTCGAATTTTGTCCATGAGACCATTAGGCCAACTGCCTCCTGCATTGCTGTCATCAGATTGCAAGGAGTCTGATGTTTCTGTCTTGGAAGGATGGTTGTTGAAAGACTAGAAACAGTTTATAACGGTTCTGCAGGTCTCTTAGTCCAATTTATGTTGGCACAATCCACAAGTTCATAAGTTTTCCGAGTTTGCTTACTTGTCAAATCATTTACTTCCTCTCCAGACCTGACTTCCAGGACTGTGCAGTGGTGGCTGGACAGATAAGAATTCCATCCAGGGTGGGGCTATCAGGAAGTGATTGAAGTTCAAACTTTGGATAAGGAAATTGCGTGAGGCAAACTGCTAGCAAGACGGATACAGTAGCATGGAGCATGTATCTTATCCAATATCAACACTTTCATAGGTGCAGATTCTACGATTCTTTGCCTGCCATTCTCCTTTCTGTTTGGGACTTTGAGTAAGCATACTAGCATGTGCTTCTATATTAAATAATGGTTGCACTTGTCGAATTTTGTGGAACAGAACCTGTTGAATGGGACAAGAGGCCTCAGCGTTGAAATTTGTCGTCAGATCAGTCCAAAACATACTATCATACTCTGTTGAATATAAAAAATGTCAAATATGAATATTGTATTGTATCAAGCATGATTGGGTGTGGATAAGAGGTCTCAGTATTTTCTTTTCTGTAGATAGATTGGGTTTGGATCATCAGTTGGGAAGAGTTGGAGCTGCTATGCCTTTGGGAAAAAAATATTCGGCAAAATTTCACCTAAATGTCGCATTTATTGGTGAGGTCCGATATAATTTTTACCACTAACATTTCATAATTGACTATGACACGAAAATTGCTCTTAGTATATATGCAACTATGATAAATTATAGATTAAAGACAATTTATTTTTAAATAATGTAAATAATTTTAAAATAGTTAACTTTTCACCAAAAATTCGTGTACCTAAATTGTTTTCCTATGCAACCTAGAACCTTGAAATACATCCTTTTTCCTTGTCAGGTGAAGTTGCAAAAAAGTGCCCAAGAGGTTTCCTTTTTCTTAATGAACCAACACGTAGAGGATATAATGATATATCATGGAAGGAACTGGGGTTAGTTGCATTTTTGTGGTGATGAATAAGCTTGTATGTAGCATGTTGGCAAATCTAAAACTCTTATACTAGCTATCTCTATATTAGTCGATCCTGTTATGCCTGCAATGTTAGAAATTTGTTGCAATGATCTCTCTTGGTCCATATAGCTGTAGTGTTTGCCAGATATGTTAGTGACAATCTGAACTCCTTGTGAAGTGTGATAGGATCTGCATTTTTGCATCTCTCCTTTCGTTTCCTGCATTTATTAATACTAGTCATGAAGAATTTTTGAACCTTGACTCTTCCCATGGCCCTAAAGAGACGATAAACAGATAACATTTGGATTTGGGACACAGATGTTGTAAGGCTCATGATTTCGCTGTAGATGTCATTGGTGGAAAACACATGGAACCGTCTTTGTATACATATGGATGCTGACATTTTTTTTAAAAAAAGTAAGGATGTTGACATTTTATAGCTGCATCTTTGTTACTACCTGTCACCATTGCTTTCTGAGAGTTTGGCATCTTGCAGTTGCGGTGAGAAATTGCAGAAACAGAAAAACGTCAGCAGAATATATATTCTATTCTTCAGATAAAATGGGGAATATGAAATTTGTATGCTCCCCAGATCCTTTCACTTGTTGGTTACCGATAGTCTAGTTAAGGCTACTAACCTTTTTCGTGACTAGAGAGGTTCATAACTGTTGGACCCATAGACCTGTTTTGCCTTTCTTCAATCTACTTGATTTCATCATGTACGTTGCACAAGGGAAAAGAAGAGAACATATCCTTTTTCTTCTATTGACCATTTGTCGTACGAGATGCCTTTTTAACAATCCACATGCACCATTTGAATCGTTAATTTGGAACGTCCTTGCTAGAATATTTTCTTAGGGAATGGAGTTCTCATGTGGTACAAGGTCAAAATATTATGAGTTAGTAATTTGGTTAATACTCGAATACAATTGTTGTCAATAATCCACCAAGCTCACCAACATTGGTTAATCCTTGATGGATATATAGCAAGATGCTTCTATATAGTGCTGTTTTGGGGCTGCTATCACAACTGTTACTCTGTTAATGGCACTGAACACTGAAGCTTACAGTTCATGCCATTTATATTATCGATATATACTAAGCTGAACAAATCTTCAGATTTTTCATGTCAATGACACCTTATTGCTTAATTGTAGTCTGCAAGTCCTGTAAATTTCTTGAACTTTATATTGTTTGGACTGATGAGAGGCACTTAGAATATCTCAAATATAAATTTACTAGGACAAAGCCATATAGTTATGTTTAGAAATTTCAGTGCTTATATTGTATTTTCCTTCAAAATAAAGGAATCCAATGGCTATACATGATTCATGATTATCTATAGTCTATGTTCTCAAGGATACTGCAGATGCGTAATGATATAGGCATGGATGATGGATTAATGCTTCTTGATCAAGCAAGAAATTTAAGACTTTCGGTTGCCTAATACATGACTCCATGTTATCAAACATCATGTCACTTGAGCTGTCAGTCCAGAGAACTTGATATCTCTCACAATCCTATCCAACTAACTGCTACCAAGACCAACTGAATTAGCAGTTCGATGGTTACTTGCATATAAAAAGAGCAAGTGTTGCATCTTTATCAACTTTTGAATTGGATCACTATCTTCAATGTTTAACTTCGAGGAAATATTCCATGCACACAAAGTATGTCCGATTGGAAAATGAGCACGAAATTTATCCTTCAATAATTGGACAATCAACATCACACTCGGAAGTGTCTGTTTGAAATTCTTCCGGCTATTTAAATGCTTTCATATTGCATTAGGATCAGGGATATGACATGCCTTCCATTTTTATGCAGGGGAAGAAAATGATAACACATCATACCCTCATCATGAAGAACACAAACTCACTTTATGTGGTCCCATCTATGAATATAAGGCTTGCGGTTCAAGCATTCTTTAGGCTACTCCCAGCTGCCAATTCATGGATTCCTTCATATCTTGAGCCTAACTTCGGTATATTTAAAAAAAACTCGACCTGCGGGGGTATGACGGCTCCCGGGCATTTTGTTAAGAAGAAGACCTTCTCACGCAGGTCGAAAAATTTCGAACCCTCTCCCCAAACCATACGTAGGGACTCAGCTGGCGCTTGTGAGCAGTGGCGCGAGTCTTATACCATACGCTTTGATTTGGGGAGAGC
Organism: Chloris gayana; assembly: GCA_031894775.1. Classification (NCBI taxonomy): domain Eukaryota; kingdom Viridiplantae; phylum Streptophyta; class Magnoliopsida; order Poales; family Poaceae; genus Chloris; species Chloris gayana. The sequence continues at coordinate 523,382 of JAUNZO010004415.1, forward strand.
GAGGGAATTTTTTACCGAACCCCGGGTGAGACACCTGCGTGAGCCAACGCTCGAACGCGGGTGGGCGCGCTGGGAACGACCACGCTGGCCAACCGAGCCGCAGCTCGGTTCTCAACTTCGGTATATTTACTCTCTTGCGCGATAATCCTTTATACATTATTTTGAGCCTAATTTGCTACTGACCATGAAAATCGATCAAATAGGACAAGTGTGCAAATGAAGGGTATTTCGTTTGTGCTGATTGCTGATCAATAGATTTTCTGTAAAACACTATGAATTATAGGAGACCTACCCACAGTGGCCAAGAGAACATGCACCGGTAATGTGTGACGGATTGGAGTTGTTGGACTAGGCGCGTACGGCCAAACGTGGGGATCTCATGGTTGTCACTTGCACTGCTGGTATTTGCTGTCTTGGGTCCTAGCCTACCGGAGAATCCATATAGAACTAGCTCCACAAGCAAACTAGTACTATTGTCTACACAGACGAAGAGATTTTGAATTTCACGTTCTCAGGATACGATGTACTCCCTCCATCCAAAAATGAAAGGATTTGTTGACTTTCGACCACGTTAAGTCGACTTATTCAAAATATTTACGCAAATACAAAAATAAAGAAGTCATACTTAAAATATATATAGAAATAAATTAAATCATAATAAAATAAATAATTTTTTAAAAGATTTTTTGAATAAGACGAGTGGTCAAACATGATCTCTAAAAGTCAATAAATCCTTACATTTTTTGAAAGAGGGAGTAGATAGACTACACAGCATTTATGTTATGACTGTGATAGAACTTGAACGTATTTAACTATTGCCTCGACTATGCACGGGCGCGTCCAATTCCATGATTGATCTTTCAGTTTCCTAGGCGTACATCTAAAACAAGTCTGACAGTATAGTATCATAATCCACCGCCACTAATACAGCTGTTTTCTGTATATTTTCTTCTATATCATGCCATTGTCAGTCTCATAATCTGTCTTTTTTATTTATCGTTACACCGACCAGTCTATCATTTACGCTGGGGAGATTGCATTGTGCAGCTCAAGAGGAGAATCTTCAGTCACATGAGCACTCTTGGAAGTGATGATGAGACCATGAGTGTACCACTGCGCACTCTTGGTCAGGCCGCTGAGAGCTTCGTTTATCGGCATGACATGTCCGGCACTGGGATTGATGGCATCCACTAATTGCGCCTCCTTTCTAACCTCCGCACACCACTGTTGTCGGTGCGGTGTAGTCGTGTAGAGTAGATAGCTGATATGATCTATGGAAAGCTTTTGGTTGGTGAGAAATCTTGTTCAGGTCACGATGGTAATAGAATCTAAGCTTTTTGTGTCACTGATGGAAGTCGAGATCGATTGCAGGACAACCAGTGGCATGCCCCCATGCATCGTCGCAACGGACACGGACGAAAGAACAGTCTTAACCGCTAATCAGGTGGTGCCAGTTACTCGTGTTTATAGTCGAGGCGCCACAAACTTGTTTTGGAACATTTCGTCCGTTCTGACACCGATGTCATAACCAAAACCAAGACATCTGGTGCCCATATAGACAAGACGACGAAATCCCTATAAGAATTCTACAAATTCTCTAACAGATAGAAGAATAAATTGCATCAACTATGTGAATTAGAATCATGCCCAGCTGCGTACGTATAAATGCTCAAAAGCCTTGTACGAGGATCAACTATATTTGTTAAGTAACCACTGTCATCAGTGCCCTGTTCATCCAGGGAGAAATAGCGTTGCGTGCAGGAGACCTACAGCTGATCATGTCATCTAATTGTATCTTGTACTACTACTCCCTCCGTTCCTCATTATAAGCATTCCAAGGATTTAAATTTTGAACTAGTCAAAAGAGTAAAAGTCACATATACCCCTTATTTTATACTACCTCATCACTCACTCACCTATCCACCTACCCATCATTTTTTGTCCTATTCACTGGAATGTTTATATATAGGAACAAATTTTAAAAGCTTAGAATACTTATAAAAAGGAACGGAGGGAGTAGTTCATGCAAGCAGTGATATGCTGTTCAGTCACATCCTGTAGTTTTTCGTATCGTGTCCACATGCGAATATTTTGCGAATGGGTTGCAGCTCACTTTTGTAACAATTTGCATGCACTTCGTTGCGCGTGTACTTTTCCCTTCCCTTCGTCGAAAGCTCAGTTTCACCCCACCTGTCTTTTGGGAGAGGTCATGGCGTTAGTTAAGACTTGCCAGTTGCTGCACCTCTTTAAGAGGCACAACTTTTGTGGTTCGTTAGTGAGCTGACTTAGCGGTGCACCTCATGGAGAACTCCAAACCCTAATGGCTGTAGGGATCGCTGAACTGTCAATTAATGGATAACTTAGATTAAAACAAAGAAATATATATAAAGTTATCCTTTTCATGCAAAACCACTGGATAAACAACTGAAGCTAAAATCAGAAAGAAAACAACTGAAGCTAGGTCGAATAGGTCTGGATTGGTAAAAGCAAAAATATAATAGATCTGGACTAATGAACCTTAATATGCAAAGTCACTGTTGATGTTCAGAGTCGTTATTCTAATTTGCACAAATTTTGCTTGTTCATATTGCAACATGCTCTGCATCTACAATTTTATTCTAAAATAAACGATGCATTAAAATGTACTCCTTTGTTCTCTTTTGTTGTCGTTAAAATATTTTTCAGTGTAAATTTGCATTAATTTATCTGTCCTCGTGATAAGAAAGAAGAAACGGAGGGAGTATAACACATTAAATAATTCAAGATGCACAAAATCAGATATATTCTCAATTAGCGACCGCATAAACATTTCAGGATTTGCGGTGTGTTCGTTTCCTGAGGTCTAAATTTTATAGCTGTCACATAAAAAAGAATCTTATTATTTATGAGTATTAAATAAAGTTTAATTATAAGATAAATTACATGCCTCTAGACTAATTTACGAGACGAATTTAATGAGGTTAATTAAGTCATGATTAGAAGATGGTTATTGTAGCATCACTTTAGTAAAACATAGATTCATTAAGTTCATTAGATTCATCTCAAAAATTAGCACCAATCTGTCAATAAGGTTTTATTATTAAATTGATCGAAATATTCATAAATAATAAGATTCTCTTTGATGTGACAATGCTAAATTTTAGACAGAAACGAACGGGCATTGAAGCTGAACAAGCAATGTCACAGCTCACATCAGAGCTGATGTACTTGCACCATTTATAGTTCAGACTACCCGAGTCAACACTATTCCTCTCCGATGCCGTGTTGCCGTCTTCCCGGTTCCGCAAGCTTCCTCTCCAGATTTGCTCATCGTTTTCAACAACTTTTTGGAACAACCCTCCCGGACAAGTATAGGCGCCTGCAAATGTACGGTGTTGCGATGGCAAAAGGGTTACGTACGCGCTGCAAAATGCAACAAATGTCATGGTTCGACGCTATTGTTAATTAATTAGTAATCTTTGACGTCTTCCTTCGATGCTTGCAAGGTAAAGCTTTAGGCGAAAAGAGAAAAGGAACAACAGCTACACAGATAAATTCACCGGAGCGCCATGCATGAAAATGATGTCTATCTAGACATGTAACTCTGATGGTCCTTGGTTCATGAGGTGAAACCAAGTTGGGATGATAAGTCACGCTCTTTGTTTGACGAAAAGACGTTTCTGTTGGAGACGGTGTTGATCTACAACTTAATTTGGTACCTCTCTCTTTACATCTCAATCTATTTCTGCCGTACGTATAATTCACATTTTGTGGCCATGAACAATGCAAGTTTGTTTAACTGATTTGGTTTAAGGTTGCTTCATTTGGCGTGGTTGCAAGGAACAGTGGCACAAAGACACTGCAAAAGAAAATATGGGCGACGCATTTTGTGCATGACACAGTTCGTTTTAAGAAAAAATGGAAAGGCCCGGTGAATGGTGCGCGCCTTTTGTCTTCCCCAATCCCAGTGCTCCACTTGTCCCACTTTTCCCTCCCCTGTTCGGCGCCAACCAAAGCCTACTGCAGAGGCCTCCTCTGCTTCTGCCTTCCGCTTCCCGTTTCACCATTCCCGCACTCTTGTTGTTCCTCTTGCTTGTGACCTCGTCCAACGGTAAACACGATTGGTAATCCAAATGCGAGGGGAAAAGATCGGAGCGCGGCCGGTAAAAGAACCGGAAAAACAATCCAAAACCGAGAACGCATTCCCACTCAGCATACACATATAAAGCTCACCACCTCCACCCCTTTCTCCCTCCTCCTCCTCATCCTCTCCACCGCCATTGCCTTCTCCAAGAAGCAAGAACACGCTGAAAGAGAGGGAGAGCGGCCGTCGCAGCGCCATGTCCGGCGGCGTCCGCGCCCTCGCCCTGCTGGTGGCGGCGGCGGTCCTCGCCGCGGTGGCCAATGGCGCCGTGTCGTACGACCACAGGGCGGTGGTCATCAACGGGCAGCGGCGGATCCTCATGTCCGGGTCGATCCACTACCCGCGCAGCACGCCGGAGATGTGGCCGGACCTGATCCAGAAGGCCAAGGACGGCGGGCTGGACGTGATCCAGACCTACGTGTTCTGGAACGGGCACGAGCCGGTGCAGGGGCAGTACTACTTCGGAGACCGCTACGACCTCGTCAGGTTCGTGAAGCTCGCCAAGCAGGCCGGCCTCTACGTCCACCTCCGCATCGGCCCCTACGTCTGCGCCGAGTGGAATTTCGGGTGCGTTCGCCATTACTAGTACTCAGCAGCAGCAACAGCAGCAGCATTCTCGAATTCTTTCTTATCTTGTTCTTGACATGGATGATGATCGCAGCGGATTCCCTGTGTGGCTCAAGTATGTCCCCGGCATGAGCTTCCGGACTGACAATGGCCCGTTCAAGGTACGGACAAGAGCCGCGACAGCGAAGCATATATTCTCCTGATTATCTTTTCGCCTTTTCGAAGATGCACGCAATGTATTCTTTTTTTTCTTCTGTAACTTGACAATGTCTCCGGCGTGCGCAGGCGGCGATGCAGAAGTTCGTGGAGAAGATCGTGTCGATGATGAAGTCGGAGGGGCTGTTCGAGTGGCAGGGCGGCCCCATCATCCTGGCGCAGGTGGAGAACGAGTACGGGCCCATGGAGTCGGTCATGGGCGGCGGCGCCAAGCCGTACGCCAGCTGGGCCGCCAAGATGGCCATCGGCACCGGCGCCGGCGTGCCCTGGGTCATGTGCAAGCAGGACGACGCCCCCGACCCCGTCGTGCGTCACTTGCTCCCCAGTACTAGTAGTATCTTTCACCGCGCTAATTAATCGGCCGCGTTAGTTAAGCTAACCACTCCACTTTCTCGTCGTATCCAATGCTGCTGTTAGGACATCGCTGCCACTTGCTTTCCAGCTAGCCGCGCTGCCAACTTTGCTTGCTGCTGCCAAACAATTATGCCTGTCCCCGTTCACGCTGCTTATTATCTTCGTTTTTTTTTGTTTCATTACTAAATTCCTTGATTATCCTGTACGTGGTCCAAATGTTAACTACTGATGATTGCGGCAGATCAACACCTGCAACGGCTTCTACTGCGACTACTTCACCCCCAACTCCAACAGCAAGCCCACCATGTGGACCGAGGCCTGGAGCGGCTGGTAATTACCCCTAAACTTAACCGACCAGTCAACAGCTGTGATTTTATTCGCACGTGCAAGCATTTACCGTCCGGTTAGCTAAGATCACCGTTACCCAATGCGACCGCAACAGGTTCACGGCGTTCGGTGGCGCGGTGCCGCACCGGCCGGTGGAGGACCTGGCGTTCGCCGTGGCGCGGTTCGTCCAGAAGGGCGGCTCCTTCGTCAACTACTACATGGTGAGTCCTCCTCACTCGTCACTGACAGTGAGTGGCTCCTCGAGCTAGGCAGCTCAGCTCAGCTACCACATGCATGGGTCACAAACTGGTTGTCTACTCACATGAGCTGTTGTGCGTATATGCTTATTAATTTTCTTTCTAGCTAGTGGCTAACGAGGATGATTGACATGTGCTTCAATACCTGCAGTACCATGGCGGCACCAACTTCGACCGGACTTCCGGCGGCCCGTTCATCGCCACGAGCTACGATTACGACGCGCCCATCGATGAATACGGCTTGCTCCGGCAGCCGAAATGGGGTCACCTGAGGGACCTGCACAAGGCCATCAAGCAGGCGGAGCCGGCGCTCGTCTCCGGCGACCCGACCGTCCAGTCCATCGGCAACTACGAGAAGGTCGAAATCCATTCACCATCCCAACCAATTAAAACGAGATCAGATTCAGACTTGGCTCACGATGGACGCGGAAAATAAAAATTGGAATTTCGTTGCAGGCGTACGTGTACAAGTCGAGCACCGGCGCGTGCGCGGCGTTCCTGTCCAACTACAAGACGAACGCGGCGGCGAAGGTGGTGTTCAACGGGCGGCGCTACGACCTCCCCGCCTGGTCCATCAGCATCCTCCCCGACTGCGAGACCGTGGCGTTCAACACCGCGACGGTGAAGGAGCCGTCGGCGCCGGCGACGATGAGCCCGGCGGGCGGCTTCTCGTGGCAGTCCTACAGCGAGGCGACCAACGCGCTGGACGACCGCGCCTTCACCAAGGACGGCCTCGTCGAGCAGCTCAGCATGACGTGGGACAAGTCGGACTACCTGTGGTACACGACCTAGTGAGTCGCTCCATCCCTCACCTGCTCTGTTTCTCCATCTTGTGTCTTACCCTGGTCAATGAACACTGCTACTATTTTATTTGTTGTTGCGAAAAGTCACTGAACGCTGTTACCTGTAAATGAATTTGCTGCAGTGTCAACATCGACTCGAGCGAGCAGTTCCTCAAGTCCGGCAAGTGGCCGCAGCTCACCATCAACTCTGCCGGCCACGCCCTGCAGGTGTTCGTCAACGGCCAATCATACGGTACTGGCTGCTGAACCGTCTCTGTTCCTTAAGAATTCTGTCTCGTGCGTGGCTTTCATAATCAACTGAATAATTTGTGTTTAGGCGCGGCCTACGGCGGCTACAACAGCCCGAAGCTGTCGTACAACGGGTACGTCAAGATGTGGCAGGGCAGCAACAAGATCTCCATCCTGAGTGCGGCAGTCGGACTCCCTGTAAGCTCACCGGAAAATTTCCGAATAATCTTGTATATATGCTCGTCCAGTTCAGAGCCTGAAACGTGAGCAATCTCCTGTGGCGCGTCATCCTGTGCAGAACCAAGGCACGCATTACGAGGCGTGGAACGTCGGCGTGCTCGGGCCGGTGACGCTGTCCGGCCTGAACGAGGGGAAGAGGGACCTCAGCAACCAGAAATGGACATACCAGGTGCTTGCTCTAATAAACTGCTACAATTTTCCTCATTGTGAGAGGCAGCTTTAGCACCACTCTGATCTCCCCGTTTCCGTCGACGCAGATCGGCCTGAGCGGCGAGTCGCTGGGCGTGCACTCCGCCGCCGGGACCTCGTCCGTCGAGTGGGGCAGCGCGGCCGGGAAGCAGCCGCTGACGTGGCACAAGGTCAGTGTTTCCACCCACCTGTATTGCCAGATCACTGATTGGAACGCTGTTCACTGAACTCCTCGTGAGGTTTTTTCATCGTCAGGCCTACTTCAACGCGCCGGCCGGCAGCGCTCCGGTGGCCCTGGACATGGGCAGCATGGGGAAGGGCCAGATATGGGTGAACGGCCACCACATCGGCCGGTACTGGTCGTACAAGGCCTCCGGCAGCTGCGGCGGCTGCAGCTACGCCGGCACGTACAGCGAGACCAAGTGCCAGACCAACTGCGGCGACATCTCGCAGAGATGGTACATTGCTCCGTTCCTGTCTCGGCAGAACAGCGCAGCTCAAGCACCGCAAACTGAACCCGACTTCTTCTTGTCTTGTGAATTCCAGGTACCATGTCCCGCGGTCGTGGCTGAACCCGAGCGGCAACTTGCTGGTGGTGCTGGAGGAGTTCGGCGGCGACCTGTCCGGCGTCAAGTTGGTGACAAGAACCACATGATGGCAAGGGGAAATTAATTAGGATTGGAAAAAAACACAAGGAGTTAAGCTGTGAATAATTTGCAGGGAGCTGGGAAATGAGGAAGCGCACACATATATCTTGCACCATATACATACGGCATAGATACGGACACGATTGGTGCCCATTACACTAGTACTAGTGGTTACGTATTGGATACCTGTTTGGAGCTGGCCGTCGGCGCGGTTGCAGGAACTGCATGCAGCTCCGGTACGGCCGGCCGGTATACAGTCCCTGTCCATATTATTTATTCTGATCCGTCCATGATTTTGCTCTACACTCTGCGCAAATTTCAAGATCGTTCATTTCTTATGAGCAATTTTCAACACTGAGTTGTAAACGGATTATTTATTCTTCCGATGATTGTACGACTATGATACGCTATTATTGTGTGAGTGGCATAAGAGGAAATAATTATTATCTTCCCACATCTTTGTCAGTTATCACTCCTTTCTTTGCTATCCTGACAATATTTCCCTTTCAAAGCAATGATTATTTTCTTTTTTGAAGTAGACAGTTAGATTTTTTTAGCCAGAGATGTAGATAGGGCAAAACTATACAGTTTTTATTTTTTTTAGATGGACAGCTGCAAGTCAGTACTATGAAACGTATCTTACCAAAAGTTATTTCTACATTTTCATGCGGAGGTACTACCGTTCCAATCTGAGGAAATTCAGCTACTGCGTTTTACATTACATGGTCTTTCCTCACGAGCCTTCTCTCTGTGCCACAACTGTACTTCAGAAATATCAACAGACGGATACAAAGTTCGATCCACGAACAGGGAAAGGGTGAAGGACCAGCAGACCACTCGAACTCGATCCCACTCACCTCAATCAGCTAATCATGGACCAGTTGCACTCTTTGCTCTGGGACTCGTCCAGCTCACTGGATTTTTGGACCATATATCCATAAATATTCCACTGATCCCACAATTTGGTACTGCTTAGAGATTTTGGACTGAAATCATCAAGAGTGCCACTGGTAAATTCTGAGCACTCAGTACTAGTACAACTGGGTTCTCCGGAGCTTCAACTGGTCCTATCCGAAGAAGCTGCAATTTGCTAGCCAGCAAGGTGGTCAAGTGATCTGGATACTTAGATTGGGTCATTGGGAGTTGGTGACCAGTTCCTGTCTTCGTCCAACCACCAAGCGCGGCCATGCATTTGCAGCTTGCGCCCATGCAATTGCGCCTGCATACGGCCAACCACGCAATTAGGAGACAACGAGAGAGGATCAATCAGTCGACGAAACATCTCATCACGCCCCTAATTTTGCAATACGATTGATGCTGATATATGGCCCCTCCTTAACAAGCATTCCGATTCAGGTGGTTAGTAATTGCTTTAAGTAATGTTTTGTGTTGAACTTAGCTGTGTTTTGCTTGTTATGTTAGTTGTAATAATGAATAACTATATGTATTAGTAGATGCAGTGGTTGGAATATTAAATACATTTTTTTCAAAAAAGTAATTACTTTGTTGTTTATATTTTTAACCACGTGGAGAGTAATCCGAAACTTTTTTTAGATTCAGACAGCAATTATTATATTATTAAAAAATATACTAATTTGAAGCTAATTTTGATTCGAATAACACAGTTAGTCCTATGATCGCTTGTTAAACTAAATGGTGCGTTCCATTTGGATGTGTCATAAAATTCCCTCAATTTTTAATGGGAGAATTTATTATTTCCACAAAAAACTATAGTTGTTCTTTCTTTGCCCTCCAGAAACAATGAAGTTTCCTTTTTGCTATTGAGTTGATTTTCTTTTCTTTCATGTCAGTATCGTGGGTATAATATGCATATAATAATTTTACCAAATTCTTATGAATTTGCTATAAATATGGGTGTAGTGACCAAATCTTATTACGGGGAAATCACTTAGTCCTCAATGAAGATGTAGCTCAATCTGCAATCCCAAATAAACATACAGGCAGTTGGTTTTGTGTAAGAAATACTGCTTGTATTTGAGAAAAGAATAAAGTGCAGAATCATATTAAGGATAAAGAAATTTTTAGGCGTCACATTACAACTCGTATTTGACAGGGGAATGGAAGGAAAGGAAAACTAAATCACTGTCAAATAAGCTTTTTCTTTAAAAAAAATCATGATAAAAACAGAACACCTATAATTTTCAATGACAATTAAAGAATTCTCTCTCATTTTTAATCACTGTTCCCTCTGTCGCTCTCATTAAGCTACTGTCGTAAAAGGGCCAAGAGGCCGTTTAGGGTTAGGGGTGCCACTTCCAAATGCCTCTGGGCTTGAATCATTTCTCTGCTTTGTATAGCACGCCCGGGAAAAAACCATAAAATGAAGAGGGAAAAAAAGCGCGGGAACCCGCTCGCTGCCGCGCCGCGAAGCGGACAAGGAACCAGCCATACATGGAGCAGTGGCTGCCGCTGTTCCGTCACCTCCTTGCCTCACCGGCCGCCAACGACGCCGCATTCTCCTCGTCTCCCTCCTCCGCCGACTGCCCAAGCTCTCCTCCCCCTGCTGTCTCGCTCCTCCGTCTTCTCCTGTCCCCGGTGCCGACGCTCCCGATCCCGGGCTCTGCCGAGCCCCGGGACGCTGTCCTCTTCCAGACCCTCCCGCCCTTCCTTCAATCCCAGGCCATCTCCTTCCTTTCGTCCTCCGCAACCCTTCTCGACCCGCACCTCCTCCGGGACCTTGCCGTTCGGATCCTCTCCGCCTCGCCTGGTCGATATGACTTCTGCGTCTGCCGTGGTGCACGCCACCTGCTCGACGGATTGCCCGAGGTGGAAGGCGCTCGTAGTGTTGCCTGCGAGGAGATTGTCGACGGATTCCACGATCCGCCACCGTGGCTCAAGGAAGCTGCAGCGCGTGCTCGTCCTCTACTGCCGTGGCTCCCTCTTGATTGCCGCAGCAGGATGACGGGTGGGATCCATGTTGGCCGTGATGGTCGTGGGGATGGTTTGGGTGGGCTTGGGCTGGAGTCAATGGTTCTGGATCGAGACGAGGATTCAGAGATGCAGGAAACTGGGTGCGTTCCACTGCCTCCGGCTCCTCCACTTGGAGATTCTGTGGTGCAGAGGGCACTGGCTCTGCAGAATGAGATTGTGACGGTGGAGTCGGTTTTGGATGCCCAGCGAGTGGCAAAGGACCTGCAGGATCTTTGTGTTGAGTCCAGGAATGCTGAGGCGGTGCTCAGCTTGGTGCAGCCATGGGAGGCTGACGATGACACTCTGAGGGTTCTGCTTTCGAACTTGGTGCTTGAGGTCGATGGGGTGCATGGACAAGGGCCGGCTCTTGTGCTGTGTTCTGTTGGCCTACCCAAGTTACTCGAGCTTCAAAGAGCAGCTTCATCAGTTCTTACTTCTGCCGTGTTGGATCTCTGCAAACGCCACCCAACTGCTGCAGTGGAGGCTGTCCTCTTTCCACTGGTCCTTAGGAAGGGAGGGCTAAATGCTCCCCAGTGCGAAGTTCTCACACACGTTGTCCAGGACTGCATGCATCCAGTGCATGTCACCGCCTTCTGCCACAGGTTGCTTTCAGGGAAAGATCAGGAGCACCGACCAGTCTGTATGCCTGAGCATCACGAGAACATTGATAGTTGTTTGACTTGGACAGAGTCTCTCTTTGCACTATTTTACAACATTCTAAACAAGGATATTTGCCTGACACCAAGCACTATTGGAGAGCTAATTTCAGTGATTCATGAGAGGGCATCAGAGTTCTCGAGGTCACTGAAATTCAGTAATTTTCTGCTGTGCTTCGTGTCCAAGTGTTGGCATGAATGTAAGGTTCAGAGAGATTTGCTTGAAAGAGCTGCTGAGAGAACCAACACCGTCCTCACTAAAGCTATATTGGCAAAACTGAGGTCTACAAGTTGAAGATAAAGCATTTGAATGCGAATAACTTGTGAGTCACCTTCTACAAAAATTAGCTCATGTTTGTATTTTCCTTGAAAGATTTGATACAAGTACTCATACGCAGGTGCAACAGACAGCTCTCTTTTAGAAATAAAGACTGCTTCATGTAAAAGAGCTACTAATTTTATTATTGTGGAAATCTTGAATCACAATTTACTTCATTCATAATCAAGGAATGTCACATTCATAATCAACATGATTGTTCAGTTAAAGAAGATATCCACTTGTAATATTACATTACTTTTGGTACAGGTGGAACTAGCAATTATTCTTGAAACAAATAAACACGGACAGTATAATACATATTTCATCATGAAGAACACTTGATTGTTCTTTGGTAGCACACACTAATGCACTATTACATGTGAATAGGTATACACAGACATGCAGCATTAAACTGCAGGAGCTATTTGCTCTTTGGCTTCTGAATGAATCACTTGAATACCATCTTTGTAGATTGGAACCTTGATACCTTGTCAGTGAACTTGGTAGTAGAATAGAAATTAAGGTAGTCCTGGAAACGATATTGGGTAGGATATGTAAGCTTTGGTGCTGGACAGATTATCGCATCAGGACCTGGGTTGTAGAATGTTGCAATAGATAGACGGCTCCCATTCTTATTGGGAAGTACCCGATGGCAAATGCTCTTATATATTCCGTTGCTCACAACTTCAACCTGATCTCCAAGGTTTACAAAAATTCTATTGCCTTTTGTTGGTGGTATTGGGATCCACTTACCTTCTTTCATGAACTCCAAACCTGGAACCAAATCATCTTGAAATAAAAGTATGATCCCACCGGCATCAGTGTGTTCCCTAAGGCCCAACACAAGCTTTGGGTGGTTGCATCTGGGATACTTTGCCACCTTTATGCCTACAGAAGGTTCAGAAAATGCCTTCTTCAAGTAATCCATGTCGAGCCCAAGATTTTCACTCATAGATTCTGCTACCTTTTCAGCAACTTTGACTACTTCTTCAGCATAGTCGTGAATTGTTGTACTGCACAGTTCACTGCATTTTGTTAGTTTGTCTTGCAAACATCTGATTTCTAAATATGCTGCTAATCACTACTGGGATGGCTAATAGGTTTTGCTGCTATTTAAATTTCAGACTCACCGAAGCGCTTCAGGAATATCATGACTGTTTGATTTTGGCTGATGACGATACATAAAACTGCACTCCCAGTCAACATCTGATGCAGCTTTCTCATATGCTAGGATTTTTGCCGTCTCTGAGTTGTAGAAGCTCTTCTCCATGTTGTGCTCATAGTGTTTGTTAACCAGCACCTTCAACTTATGCATGAGTTCCTCATTGACCCCATGGTTCTCGAGCTGCCATACAGGTTAGAATGCAAGATGTTTAAAAGTGAATGAAATATATGTTAATCAAGGTTAATGATCTTATATTTTGTTACTTACCCAAAAGAAACCCCATTTCGCACATGCATCATGGAGAAGGGAAAGTGTCTCTGATCTCTTCTCGCTATACAGCTCATCCATATTTATCACTGGAATCTCCATTTCCTGCAACACTGAAGTATAGCAGCAGTCTAACCAAATGTGCTACACTGTTACTTGTTCTTCTCAAGTTGGTATGCTACGGCTGAATCAGGTTTGGTTTTTATAGTGGCCTTGACAGGAGTGGTGGGAATATCCTTTTCCAGATTACATAAAGAATGATGTTGTTTGAATTTGAAGGAAACTTTGCTTTGTTGTGAGGAATATGTAGAAACATGTCCAAATACATACCACCATTCCCATGTGATTTAGCCAGGATAGCTTATGCGCTTCCTTCAAAATTCATCATCATGGTTGACTTATGAGGTACTCATGGTTCCTATTTGATTATCCTGATTACTTCTGCATAAAAAACTGAATGAAAGTGCCACTCAGCTTATTGAGATAACTAGTTTGCCTGCAAGATTCTCTCTATGCATCAGTTCTGCCTCCCTGTACTGTGGCACAATGTTACAGCGGCACATATTCGGGGGAGTAAAATCCCAGTTTTGAGATCTCTCTAAGGTCAGAATAATCATGGCAGTTAGTTTGACTTGGAGATTCAGTGCATGCAGACCTGTACGCAGAGTCAATCAGAAAAAAAAAACAGTTGACAGTTGAATTCAATCTCAAACTATTCGTTGCATTTCGTTTGCCGATGCAAGCCTAGATTCTCTCAGAGATTTGCTGGATCATGTTTGGAATTTTTTAAAAGACAGCATCTGCTAGTATTCTGCAGATCAATATTCTACTAGATATATTTACCTTTACGCAGTTATTATTGGTAATCTGACAACCCTTTCTTGATTAACATACCTGATTTATTGTTAGTGTATGGCTAGTCACAAAATTTGAGTGTGTACTGGGTTGATCAATCTAGGATTTGTGAGGAACTTCATGGACAAGATTTTGACAATATTGAAATTTGAAGTTTTATTTCATACTTGATACTCCCTCTTTCCACATATTATAGGCGTATTTGCTAAAACATTTTTTCAACAAATATAGTGCATATTTCTGTTGACTGTTACCTGGTGTGCACGGTTATTATTGTACATGTAAGTTATTGGTGCATACCTCTGTAATTAACATAAAAAGTCACCCATTGGATGTTTTAGTTTTTCATTTGTTGTGCCTCATGAGTTATTGATAGTAATAATTACAACTTGGTCTTTGTGCCACTTTCAAATGCTAAGTGGATGGAGGGAGTATTTTAATGCGTACATGTGTAAGGTTGACCAATCTAGGATTTATGAGGTATGGTACTTGCTTCATAACCTATCGATTTCAGCCTTCAGGGCATTGCTGGTTCTTAAACTCTCAAAATATTATATATGTATTCCAAATTTCAAAGTGTATATTTATTCTATTAAACTTATTTAATGTCATTTAGATATTTGAAATAAAAAAGATAAAATTCACAAATATAATACAAAATGTCTTATATTTGTATGCTTTGAATTTGAAACTGAATTTGTCACATGATAGATACCATATTGTCTTACACTAAAAAAATATAAGACATATTTTAAGAATATGTGTTATAGTTTTAATAGCTTCAAATATTATATGAACTGTAGAGTTCCAAATTTACATGAAAAATATTTATAAAAATACAATATATTTTATTTAAAATTTGAGTTTGAAAGTTAAAGCGTACCAAGAGAGAGAAAAAGAAACTATGCATAAGGGAATAATTGTACCGACTTAAATTGTTTGAGGTAGTAAAATAAGCCAAGATTTTGTTTGGGTACTAAACTGGACACAACGGATTTTTCATCAGATAGTAAAATACACTTTAAACTTGTCAAATAATGACATATTATTTAACAAGTTTAAAGACTTGAAGCTTGCTGTATATTTCTGCGCAGGAATGGGCCTAATGGCATATAGATTAGGCGGTTAAGCCGTCACGTTGTTGGATAGGCCTCTGCACGGCCCAGATCTCATGTAACGGCCTCACCCAGGCCGGTGTGTCTTGTGTCCACTAGGCCGTGCCGAATGGTCTTTTTTTTTTTGAAAAAGAGGCAGGAGCGCTGCCATTCATTAAGAAAGGAGAAGAGAGAATTACACTCTAGTTTACAAACTACTAACAGTCCACAGGCGGACTGAAGGAAACGAACAAAGTGAAGGAAAAGAAGCTAGCAAAAAGACCGAGATTACCCCAGGCAGATTAGGAAGTCATAGCAAAAGCGTAAAGTTTAAGGTCGTCGAGAATTAGGGAAGCAGCTTGAGGCACTGATTTTTCAAGTCCTTCAAACGTTCTTCTGTTTCTTTCTTTCCACACATGCCACCAAAAGAGGAATAGCACTCCCAGATTGGTTCTCTTTTGCTGCTTAGACTGTCCTGCAGTCAGCTTCAGTACCCAGGCCATAGGTCCATTTGTGTCATCCATTTGCTGGAAGGTAGGCAGCTGCAGAATGGTTGCAACGCTATTCCATAGAGCTTCAGTGAAATTGCATTCAGTTAACAGATGCTTTGTTGTTTCAGCTTGGCAAAAGCAGAGCATACAATTTTCATTATGAGGCCAGTTTTTCTTAGCGAGATTGTCTGCCGTTAAGGCTTTATTATGTAGCACAAGCCAAGCAAAGAAACGACATTTAGGCTCTGTGCCGAATGGTCTTTACAGTCAGTTTTTTTGATTCTGGTGCTGGCCTGCTGGGTCAGCCGTTAGAAAATAGTCGGAAGATCTTCCTCCTAGAGATTCTGGGACTGAGAGTTGGTTCGATCATCAACATCAGTTGTATTTTGTAAGCGTTGATCAGACAGTTATGGTCCAGCACTAAGTCGCTCAACACTACATGTCGATCACCACCCTGATGCCTTCCGTTCATGCGCTCCACTACGCGCCATGTACCTATTTCGTCAGACCGCCATTTGTCTCTAGTTTTAAACACCACGGTCGTGATGGCTGTACACTCGATCAGTTCGCCAGTTCACCATTTCTTTTTAAGAAAAAAGAATTCCGTAACTTCGTGCAGAACGCCACCACCATGCAGTCCGACGGGGAGGCTGCCGCCGTGATCGGAGCGGCGGCGGCGCCCGAGTCAGGCGCCGCGAGCGAAGCGGCAGTGCCAATACCGCCCGAGCCCGAAGCAATGAGAGAAGCAGAAGCAGCGGATGAGGCCGCGCCCCAGCCTGCTCCCGTGATCGAAGCTGCAGCAGAAGAGGCGCCACAGCAAGAAACAGAGGCCTTCACGCCGGCGGACGGGAGCAAGAGCCCGAAGAGCCCGGCCCCGTTGTCACCGTCCAAGGTGAAGGAGCGGCAGATCTCGGTGGACCCCGCGTCGCTGCGGCGGCTGGGCATGGTCGCCGACGAGGACTCCCCGCTGTCCGCGCCGTCCGTGTTCACGGAGGTGGTGGTCCAGTCCCCGCTCCTGCCGCCGCTGCGCCGCCCCACCTTCGTCGGCGCCAGCCTGCCCTGCTCCGCCGCCTCCTCCCCCGTGCACGGCGCAGGTTCCTGCGCGAAATGGGAGGAGAACCCAACAATGCCCAGCCCAAGGTCCGCGCTGAGCTCGCTTGCGCGGCAGCACTCCGCCGCGCTCGCCAGGCTCGTCGTCGCCGCGCCGCCGCCCGCCGCCCTCTCGAGGTCCGCGTCGCGTGCCGAGGGAAGGACCATGGCGCCGCACGACGACGACGACGAGGAGGAGGAGCACGACAACAAGGCTCTCACCGCAGCGGAGGAAGGCACCTTCACGTGCGGCGCGCTGTGCATGCTCATCCCGATCCCGGGCTTCTCCAAGCCGAAGAAGCCCGCCGCCGTGTCGACGGGCGTGCAGAGGCAGCAGTCAGGAGGAAGCCGCGCCGCAGCAGCGCGTCGCGGGTGGCGTCGCTGGAGCGGTTCGAGTGCGGGTCGTGGAGCCCGCCGCCGCTGGAGGTGCCCAAGGTCAGCTGCGCCGGGGACGACACGGAGTCGCCGGTCAAGATGGCCTTCATCTTCGACGGCGGCGAGGCCGCGGCGCCGACGCCACGGGGCATTCTCAAGAACTCGGCGTCCGCGTCGCGGCTGTCCTCCGCCAGGCCGTCCACCTCGTCGCAGCGCCACGTCAGGTTCTCCACCGCCGCCGCGGCGGACGTGGCGGCGGCGGCGTCGTGCCCGTCGTCGCCGACGAGCGTGGTCACGCCGCGCCTGGCGCGGGCGCGGGCAGAGTTCAACGCGTTCCTCGAGGCGCAGAGCGCGTAGCTGCCGTTTATTTTCACGGCCATTGTGTTACCCTGATTCATCCTTCTCCGATTTTGTCTTCTTTTCCTTCTCTTTTGTACAAGGAAAGCTCCCCGCGTAAGGAATTCAAATCTACAGTAAATCTACTGGCAATCTCGACTGGGAATCAATTTAAACAGGGGATTTTTACCTTTTTCTTTTCGATTCATTGTGCTGCTGCCAGCATTTTGCGGACAGAGTTAGCAGCAATTCTGAGAGTTCTGAGAGTAAATTAAGTATGCAATCCTTTGACTGTGTAGCAAATGGCATGAACAGGGCTCTGCTGCAATGGAACAGGCTAGGATGCATTTGCGACATAGAATAGAACTCTAAAAAGAAAAAACTATCTATCCATTTCCGCCCTCAGGTCATTCTTTGGGGCTTTGTTGTGTTGGACCACCTTGGGCCCAAACATTGCGGGTGGTAAGCCCACTTATCTCTGAGATTTGTGCATAAGATTCCAAATTTACGAAATTCTTTTCATGTTCTCTCGCCGCTCGCTGGCATGGGAGTCAACGGTGAGGTAACTGGGGAGGGCTTAGCTCGGTGGGGGATGCTGTGGATCATGTGATGACAGTCATCATGTTGACATGAACAACTAATGTTTCCATTTTTGGTCTTTCGAGAGGAAAAATAATAACGTTTCCATTTTTTAAAACACTGGGAGCAACCAAGGCGTTGGAGTTGACAAGGACAAAGCAACGAGGAAAGAGTGGACACTAGTTTTCTCCTAGTGCGTTCGCATCTCTCCAATGAGAGAAGAAACAGTCTTGAAAGACAAAAGTTGCAATGCCACACGAGTGGTTGAAGCCATCATCAAGCTCTGGATCCAAGCCGGAGGCTGCTACCTGGATGTTGTAATACCGAGAGAGAGTAGTAGGCTTAGCTTCAAGACAGAGGCCGCTACTATGGATATGTGTAGATATGTAGATCAGAAACACTGAACATCATTTGTGATTTTATTGTGGTCCAGGTGCCGTGTAGTGTAGAGGTCTTTCTCCGTTGTTGTTGGAGCCCGAGGCTTGAGCTTGTCCTCCTCCCGGGCTTTGTTATGCGTGTTGTTGTCCTTCATCACGACTCGTTGAACGTTTCTTTTAATTTTTCTGGGCACGCGCATAACCAGCTGTGGGTGGCAGCTCAGCAGAGGAGCGATGGCACCACCGAGGCACCGACGGTACGAGAACTGCAATGGGTGCAGGAGCCACGGTAACTGGTAACCAGAGACGACTGTTAGCACGATCGCGAACACTAAACCAGCTGTTTTGACATATTTCAATCGACCTGAATAAAGACTCGAATAACTGTAATAAATGAAAATAAGAACACTAAACATACAGGGTTTTTTTGAGACGCACTAAACATACAGCTGAGCCAGCAATCCGGCATCATTTGTGATTTATTCATCATCTCCTTCTTTTTATATATATATCACATCACACCGTAACTAACGTACACAATACCACCGAAACCAAAAACAAAAAAATCCGGCCGCCCGGCCAGTACCATATACCACCAGCATGGACATGAATGAATTGGAGCAAAATTTGACCAAATAATGCTATGAGCCACCATTGGCGAGCTCAGAAGCATCATTGGCAACCACAGAGGAAGCATCATTATTGGCAACGATGGAACCCTCCTCGTCATCGCCTTTCCACCCCACATCCTCCCCGTTCCTGATCCTCCTCATCCTGTCGAGCACCGCGTCCATGGCGACGTCGAAGCCGTCCTCCATCTCCCCCTGGAACCCGACTCTTGGGTCCTTGTACACGAACCTCGGGATCATCCTGATCACCTCCTCCCTCATGGCCGCCACCTCCTCGTCGCTGTACTTGGCCAGCGCCTCCCCGATGTCCACCTTCCCGTCGACGACCTCGTCGTGGTCGATGAGCACGTAGTAGGGCCGCCGGCGCTGGGGCCCGGGGTCGTGCCAGATGTACTGCTTCTCGAGCGTGGACGCCTCCCGGAAGAAGACCGGGATGCAGCCCGCGATGACGGCGTCGACGGAGGAGCGGCGCATGAAGGAGTCCCCGGCGGCTGCAGGCAGAAGCTCGCGGACGCGAAGAGCGCCACCAGCCTGTGCGGCGAGCCGCAGCCGCGGCGGCAGTCGAGGAGGCCGCACGTGGCCGGGCCGGCGGCGTCGCAGGCGTCGAAGATGCGGTCGCGGATGACGAGCGTGCCGTTGGGCCGGCGCGCGCCGGCGAACGCGAAGAGCCAGCGGCGCGGCCCGGCCCGCACCCGGGCCTGCCACGCGGCCACCTCCGCGGCCGAGGACGGGTGGAAGTAGCTCGGGTACGGGACGGCGTAGTCCCACCGGGCGTCCACCCAGATGTTGGTCTCGTACGTCAGCACCGTCATGTTCCGGGATTCGGGCTGCTCCAGGAAGCTGTTGCCGCACCGGAGCTCCGCCCCGCCCACGGCGCGGAACACCCACGACGTCTTGGACGCCACCAGGAAGTGGTCGCGCCCGCCCAGCCGGGACCACGTCGGCTGCGACGACAGCCACCGCAGGAACGCCAGTGGGACGCCGTTGCGCACCGAGCTGTTGAACCCGCACATGTGGGGTTGGATCTCCATTGCCGGGTAGAAGGGGACGTACACGGCTGTGGCCGTCGACGGGTCGGAGGTCAGGCACTCGTACCGCCGCATCCGGTTGTGGAAGATCACCTCCAGCGCGTACTGGTTCGTGTCGTACCTATATATATATGCCATTCAAATTCAGTTCCATCGATGAATTACCAATCAAATTCAGTTCCGTCTTATATATTAAGAACACATATATACTCTCTCTCAAAAAAAAAAGAACTCACCATCCCGTGGCGGGGAGGATGCCGGCGTCGTCGCCGCTGCTGTTGAGCTCCGGGCCGATCCCGGCATTGGTCATGTGATAACACCTGCTGTACCGGTCATCCAACAACGGCGAGCCTTCCACGCATTCCTGAAGAACATCGAACCGAGACGGCAGATCCAGCATGTACACGTACCGCCCGTCACAGGAGGACGAAGACGAAGAAGGCTGCCGCGGCGGATCGCCACCACGGCCAATGGCGTGGGCGGTGAAGCTCGAGAACGGGAGGTGGAAGAAGGCGCCGCCGCCGAAGTAGAGGTGGAAGGACCGGAAGTGGAGGACGAAGGTGAGGAGCCATGAGCCCAGTATCAGGAGCGCGTACAGGGTGTACTTGGGGTAGTGAGTGACCTCCATTGCTGGATGGTGCCTGTCCGCCAGAGGACAAGGTGGCTCTAGCTCCGGTTTTAATTCGTAGGGATTAGTGGAGGGTTAAGACCTGATGAGCACGACTGCTCAGACGTGTCCTCCGATCCGGTCATGCTCTGGTAGTTGTTTAATGGGACACACAATCAATTTGACATTGGGCACACACGGTCGTGAGTCAACTCAAGTACCACTGGTAATAAAGTTGGGCTTCGTATCTTGACTATCCTCTTTTTTTTTCGTCTATGTGTGTGTGTGTTGTGATATTATTTGCCCTGTCACTGCTTTGCATTAATTGGTATAAGCTCATGTACTTATAAACTACTACTGTGTCAAGTCTCATTGTACAGTACAAGTGTGCAACATAGTAGTTTGATTCTTCCCAAACACCTTGCTGTAACATAAGGTTTTGTTTAGCAAGAGGTTATTAACTTAGGTGTTTCCAGTTGTTTATGTACTGTACTTTCAAGAGTCGTCGTATGTGTTTTACATGGTACCTTTTTTCTTGCGATGATCAGAATTCGTACGTAATATGCTGACGATTAACCCTGCCTCCACTATTCAGGAACCTTAGCGTATATTTTCACAAGAAGGGCAGTTATGAATTATGAATGTACAATGACGGCTGTTCTGTATGTACACGCTACGGCATACTATGTGTAAACTGAAGACTTTCATATTTATTTACTTGCATCCAAGCAAAACCACCATGAATGAACTCTGCCCTTCTGTGAATATCCCTCCGACAGGGCATCACTTGAATAGGGGAAAAAACGCACAACACGGTAACTAGTCTAAAGCAAACAAACTGTTACTTAAGAAGCACTACTTCTTTACTTAGAGTTGCGTGCTTATGGCTTCAGATACACGAAATGAAGCTCATGAAAAGAAAATACTCAAGCTTTTTGTTGATCCAAAAAGCAGGGTCAGCCGTTTCATCCCTCAAAAGAAAAAAAATCTGCATAACTTTTTTCTGCTAGTGTGCCAGTTGTTATTCGTGAAAACGTTAACGCCCAGTTGACCATCAGATATTGTCTTTGGGATTCCAAGAACACTTCCAGAGGATTGGCGTCAGGATTCCGATGGGCATTAAGAAGAGGATCGTCAATATTATCAAATGCTGGTACAGTACCATCGTTCCATGAGCTCTAGATCGAGGCTGTGATTGTTTATTTGAACGGATTCAACGGGCGCAAACTTCGACTCTGCATCAGGAGCACGAGCCCAAGTCTCCGATACCTGGGACTTGGTGTTTTATGCATCGGAACTTCACTAATAGGGGTCTTGAAGCAAATGAGGCAATTAACAATCAGTGACAAGAAAACAAATTATTTACCGTGGTTACTTCAATACATCTAGTATGCACTCGATTGTGTTCGGAATCTCTATGCACTTATCTAATCTGTTTATCGCTAGGGGCTGGTTCCAATCGAAGCATACGTATCCTGTGTTTGTGAACACCCAGGTTCAAGTCAACTCTTTCAGCGATCCCGGTCCATATGGCAATCGCCATAGGTCTACCTTCATGGGCACTGAAAACAATTGAAAAGTTGATGAAGGCCTTCGTGTGACAGGGATCTTCCACGGTGACTGTAGGGCAGTGTACCGTAGCTTGGGAAAAAGTATGTCGTCCCGTGCAAATGGGTGGCCTAGGTCTCCCAAATTTGAAGACGCAAGGCCATGCCTTACGGTTAAGATGGGAATGGATCAGACGCACGGATCCGCCACGCACTGGGATTGATTTACCTCACAGCCCTGAGAGCGTGGTAAAACAACTCTTTGAAACTTCAATTCTCTGCGTTGTAGGGAATGGTCAGAAGACTCTCTTCTGGACTGATAAGTGGCTTCAAGGGAAATCAATCGAGCAGATTGCTCCTTCGGTATTCAATGGCGTTCCCAAGCGTATCAGGAAAATCAGAACAGTCTGCGAGGCACTCAATGGAGATCGCTGGATCGAGGACATCACCGGGTCTCGTACTGTTCCCCTGATCAACCAGTTCCTTCTATTGTCGGACCAGCTACAGGAAGTTCATGTCAACAACGATGACTAGGATCTCATCATATGGCGGTGGACTGCTTCCGGCCAGTTCTCGACTGCCTCGGCATATTAGACTATGTTACTTGGACAAACCAGCATTGCATGTGCTAAGGAACTGGCAATGACCAAAGCCCCACCAAAGGCAAAATTTTTCATGTGGCTAGCTCTACTTAGTCGCTGTTGGATCAATGACCGCCGACAACGTAACCTCCTTCTGTCTTCAGGCTGCCGAAACCATCGATCACGTGTTGCTCACTTGCCCCTTCTCCAGAGAAGTTTGGTTCAAATTGCTGCGCATGGCAGGAAGACAGAACCTTGCACCTCAAGCAACAGACGGCCTAGAATCTTGGTGGCTCACGACGCGGAAGAGATTAGCAAAGCAGTCTCGAAAAGGATTCAATACCTTGCTAGTGCTCATCTGCTGGGAATTATGGAAAGAAAGAATTCGCAGTGTTCGATCGCCAACACATGCATACGTCCCAGTTAATCCCCCGAATAGCTGTTGAAGTTCAGCTCTGGAAGTTGGCGGGTTATAGGTCGTTAGGATCTCTTTTCCCCGCCAATACTGCTCCCCAACTGTAATGTCGCGCTGAGGGTTCTGAGATTTTTATGAAAGTCTCCCCTCCTTTCAGGCGCACGTCGTAATGTTCTACCTTTGTTTCTTCCCATCCTCTTAATGAAATATGCACCCAGGTGCGTTCTCGAAAAAAGGTTCAAGTTGACGGCCACACTAGTCACTCACTAGCAGACAATATCTGGACGTTGACATTGCTATCTTTCGGGCATTGCTAGGTACGGGCCTAAACTTCAATGGGCCGTGTGTTAACACGGGCTGCATGGCTGCGTACACTTAACACGGACCTGCTTTGCATGGGCTATAAAGCCTCATCGTTATGCACTGCTCCGACCCAGGTATCAGTCAGCCCATGTACTAAGCCCAGCCAAGGATTCTCTTCTGATGCTCAAAGACAAAAAAAGGCAAGTATTTTCTTCCATCTTCTTTTCCAGTCACATATATCTTACATTTATTTTATTTAAATACTTTACGTTTTAACAGGATATGTTTAATTTTCATTATCTGTCCATTTATTATGTTTTTGCACTTTTTTAGTTGTTTGCTCCAAAGATTGGCGGAACAATGCAAATCATGTAATAATGGAACATTACACGTGAGTGAAAAGTGATAAAAGGACCGTCACAAATGAACATGCGGTACATCAAAAAAAATATTCAGTATAAATGGTTTGCTATTTTTATTGTTTAACAAAATAAGGTGGTTTATTGCGCTCATTTTAGTAACTTCAACAATGTCATATCATTCGACGCAAAAAAAAGTCATATATAATTGTAGTTTTTTTTTCTTTTGAAAGCATATATCATTGTAGTTGATGATGTGAACGCAGTATTATCTCTATGAGCAGGAGAGAGAATGGGCATGTGAATCAGATTTTAAGAAGTACTACAACCTTCGCACTTGGCCAGTAGACGTGGCCCGTTTTTGGTTCACAGGAACGCGCCCACGCTAGAGTCGAAAACGATAGAGTGCTCTGCTGGATCGGAGCACAGGCACAGGCCTCCGCCGCTGCCGACGACGCGCTCCCTTCCTCTCGCCGATCGCTCGGCAACCATGGTGGCGGAGCGGGCGTACCAGGTGGCGGCTCGGTCAGCGCTGGCGGCGCTGGAGCGCAACATCATCCCGGACGCCATCACCCGGCGCCTGACGAGGCTCCTGCTGGCGCAGCGCCTCCGCCTCGAGTACCTTCCCTCAGCGCCGCTCCAGCTCGAGCAGCTCATCCGCTTCGCTCACTGTAAGTGCAAGTCAGTCACTGTGCGCCTTCGTTCTTCCCTGCTGCGACGATGCGGCATTGGTCGTCTCTTGTATCGCTCTTGTCGGCGCCATCCAATCCAACGGCGCCCCTGCCGGTCCCGCACACCGGCCTCACAGTCTTGCTGTACTTTGGGAGGAGTGACTTGTTATTGACTGTAGCTTACGTAGCATGCGCCGATTACCAGAGCGCACTGTAAGGCCGACTAATTTTTTCTTAATAATTAAATCTTCCTGTGTGTTTCTGCATGTGGGAAACTTTGGTTCCTGATACGATGCAGCTCTGGAGGAGATGCCCATCGCTATTGAAACGGACAAAGCTAAAGCGCAACACTACGAGTTACCGACCAAGTTTTTTAAGCTGGTGCTCGGAAGAAATCTGAAATACAGGTCAGTGCTGTACTCAGTGTGTAGTAACAATTCTCTGTTGATATCATTGGTAGAATTGGTTGTTCCAATTTATATTTCGTCAGAAACTGTCATTGGTCTAATTGTCATTGTAGTAAGAGAAGAGAGTTTAGAATTATTAATTCATTTGTATGTATGCATTCAATTTTCCAGTTCCTGCTACTTCCCTGATGCTTCAAGCACCCTAGAAGATGCTGAGATCGCAATGATGGAGCTTTATTGTGAGAGAGCAAAAATACAAGATGGTCAAAGCGTCCTTGACGTTGGATGTGGATGGGGATCCCTTTCTGTGCACATTGCAAAGAAATATAAAAACTGCAGCGTTACAGGGATATGCAACTCAAAGACACAAAAGGCTTTTATAGAAGAGCAGTGTAGGTGAGTGCATATATGGGTTCCAATGATGAGGGCGATTATGGCCAAACGTTTGTGACATGTCCCTTTCAAGATGAGCACTGCAACATCACACTGCAATTTAATTCCGTGTTCCATGTCTTGTTGCATTTCTTGTTTAATACTCCATATGTTGTTATATGAAGTAGTGAAGTTCTACAGCACACACTTCAGTGAGACTCATGATACGAATGATCTTCTGTAGTGAGTTAGTGACTTTCTGCTTTGTTTGTCCCACTCCATTTCTGTTCCAGGGAAAATAAGTTGTCTAATGTTGAAATAATAGTGGCAGACATCAGCAAATTTGAGATGGAGCGTTCTTTTGACCGGATAATATCCATAGAGATGTTCGAGGTATAGAGATGTTCTTTGTGTAATTTTATATTATTCAAAGCCAACGAACGTTTGTAACAGATCTATCATGCAGCACATGAAAAACTACAAGGCACTTCTTAAGAAGATATCCAGGTGGATGAAAGAGGACAGCTTACTTTTTGTTCACTTCTTCTGCCACAAGACATTTGCGTATCATTTTGAGGTACACTAATTCTCTCGCATTTTAGCTGATTGTTTGGTCTGGGCTTCACCTAAAATAGCTCTCCATTTATGTGAATCATGATACCGCTTGTTGTAGTAAGCCTGTTTTTTATCTGTATATAGCTGGTGTCTGTATGCCAGGATGTAGTTAAACAGCTGATAAGAGTTCCTCAGTGTAAACTTCTCAAATCTCGAAAAACTTGACCAAACTAGGGGGAACCGGGTGGAATTTAATTAAGAATAAATAGGCACCCAAATTCATGTTGAAAGGGAAAGAATCCGGAACAGGCCGTTTAATCGTTTAGTTATTAATGACTTGATATGAAACATTAATAATATTTATTTATGTTCCTCATATGCACCATGACCGTCTCACATCTTAAACAGGACAACAATGACGATGACTGGATTACAAGGTATTTCTTCACTGGAGGGACAATGCCGTCTGCAAACCTCCTCCTGTACTTTCAGGTGGTGTCTCAGTCTAGTGAATCATACTTCTTTGATGTAGCTTACTGAATATGCATGCATATTGGTTATGACCATGGTTCAATATTTGTATGAATCTTAATATCTGTATATTTATATGAATGTTGAAATTTGACAAATGCTTCAATACTTTGGTTTTGCAGGAAGATGTATCTGTGGTCAATCACTGGCTTGTCAGTGGCACACATTATGCACGAACTAGGTATACACTTCCCAAATTTCAGATCTTGGTAAAATTTGACATAGAATTATTTGCTTAGTAAGATTGAGCGTTGAAGCATTGTCATCTTTGTATTATGCTACTGCTATAAATCAATGTACATTGCATGATCAAGTTTATACAATATAAATGACTGATAATAAATGCAACATCTGCATAATTGTCGAATTCAATCCAGCAGTATCTTGTCTCAGTTGGCCTATATCTGGATTGATAATCCACCATATATTACCTCAGTTGTCTTAAAGTTGGATTGATCATTTGAAACAATTATCTTGCAGTGAGGAGTGGCTGATACGTATGGACAAAAACATCACTTCCATAAGGCCAATCTTTGAGGAGACTTATGGGAAGGAATCAGCAACCAAATGGATTGCTTATTGGCGAACATTCTTCATCTCAGTTGCTGAACTTTTTGGGTACAACAACGGTGATGAATGGATGGTTGCACATTACTTGTTCCAAAAGAAGTAGAAGCTATTACTCTTACTAAACTTTCATGAAAAGCTGGTAATCTTGTTGTGATAAATGGCTCATTTTCGTAATATCTAGTCGAATCTAGTTAGATGCTTCATCGGGGTAAATAAAATCCGCAACCATAGTGTGGAACTTCATATTGGACATGGTCAGTGATTTTCCCTATCTTGCCTCTGTATGTTTTGTGAATGGTTTACACTACTCAACCGTGAAAATGGAACATTGATATTCACAAGAATGGAGTTACAAAACTGATATGCATAGAGTGCCTTGTAAAATTGTGGTCCTGCAACAGGCATATGGCTGGCACAGGGGCCGTTTGGTTAACGCCCCGAAAAAAAAACGCCCTAGTCAGGCTACTCAAGGCATCACGCTCAGATGTTCGATTTGGGACACCTGAAGCCATGATGCATGCCTGGCGGGCGCGCTGCTGGGGAGGGCAGCAACCAAGCTGACTTCCCCAGCAGAGCAAGCTTTGATCATGCTGTTACATGAACTCATTTGTTGTTCGAAATGAGTACTTTTGCAGTCTGATTGCATGAACTCATTACCCTGTAATGCAGAGAAGCACAGTTACAGCAGTATTTTGAGTCTGCTGAGTTGATAACCTATAAGGCAGTGGGTCCCGATCTCTGATTTATTATGTGTTAAACAGTTGCATGCTTAGAGTACGTGCTCTATAGAGCAACTTTACCCTGGTAGAGCAAGGACAATTGAGTACCAACGAAAACATTGCTCTTCACATCTGGATAGAGGGACCAGGTTTCTGCTGGATCGAGTCATCCTAAAGGAAAGATGAAAATCATATCAAGTGGTCATTGCAGCACTAGATGTTCACCATAATATCTGATCTCTGACAAGTGACTGTCATTCTGGGCATGGTAAGCAGCCATAGTCATTAGCCATAGTAGGAATTTGCTACTAAACCATACGTCATTTAGCAAAAATCAAGTTCAGCAGTAATTCCAACAGTTTGAATAACTTGAAGCTATTTCAGGCTATACCTGATCTCACCAACCTTAAGCACGTTGACAAAATCTTGTTCCTACAAAACCCACTTCCTGCTACTAAGTTACACTCAACTATCTTCTTTTGTTCACAGTGGAACTCGAAATACAATGAGGAATCGGATTATATACAGACACATGACACTAATCATCTCATGCCTCCATTAAGATATCCGAGATTTCCATTGTTGTATTGCAGCATACAAGGAATGGTTAGGGATTATGGATAAATTTGAAAGCTTTTGCTTCGTTACCGGAGATATCTTGTGTTTTCTCAGCCAAGCTGTAATCGCCCTTTGCTCATAGGTATGCCCGTCAGCAGCAACATAAGGGTCTTCCATTACTTCCTGCATCAAAATTCTTCTGCTTAACTAGGGTGCTAAATGGAACTGGTGCAGTGAAATACCGAGCAATTACCTGCAATATAGGGCAAATGAAGTGCCTTGGAGTGCCTAGGCTTGAACCTTTTTGCTTGAGAGAGGCAGTAACCTTGCTCAGAATATTTTCAAGTTCTGGAAGCAGTTCCCAATCAAGATTTGGTCTATCCCTGCATTTTAAAGCTGTACAACGCAACCCAAGTTTTGCTAAGATCTCCACCTCAGCAATTGGCCAATCTGTTTGAGACTTATCGAGAATATCAGACAAGGTCCCCTTTTAATCGCCTCTTCTACACTTAGTATTAGTCCAAGTGGACGTTTGCCAGTTAGTAGTTGAAGAATGATGATCCCCAAAGCATAAAGATCTGATTTTGGTCGAACTGTCCCAGTCAATTGGTACTCAGGGTCCATGTAAAACATTGTGCCAGCAACGACTGTTTCTCTGTATTCTGTGAGCCATTCAGGCACAAGATCTGATATGAGCTTTGCAAAACCGACATCACCAATTTTGCTTACATAATTCTTGTCAAGCAAAATGTTTCCAGGCTTTAGGTCACGGTGGACAATGGGCTCCGGTTTGGTTCCATGCAAGAAAGCAAGTCCACAAGCCACCTCAAAGATAATTTGGAATCGCAGAAACCAATGGAGTGATTGGCGCCCATTGTTACTGCTGAGGTGGTCTTCTAGACTCCCATTCTCCATGTATTCATACACAAGACAACCAATTTCAGGACAAAAACCAAGTAACAGAACCAAGTTGGGATGATGAAGTTGGCTGAGAATCTCCACCTGTATGATGTCAAACAATAGATAAATATATATATATTGAATCCTTCATCCACATAAAAAACTATTTCATCATGTTATTAATGGTCACTTTATGGGTATGGATCGCAGAGTAAAACACACAAGAAAATGGGATAGAAACACCACTAGAAACTTCAATGGCTAGGTAGAAATCATTAGTTAGGTCCAAAGTGTAACTAAAGTAATGTAGAAAATGAAACTAAAATAAATAATGTACCTCTCTCAAGAACTCATCAATCTTGTCACTGGAATCTTGTTCAATAACCTTGACAGCAACTTCAGTGTGGTCAAGGGTGCACCTGTATACATTACCATAGCCTCCCTCACCTATCTTCCTTGTATCAGAAAAGTAATCAGTGGCAATCTCTATTTCATGCCTAGAGTACCGCCTGCAACTTTTGCCTGATGACAGAAGAGCGTCAACAACTTTTGCCTTCTCGGTAGACAGAAGGTTAGCTACAGTTTCAGCCTTGTGTTTGAAATAGGCCTCACGAGTCAAAGAATCGTTGGCCATCTCAACTGCTCCAACAGCTTCTAAATGTTTGGTTGTCTCATCAACAACAGAAAGATTCAACACTTTCTCTCTGTGTAGTGTACCTTGCACTCTTTTCACGTCTTCACAGCACTCGGTAGAAAGTAGCTGCATTTGAAACATCACATTATCAAATACATGTAGAGAAATAAGTAAAACCTTCCATGAAAGGGGTAAAGAGATAAATGAAGGACCGATGTACGGGCAGTGACAAGCAACTCAGGATGATAATATGAACATTCTAGAGAGAGGAAGAGGATGATTTAAGCATAAATAAGAATGTACATTCTATAATCGTTTTTAAGGTGCCAGATTGTGTCCTACCCTTTTTAAGGTGCCAGATTGTGTGCTATCATACATCACTAACCTTTTCGTCAGTGTGGACTAGATTCTCACAAGCCCTGTCATGCATCATCAAAGAATCCTTCAACTCTTTCCTCAGCTTTGCTACTTCATCAATTTGTTGACACTGTAAATCATGGAGCAAAGTCAACATTTATAAAGTTGTAGGGTAGCTCACAGTTAAAAATGAATTATGTGAAGCATCTGGGAGCTAGCATAAGACTAGAGAAACTGCTCTGACCTCTTCAACTGAGCTTAAAGAAACATAAGGAACGTTCTTTAACTGGCCTATAACACGAAAATCTGTGTTCCTATCTCTCCCTGGTGTCTTTCGACCTAAGTTTCCTATAAGTCCTCTTCCGGGAGTTTCTGTACTTTTAACAGCACTGGCAGAAGTGCTAAGAGAACTGCAGGTCTGAGAGCAGGAATCCAAACTGGTGTTTCCAGAATGGTTTGGTGTTTCATCATCAGCCAGTTTATGCACTGATTTTTTGTCTTGGAACAGGTCCCTCTGCTTTTGGTTGAATGCTTTATGGCTTAATGACTGAATCCTAAAAACGTTCAACTCTGTAAAGAAACATAAAGAAAAACAAAAGAAAATTCAGTACAAATGCAAAATAAAGGCTAGAATCAAAAGAAAAGAAATGTCAACACATACTGTTTGTCTGAGCCTGCATTGCAAATTTTATAGTTACTTTACGCCTGGACACAACAAATACATTGCAGGAACTTGGCATAGTTTTCAAGACTATAGCAGGCACATCTCGAAGCCGTAACATCCTGGAAAGGGAATAATGACAGCAATTACTTAAATTACATCTAGTAGGAATATAAAGAGAATGATCCCTTTTCTTCATTTAACAGGCTGAACCTAGCAACATTAGAGTTTGCTTTCGTTAAAGTAATGTATATCAATACGGTCATATGGTACTTAAAGGCAACATGGCAATATAGTACTTATATGCCTTCAATCTGATAAGAGTTGGAGCAATGTCAACTGATAGACAATCAGAAAAAAGGTTTGATGATAGTACAGTAGTACAGTTGAGGCAACAAAGTAGATCCACGGAACTAATGTGTCACTTGAGGCACATATTGATTACACCAGACTCTACATCAATAAAAAGGAACCCAATTTCTGTTCAGGAATTTGCTATTCGGTTTGAAAAAACTTGTGGAGCTAAGGAAGGCAACCTCTTACAGGACAAAATTCTGTGGCAGAGACCTGAAGTACTAGGACAAAACTTGCCGGCTTTATTTTCTCCATATTGTAAATGACAGTGTACCGTGTACGTGCATGAATCTATACATCGTCTCTCTCTCACACACGAAACGCGTAAGCCGTAGGCACACTCCAAAAGGTAACACCTTTCTGCTCCCCATCCGGTTTGCATTTTTCTTTATTCCCGCAAAAGGCTAAGCAGGTAGCAACAATAATCACCTCTAATCTCCCATCACATCGCCTTTGGTTTCTCAAAAGTGAAAATTTTGACCACCTTCTGTACCAGGAAACATTTGGGGGAAACAAAAGGTCCCTCACCTCCGGAGCCAGCCGAGGGAGGAGGACCCGAGCACGAGGCTGCCAACGCCGGACTCCGCCGCGTACCTCACCAGCGCCTCCGCGACGGTGTCCCCTTCCAGAACCACCGTCTCCACCTGGCACGGATGGCTAATCAGAAAAGAGAATGGAAACCGATAAAGGCTACTAGACTTCAGCGGCTGCGATGCGGTACTCACGGGTCTGCGGCCGCAGAGGCGGCGCAAGGGGAGGAAGACCTCCTGCGCGCCCGCCCGGCGGTCTTCCGCGTACATCTCCACCGCATCCCGCTCCATCTTCTCCACCGGCACCTGCTCCCCTGCTGCGAGAATATTGAAGGCACACCATCATCAGCCGCTGCTCTCAGTTGACACTGAATCGAGAAGAGACAGGAATTGATCGAGTGGAACGAAAGGTGGACGGCTCCTTACACGGGGTGGGGACGAAGGCGAGGGGCGGGATGACGTGGACGAGCGCGACGCGTCCGGCGGCGGGGGCAGGTTGGCAGCCGCCCACCGCGCCGCGCGGCGGCTGCCGCGTCCGTCTCCGCGCACGGCCACCGCGACCTGCGCGCCCCCGGAGGACGAGGAGGAGGAGGCGGAGTCCATCATCGATCGCTCGCAGCACCGGCGCCAACCGCCCTCCCGGAACGGCGGCTGCGGGGTCAACTCGGCTGAGCTGGTGATGTTCGTGCTGGTGGCTAGGCGGCGGCGGAGAAGGTTAACGGGACGGTTGCTTCGTGAGCACGGGGTCCGTCGGGTTTAATGATGCGCTTTCCATGGATGTTTCGGCTGCAGTGAGTGTGAGAGTGACATTTGGGCGGTGACGTGGACGCGGGCCCCGCTGATGAGTTCTCACCGGTGGATTTGCGTGAAGCGTGGACCGTTGGCGGCGGGACGATCGTTTGGCCGTTGGTTTCGGGAGGTTTCAGCTTTGACCGCGATCGCTCAGATTTAAATTTAAACAAACACAACTATTTTTTTGCGAGTTATAGTGAAACTCAAATTATCAGGGTCTCCAGCAGGTTACAGCTTGCGGCCTCTGTAGATTGGCCAACATTCCGATAAGGTTTGCATACAGGTCCACGGAATATTCCGGATCTTTCAACTGTTATATAGGTTGACCTTGACGTACAAGAGCAAGAGCTCGGCGGTGACGCATCATTCGTCTGTCGTTGTTAACACCTCAATTTCTCAATGGCACCACGGCGCTTCAAACGCCCGTAAGCAACACACAAGGCATTTCGCGCTCAGTCAATCGTTCGGAACAAAGAAAATCTTGCTGAAAGCAGATTGGTCATTTGACCTGCCCGTCGGCACATGCTTGCTGGCAGTAGCTATCGATCTGGAAGCCAAGCTGGGATCGGGAGTTAAGGGCCGTAGACTTGAAGTCAAACCTCACTCGTTTGGAATTCCGTTCCATTATAACCTGCTCACTCGTCGTTGGCCTCGCTCACATGCAACAAAGATGGACTGACCAGGACTAGAGAACGACGTTGAAATGGTATGCACACCAACTCTCTTTGTTCTGTGAATCAAATTGTTAGTATCAGCAGCTGTCATTTTACTCTATAAAAAAATATGGGAGCAGCTGCAACTCATGTGTAAATTGTAATGGCTAGCTTTTATGGAAACAATATATGTGTAATCGCCGGCTCTGTGATAAACAATTGGGACCTGCTTTCGCTTGGGCCCCAGCTCAGCTCGCTTGCTGGCTTGCTGCGTTGCTTGCACAGCCATGCTCGAACTCAGTGCGACTGCGACGATGACCATGGCCAATGTTTGCCAGGCAAATAATTTCAGAGCATCGAGAAATTCAGAATGCTAACCGTGTGACCGGGCATGGGCATGATGGCTTAATCTGAACATACGCCGGCCGAATCTGCGATTGTATGTTCCTACATGCAGTGAGGAATTTGGGGCGGGATCACAGGAGCCCAAGGACAGAGGAGGAAGAGTGAGGAACACTTCAGTTTCGTTTCGTAGTTCAGTGAGAGTGGCTGAGAAACAATGAAGATCTCGGTTTGCTTTCTGGCGATGCTCTCACCTAGTGCCGGCGTCAACTGCTGCTGAAAAAGAGGAAGAGAGTAGCAGTGGTGCGCTGGTGGAAGAGCGAGCAGGCGGATCCACGAACGCGGCTGTCTTCCTCGTGCTCACCATTTCTTGACAGCTTCCACGTCGTAGCTGCCAGTAGCCATCGCGTCCCTGCCAAGTCTACACGCGACCAACCGCGGCCGCCAACAAAAGCGATTTCTGAGCTTGGCTATTTGAGTAGTCCAAAAATATAATGATTCATTGATTTTTAATTGTCATGTTTGACTAGTTGTCTTATTCAAAATATTTTTAAAAATACAAAAAAATAATCATTAATATTTAAAAAATATTGAATAATAAAACAAATTGTAATAAGAAATATAACATTTTTACAAAAATTTTGAATAAGATAAGTGGTCAAATGTTAGAAAATTAATAAATGCTTATATTTCAACGAGATAGATTTCGCACCTGCCTAACTGCGTTGCACGCGCCAGCACCAGCGACGGCGACCAGTCGTGGCATCGTACCACCGGCACATGCGCACCTGCGTTGATCCTAACTCAAAGCCAAGCGTTGACCGGTTACAAGATTCACGAGTGAAGAGTGATGACACCCTGCAATGACAGGATACCGGCACACCCTGTAATGGTGGTCACCGGCTGACCAGCGTCCACACCTCATCAACCAATAGGAGAAGAGGGCCCACACGGGTTGAGGAAACGGGTGTGTTCGTTTCTCGAGTCTAAATTTTAGACTGTCACATAAAAAGAATCTTATTATTTAAGAATATTAAATAAATATTAATTATAAAATAAATTATAGGCCCTTAGACTAATTTACGAGACGAATCTAATGAGGTTAATTATGTCGTGATTAGAAGACGGTTACTGTAGCATCACTTTAGCAAAATATAAATTAATTAAGCTCATTAAATTCATCTCGAAAATTAGCACCAATCCGTCAATAGGATTTTATTATTAAATTGATCGAAATATTTATAAATAATAAGATTCTCTTTGATGTGATAGATCTTAAATTTTAGAGGAGAAACGAACACACCCGAAAGGATGGTTGACAGAGGCCTCTGATTCCTCACAGTTCATGGCGACCACTGGTCGGTCCCCGGGGCTGATTCCTCACAGTTCATGGCGACCACTGGTCTGTCCCCGACTCCCCGGGGACCGTTTGACAAACACTGAACCAGCGGCCTTTCAAATGCAAATATCTTGGGCGTTTTCATCAAGTAAGGCACACACACAGAGAATGCATTGTAGAAAGAACTTTGTGCTTCACCTCCCAAACACTTCTGCTTCCGTTTGCATTTTCTGTATATATAGCAAAGCCGTGAACGTGGAACCTACTTCGTGACGAAACGAACATGTGGCCACTCGCGCGAATCTTTGGCAACCAACCACTGACGTGCAAGTGCAATCAGGCTGCCGATCTAGGGGATCATCATGATAGGTGTGCGGACTCACTCGGTGGTTAAGTCACGACAAGAGGCGACGTTCAATCCATCATTACCACCGTTTTGGATACAAGCTTACGGGAAATATAGAATGCATTCAGCCATTCA
Organism: Chloris gayana; assembly: GCA_031894775.1. Taxonomy (NCBI): domain Eukaryota; kingdom Viridiplantae; phylum Streptophyta; class Magnoliopsida; order Poales; family Poaceae; genus Chloris; species Chloris gayana. The sequence continues at coordinate 558,762 of JAUNZO010004415.1, forward strand.
GGAGAGGTTTGTGAAAATAGCAAGCGCCAGCTAAAGACACTGCTAATTGCAGATGATAAACCAGCAGTTAAACTTGTACTATTCCCTTCAAAACAAGTAAAATTCCCAGCCCATGGAGTGCTCCACTTTTCTCCCCCATGGTTTAGCTGTCATGTTAAGTTTCCAAACAGTGCATCAAGCATCACGAAATCAAAGCTTTCCTCAACTGTTATTTATCACAATTGCAGTTCAAGCTCCTTTGGTGAGACGGATATGATGCTTTTGGCACTGGAACATATTTCATATGCAGCCACGTGGACTGCAGAATAAGGAAACAAAATTGAATGAACTACTAACTACTTCTGTGACATTAAACATGCCGTCGTCTATTGACCAAGTGAAGTCTGGAGTCTCTGGACCTCGGTGAGGAGGGATGAATTCATCTCACAAGCTTCCTTCAAGATTTCAAATCGTCGGACAAGTTCAGAACTGCTCTGGGAATCTTGTGCAACACCTTGAAGAACCAAACTCTTCAACATAGGCTGTTAACAGAATTACGCAGATACTGAATGAGGCATGATTATGCACATATGATGCTATAGCGGAGTTCCTAAAAACCTGAGGGGACACTTACCTCGTGTTGCCTCTTCTGTGCATAGCACCGGAGAAGTGATTTGACCAGCTTGTTTCGCAACGTTTTGCCAGATGTACTGCACTCAAAGACAAAGCCGGAAAGGTGATGCTTTACCAACGTGTAGGCCATAGAATTACGCTGTGCAGCTTTGTCAAGGACGCCAGATGTCCACGATTTGGCGTAAGATTCCAAAATTCTTTCATCATCCTACAGATGTAAATATGTGAAGCAATCAAATCATACTTGTTTCATCACATATAGAAGCAGATCAGAAAAATCAGATAGTGGTAGTATGCAACCCATATGAACTGGAATCAATTTAAGAATATCATGTATATACTGTTGAAAGTCAGAAACATAACATATAAATTTGTAAAGAAACTGTACCTCAAGAGGCTCCAGGTATCCTTGCATGTCACCAATGCATTTTTCTAGTGGAGGTAGCAGTTCAAGAACATATGCATTAGATAATGCATTCCATGCTGCAAGACGAACTGCAGGCTCAACCCTTCTATGCAGATAAATAGACACTTGACGACCAAAAATAGCATCTCCATATGAAACAGATGCAAATTGCTCAACAAGGCTCTCAACAAAAGTAGTATAGCTCCCATGAATTTTCTCCTGGAATCTGAGGAAATCAAGGCTGCTGATCTGTTTTTCTTCATCTGAAGTAGCAATTCCTACACACTTATCTTTCTTGATGCACTGGGATCTATTGTGTTTCTCGCACAACATGTTCAGGTGCTGTCCATACAATTCTTGTAAAGCATGGAAAATATCCTTACTTCTGTCTTCTTGAAGCAAATCCATGCTAGAGCGGATGGAAACAGAAAGTGCATGCATCTTCCAAACCAAAGGGGTGTGAAGGCATGGGGCAGCAGAAATGGCTTCCATACCTAACAGAAAGATAAGACCAGCCCTTGAGACATTAATACTGTAATTGGCTGACGCTGAGAAGGTGCCTTTTGGATCATCCGTGCAGCAGACTGCACTTAGAATCCAATGGACAGGAAGAGGCAATCTCTGGTGTGCCCACTCCACAACTAACGTGCTGCAAGGTTGGTTCACAACTTCTGCCAACTCTGCTTCTTCTTGAATTGTTTCCAATGTCTCTGGCTTTGGCAGATTAACATTGCTGTTATTTCCTGCATGTTTATGCTTCTTCTTGATGGCCAACCATCTCGATCTGAAATGTGAATTCAACAAGCTGCTGAAAAGAACATATTCATCTTCAGATACTTCCCACTTGAAACCTTGTTGTAGTTCCTTCTTAGAGACGAAATCGTGTATAGATGAATAAAGATACTTCAGAGTTGAATATTCAAAAAGGATATCAAAAGCTCTCTCCAATGTAGAGGCCTGTCCAGGTCCTGCAATCAAGGACATCCCAAGGACAGAGCTGATTCTATCTGAAGTTGTAATAGCTGTATTAATCCCATTATCTGAGTTCACACATTTGCTGTGAGGGAAAGGAACCCCCGGTGCTAGAGATGAGTTTTTTATCAAATCTAGGACCAATTGTGAATCCAATTGTGCAAGCAGGCATTTAAGAGACCAAAAGCCTCCCCCACATGCCCCCAGCCAAATCCAACACCAGGAGACGGACCTCCTCTACCAAACATTTCTATGTTCTGTAATACAGACCACTGCGAAGAGATCATTGGTAATAGCAAAGTTAGGGAGTCCAATAAGTCATTATGCCATAAACTGGAGATGCCTTCACCTAGCATCTTGCCAGCCATGCCTGTTTTATAATCTTTGAGGTTCTCAGAACCTCTTTTCGTGGCTTTCTGAATTACTCTATCAATAGATAAGGATAGTTGCACTAATCTTTGAAGGCAACTTATGGAAGACAAGGATGCACCAAGATCACCATGGCATCTCATATAACAAAGCTCCTTCATCAACGATGCACCATTGAGAGATAGATGCTCATCATGTCCAATAGTATCAATGCCACAGAAGCTGAAAAATCCATTATTAATTATTTCCAGGCCAATTTTTGGGACAAAATCTGGTATCCAAGGTAAACAGTATTCATCAGGACTGTCATCTGGTGATATTCTTTCTAACACTGAATTAAGCATGTCAAGTACGGAAGAAATAACCAAAACCATGTGGTTCGACTCTAACATATAATTTGGACAATTCTGCACATCAACTCGTGCAAATCCACAGGGAATATCATTTAGACGCAGCCAAGATAGTGCCAAATCTACCATTGGAACAACATGACTCCAAGACCATGTCTGAACATGACTGGCAGAAACTCCCATATCTTGCTTCGAAAGCTGCTCCACTAAATGAAGAAGAGGTAACCTTTGTGCCAGTGCTCCTAAGACAAGATATGACTCTCTTGCGACAGAACAAAAATCAGAGAGGACATTGCTTTCATTTAGTCTCTGAAATATAGGAGGACTCAGCCACAGGCATAAAATGGGAAAGAAATCTGTGAAGTGCGTTATGCAAAACCCATAAGAGATACATGTTCTCCATAACCGCAACTGCTCGACCATCATGGCTGAACTAAGCTTGCATTGTTCCTTCCCAGATCTGACCCAGTCCTCAAGGGTACAAGCTTTTCTGTACCAGTGGCACATTGCCTGCTGAAAAACTCCATGATTCACAAACTTCAAGCATGTTTGCCTGTTATATTTGGACAAAACCTATGAACATGAACAAATAAATTCAGATACTAATAAGATATGATTCCTATTTGACAATAAAGCAAAATAAGGGAAACAATGTTCGCCGCACATATTTTCTAGCATATGGGTACGAATATCAACTTACAGTAGATTAAGATGCTTATAGATGTCATCACGATAATGACAGAACAAAAGCAGAGGTATGAAAACATGCCAATTACAAAGTTTCAGTGCATAGATTGCGCAAAGATTGTAATCACTGAGACAAGAAAACCAGTCAAGAATAACTATGCTAGGTGATAATTGACATGAAATTTTAATGCACTTCATTTGAGCTCAACCAAGAATTCAGATGTGCAACACATTACATGAAAATGATAATAGATAGCCAGGTCAATGAACAGATGACTAAAACGGCAATATTTTCCCCATTAACTATCCAGCATGAAGTCATCAACATAAATGTTTCAACATGCAAATAGAAGAGTGAGATGTCATCTTTCATTTTAGCCACATCACACAGCATTGTCTAAAGAACCAAAAATTACCTTCAGCAAAGTAACACCTTTGATCTGAGATGACTGAATATCCATTGATCCTTGCTTTGTCAACAGCTTAGTAACACTTTCAATAAGCCGTGGACAATTCAAGATTGCATCAGCAGATTGTGGAGAGTGCCTCGCTAGAGCTACAAGAATCGAAACTAGATAATCTTCTAATACAGGAGTTGGTTCCATCTGAATAAATGAAAAACAAAAATGTTACATGACAATGCTCACCTTTTAGAAAGAGCAGAAATAAAAACAAAAAGAAAAGAAAAAGGGTCAATTAGCTAATACAAGATTTGCTACCAAAACAAAATATTATAAATGTAATGCAATGTTATCACCATAAAACGGACAGTTCCAATGGAACAAATGTAATGGTAGATTTTTGATACAGGAAAAACAAAGGGAAAGAGAGAAACCAGAAAATACATTCCAGATGATATGCATATGCTTAGAGATGCTTGAATAAAGAATGTAACAAATAAAGATAGCTCAACCTCCAAAAGAAAGCAGATTCGTGGAAGTATTCCCATCCTAACAAAACCAGCAGCCATATCCTGTCCAGACACAACCACATCATCCTGAATCGTATGCTTCTCATCACCTTCTTCCTCGTCATTATCACCATAATGTGGGAGTATATTCGATGGTTTTGTGTTGTATTTCCAAAAACCTCCTTCAAGAAAGCCTCCATCCAGGTCAGGTTTGCTACGAAACACAGGAGACGTGCAGATATCTTTCCCTTGATTTGTTACTTTCTGCAGGCAGAAGATAGACCAGGTGAGACTAAAGCAATGGGAAAAAAGTAATGGGATATAAAAAGTGCAAAGTTACCTCTGAAAAATCAAAATATTTTTCGTTGAACTCACAGCTTAGCATGGCATTAATTACTTTAGCACAACTCAGAACTACAGAATCATGGTTATCATCCAACGTCATCCTGCAAATGGTTCAGTTAGTGACAGACAAGTACAGATGAAAATAGGAAAGAAAAACTATAACATACAAGGTCAAAGACATGTACCAACATTTTGGCTTATGTTTTTTTCAGATAACAAGGTTGTAGAGTGGTAGGTACGCAAGTAAACACCCAAACATCCAGAGAGAATTCCTTATACACCATTAGAATTTATCCCTTATTTGCCAATTATAATTTCCCGTATGCACCACTGATTTTTTTATCCTTATATGCCACTTAAGTCACTTTTTTGTGAAAATTGCTACTCTTGAATCATTCAATCTTGTTAGCTTTCATTTTAATGACTATCTCATCACTCCATCAACTAAATATAAATACTGGCATACCCTAACATGAGTATTTGACCTCAAATTAATTTATACATGCAAGATTAAAAGCAAACAATTAAATTATGGGTTGAAGGCAAGTTTGGTGTCCAAGTTCACATAGTTAGTAAAGAGAGAATTATACTAGGCATTCTTGTGGAAAAAAATAAAGATTGAAGGCTCTAACTGCAATAATTTTTCTTGGAATGTAACATAGCTGGTATAGAAGGAATGAAAAAATTGATACCGACAGCTCAGAAGGAAGAGCATATTTCAGATAGCAAATGAGGGAAAAGTAATAAGTTATGATGGTATATAAGGAATCCACTCCAAAAAGGATAACGAAAATGTAAGAAGTCAACGAAAAAATTATGTCAATTTCCGATGGATTGAATTATCTAATATATTCCAGTTAGGTGGGTATCTATATGCAGAAATAAAATTGAATTCATATTGTCCCCTATTTCAGATAATATAACTATATAAGTTCAAGCTGACCATGTGCACATATCAAGGACGAATGAACCCAAGAAATTATCCATGAAATTTAAACCACACATACCCAGTAAAATGCATCCTAAAGGAGTCAAAACCCAAATATCTTCTGCAGCATGCCAGCATTTTACAGGGTAGAGAATAGATACAATGCAAGAACTCCACCCTTAACATGCTCAATGGATTTAGACTCTGAAGGGATAACTCCAACAAAGATTGGCTTATAGTGTTAACACCAGGAGTATTCAGGAAAGGATAGTTTACCTCAAAGAGAGCACGAGCTCTGGTTCGGGCCCAAGGGCATACGCCCAAACTGCTTGCCAGTCATCAATTTTGTCAACGTAATTCATTTCTTTACCATTATCAGTTAGATCCATCTTATGCAGGCTATGCAATGCCCTATTCAGAATAGAAGCAAGAAGCTGCAGTGCAAGAACACGCTGCCCAGGAACCTATAATTTGAGGAAGGTGAATTATATCACATTTGTAAACAATTCTTTCTTTAATCTGACTTTAAAAAATGTGTAAAAGTTTGGTTTTGAACGACAGACCACTAATTCACCAAAATATTAACATGTCAAGCTACAGACTAGAAATTTTACTTAACTACTGAAACATGAAAAAGGTATATCAACCAGTAAATCACCAATGCATTATGCATAGCTGGAAATAGGGAATGGAGGGCAGCTAATTGTTATATAATGTGTCCTCTATCCACCATGTGGTTGAGTTATATTCTCTTCCCTCCACTGAATGTACAAATTCAGAAAGAACTGAACCTAAAGAATTGGTACTGATGAACTATTATGAGTATCCCTAATTTCCTATCAAAATGCCATGCAGCAATAGCTACCCATTTCGCACCATTGGAATATAGTAGAGTAGATGCAAAAAATCACACTCCGGTTTCTTCAACTTTCAATGGACAGACATTTTGACATGATGCTATGTTTCCAGGGTAAATGGATAAATATAGGACTAAAAGGAGTGCAAACATACCATGCTCCTGGTAAGTGCCACTGTCTCATTGATTGTGTATCCGGCAGCAGCAGGATCTCCTTCTGTTCGAAGGAAATCACGCTCAGCAACACTATCTGCATGTGCCTTCTTGCCTATAATTGGGAAAAACATTTTGTCACCTGAAGGATACCAACACAATAGAAGGTTAACTACTTCAAGGAGACAAAATTATATACCATCTTGCTGCTCTTGATGGTACTGGAAACCCAAAATTTCTCCCTCCAGTGAGAACCTGCATGACCTGATACGCTCCACTCTATCGCTCCATGCCTTCCAAGAGTGCCCACTGTGTTCACCAGTTGTCAACCAGTCCCCTGGTGTGGCCTTTGAGGCCTTACCTGGTCCTGATTTTTTCTCACCCTTGTCCCTATCCCCACCCTTCTTTCCCCCAGACTTCTCCTTCCCCCGCCGCCTCAACATCTCCACCAATTTCGGGTCCATCCTATTCAAAATATCAGTCTGTGCTTCTTCAATCTCCCCTGCAGACATTTCCGCAAGCCTAGCCATGTTCTCTGCATTAATCTCCGCTTCGATTGACGACTCCCTAACATCCAATTCCATATGATCTCCTCGCAATGCCACTTCCTTAACCACTCCTGCCTTAATTTGATCCCTCGATTGAACTTGCACCATTTGCTTCTTCGGTGCTGCATCAGTAACCAAACCAGCAGAACTGGATACTCCCCTATCATCACCACTGTCAAGTTGCATACCACCTTCCTCCAATTCCCTCTTACCCGCTACTGCCACACGCACCTTCGAAGTCTTCACCTTAGCCGGCTTCCCTGCGTCCGCTTGGGAGGAGCATCACCGACAAACTCCCGCCACCGGCTGAAATCCATGCCCTTCTTTTCCTTCCTCCTCACCGGGCCAGCCGCGCGGCGGCAGCCACTGGCAGGTAGTCCATATCGTCCATGTCCATATCAGCATCCTCTTCGTCAGCTCCATCATTGCCGCCGTCCTTCGGCGCGGGGCACCAGTGCTGTGGAAAAGGAAGAACAGTCGGTCAGTCGTGAAGTACAAGCAACCCCGGTGGGTTGAGGGCCTAGGGTTTGGGACAGGTGGCGGCTTACGGGGCCGTGGGAGCGGTGACGGGCGACGGGAAAGGGGAGGACGGTAGGGCGGGGCGATGAGGAGAGCGACGGGGCGGAGAAGCCCTTCTCGACGATGGAGCCGACGAGGTGGGAGGGGCGCCGCCGCCGCGGGAGCGGGAGGAGGAGCGGCGGGGTCGAAGGGCTCTTCCACAACCTTGCGGCGCGTGGGGTTCGCGCCGCCAGGTGGATTCCGCCGCCTCGCCGGCGCGTCCATCGACGAGCTTGTGGAGTGCTTCGCGCTGGATTGATCAGCGAGAAGGGTTTAACGGGGGATTTGGTCCTGGTTGAGCTGTGTCGGCAACTCACCAAGCAAAGCGGCATGTCAAAAGACTCAAAACAAGACATCCGATGGATTGGTGCTCTTGTGCCATTTTTTCTCAATCAAATAAAAGTAATTTTATTAATAAGATTAGTACTAGTATAGCACAGGAGTGCTATAGTTCCAGCCCAATTTATCTAACCAACGTGCAATCAATACGAAAACATGACAGCAGTGAGTCAAAAAATATTACCTGTGTCTAGAGATACATATTGTTTACTCTAAATAGCCTTTTTGTTCCAAGTCTTTTATTTGTAACAAAGAAAAGTTCTAGAGATACATATACTCTCAATAGCCTTTTTGTTCTGAAGTTTTTTTATTTGTACAATTATTAGTCTCAAATTTTTCAAATAATACAAATAAGTTGAATTTATAATCACTTTAGTAAGAGTTTAGAATACTGCATAAATAATACACGCGTACGCGTTCGTGGTATATAGATCGCATGCGCATACATACATGTACACACAAGTATTTCTACAAAGTAAAAATCAAGCATATTGTTTCTAAACAAACTCGCACCATATCGCTCGTTTGTTTATCCACTAATGGTATGGCACCTAAACAAGTCGAAAAGCCCTTTTTTGGGTGTTTTCGACACATTTGAGAAGGTTTCCATATCGATATAATTACCCTACTTTTGACAAATGATAGATTACCCTCCTCGATGATAGTCTATCTCAAGAAGAAGTAAGATATTTATTTCTCTATTTACGGAGGAATGAATATATCTATACTCCGGTTCCTCTTCTCCCCCCCCCCCACACACACACACACACGAACCAATATCTATTTCGGACTCCGATATTGGTTCCTCTCGAGAACCAATATTTATTTTGAAAAGAACAAGACTACAACGGTATACCCCCCCCCCCGGTGTACTCCCCAAACCCCCGCGGGGGCTTACCGATATATATTTTAAACATCTACACACCCCCTCCCCCGTGGGGGCTTGCCGATAAATATTACTCGGACTCCTCCGATAGCCTTTCCTAATCCTAGGAAAGTCCGTCTCTCTAGTGAAGATGTAACTAGGCCCCTAGTAGGTTTTGGTGATAAATGACAAGGATTAAAACTTCTAATATGATCTTAAGTGAATGTGCGGGATATTAAAACAATAATACCCACGTCGTGAGATAGTGTACCCCTCGTACAAAAAGATGGAACAAGTACTAAAAGAAAAACCTAAAAGAATATATTTATATCTTTTTTGAATATAGGTGTGCTAAACTATCAAGATGGGTGAAACGATCTTATATGCAGGAAAGAATATCCTCTAGGAACCCAAAGTAGCTTGGAAACCTAAAATGCCAATAAAAGACAAGTCCAAAAGGCCAACACTCCTAGAAGGAACAAAAGTTTCGTGGGAGACAGAAGTTCCGTCAATTCCATAGAACCTCGAGTACAATACGACCTAACGGAAGTTACGTGGGTTTTCACGGAAGTTCCGCGGTTCCGAGAGAGTCTCGGAGAGAAGTTCCGTCCCCACCTTGACCTACCCATTTCGAGGGAGTGACAAGAGTTCTGTCCCCGACGGAAGTTCCATCAATCCCCACCTTGACCTAGTAACGGCTCTTTTTCTCTCTTTTCTATATAAGACCTCCCCAACTCGTGAGGCAAAGTGCTCGGTGTTTTTTGAACTCTCCTGTCTCACTCAAGCTCATACTCTCACTCCTCTCCACTTCCCTTGAGATCCAAAGCCATTTGTGAGAGTTCCCAACTCAAACCCAAGCTTGAGAGCATTACCCTAACCTAGAGCACATCTTTTCCTTGCGGACAATCTCGATTTCACTTGTTACTCTTGAAGATTCGTTCTCATAGATTGGCTAGGTGTTAACCCTAGAGCTCCCAAGTTTGTGGTGAGCCTCGGAAAGTTTGTGAAGGTTGTGTATGATACTCTAGTGAAATAATTTCTCTATATGTGTATAAGTAAAGAAGTCATAAGAAGCCATGTTTGTGTTGCATAGGATTATACACATACTTGAGAACTGCTTCTAATAATGAGTATATTTCTTTTCAAAATCAATTTAAAGTTTCTTTTTCTAGAATCGAAGTAGAAACACTTAAAAAATTTTATAATAGTCTTAGATATAAAGTGTATAATGAGAGGTGTAGAAAATCCACATCAAAATGATAAGGTTGTACTTATAAGAGTGAAATGCACCGATAATCTTGTCCAAGAGTACCATATACACATAGGTCCATAAACCTTGAAATTCGAACATGAGCATCCTTCAACTTAAGCTCGAGAGTCACTTAGGTCCAAAACTCCACCATCTTCTCGTTGGCGTTAGGGTCATCTTCATTGCCTATGGCCTCCCTTCCCCCACCAACCCGACCACGTTGCACATTCTCTCGATGCCCAAGCTCGAGTATGAGTTGCTGCTCTTCACGTATATCCGTATCTCCACGTGTAGTTTTTGATGAACGTCGAAGTTTGCCGAAGGAGACATACCCCCTCCCCCACTTCGCCCAAGGCATGCCTGTGTGTCGCCAGCCGTTGCTGCTGGGAGGAATCAAGAAGGTCATCAACAACAGCATGCCTTGGGCAACTTCTAGAGAGTACTCGGAACGACAGGATCAACTTCTAGAGCAAGTGTGACATGTTGGACCTCTACGAAGGGGAGTCTCCCACCAGCGCAACAGCGACGACGACCAAGATGGAGCAATAGATTTTACAAATATGTGTAACACCTCTTCTTGATTCATCCTCCTTCCTCAACGCGCCCGCCTCGCCGCACCGTTGTGCCACGACCCGTCGCCGTGCGAGCCACCTCCCAACCCTACCTCCATAGCCGGCGGCGGTGGGGGACTTGACAACTCCTCACCCTAAGCCACCGACATTAATCCGCCGAACAGACAACGTGGCGACGCACGCTCGCACCCGATCCACGCTTCGCCACCACGGCTCGTCGTCGCCGCCGCTGCCATCGCCGGAGTTTCTCATCCCAATCGGAGGTTGAAGACAAAGTCGAATAGTTCAATCTCGATTCAATGGTGGAAAAATTTGACTAGAAGACAAGTAGATTTCCACTCAACATTAGCAAATCTCTTTCCATTTTCATATGGATTCGATTCAGGTTTGAGCTCGATTGAATTTATCCAATCATCAGATTGTAGAAACCAAACAGACACTAAGCAAACTTCGGGTTATACAATAAATCCTTCATCAAATTTAGCTTCAATTATGAATGGATATACGGCTTGCGAATCAATTTTTGTGTTCCTGGTCAATAAACCAAACGCAGGCCGTCAACAATAATAGACGAATCCACAGTCTGCAGACATCCACAGCACGAAACATCCTGTCATTCCCTAATCCCTCCACCTGGAAAGTACGCCGCCCTCACCTTTCCCCACATAAACAACACATAAATAAAATTATTCGGACGAGGACCAAATCACCAAACCGAGCCAAAAGCCGAAAGCCAAATCCAAAACAAATTCCAAGACAGCGAGGAAAAGGCAAAAAAGAAAAAAAATAATCCCCAATCCTATACAACGAAGCGAGAGCGCAAAAATGGAGGCATGAGCTCCTCCTCGCGCTCCACCTCCACCTCCGATCCCCTCGAAGGCCGCGCGGCATCGACCCCTCATCGCCGGCCGGCTTGCCGGGACCCTTGCTCCTCCTCGGCTGCTGCGGCAACTCTGGCGGTGGCTTTGACTGCAGCTTGGGCTTGGGCGGCGGTGGGGACTAGGTAAGGTAAGGGAGGGTGACGTCGAGCGGCAGCGGCGATGCCGTCGCACGCGGATCTGGACCTGCAGATCTCGCAGCTGCGGGAGTGCAAGTTCCTCCCGGAGCCAGAGGTGAAGGCGCTCTGCGAGCAGGCGAAGGCGATCCTCATGGAAGAGTGGAACGTGCAGCCCGTGCGCTGCCCAGTCACCGTCTGCGGCGACATCCATGGCCAGTTCTACGACCTCATCGAGCTGTTCCGCATCGGCGGCGACACGCCCGACACCAACTACCTCTTCATGGGCGACTACGTCGGTATGTGCACTCGCCCTCCTCTGGCACCCCTGGATATGTGCTAGGCTTCTGATCGATCTGTTGATTCGTGAAGTGGTTTGATCTGTTTAGCTTAAGAGTGTTTCCTCGAATCATGCGGGCATGCTGATGCTAAATAGACGTTATGCTGATTATGGCTTTCCTACTATTGGTGCGTAGAACGCGACCATATTCTGTTTCTGGATACTTTTCTATCTGTTGACCGAGTAGGATTTTTTTTTCTATTGAAACAAATATATACCTGAAGCCTTCAAGCGCTTTTCAGGTATATGGTGTGCTTAAAGAATGTTTCTAGTTACCATGTTTCTAAAAGTTCAAAGGCTTGCCGCGGATAGCTTGTTTTCTACTTCTAGACTGACAAATCAGGACAGTAAATTTGTTCCTATATTTCCTTAATTCTGCTATTGTATTGGCTACACTGATCCTATACAAAAAAAGCATCCTTCAAAATGATGATGTATTAGAGAAACCATGCCTCCACAGAACATGCTTCTGATGCCTGAAACATGTATGCACTCAGGATACAGGGACGAATTTGTATCATTGCATGTACATGATCCATTCAATTAAATTTTCTTGGAAATTACATATCGTTTCCCAGTGCTTTACATTCATTGAACGTGACTGGAAAAGGTTTTGTTTGGTTAAGTTGTGATGGGAGCTGTTTTTCTCCCCTTTCATATTTTCTGTTCCATTTTCTGGTTAGTTTAATTTATTTCTATATTTTATTTGAATTAATAGTGGGTTTCTGCTGCAGACCGTGGCTACTACTCAGTGGAGACTGTGTCATTGTTAGTAGCTCTAAAAGTACGTTATAGAGACAGAATCACAATATTGAGAGGAAATCATGAGAGCAGACAAATAACTCAAGTGTGAGTTCCTATTCCTCTACTCTGAAGTCTGAACTTGGCAAGAGTAATCAATTGCTAATTTCAATATTGCACTTTTGTATGGCAGTTACTGAAAGTTGTGTCAACATTGTTGAGTATGTTTTCTATATATTTAAGATGGAGATGGTTTCCCTAGTCCATACCATTGGATGAATTCATTATTTTACCCTGTTGCAGTATTCGTATCACTAAAACATTTTGATATCTTTACTTCATTTACTTGGCAAGATTTCACCCACTTCGTTTTTTCTAAAATGGACTATTATACATTATACTTCCTTTGTGCCCCTTTTGAATTGTTGCCTTAATCTCCATCGTCTAGGTGTATTCTGGTTTTCAGTATTAGAATATAAGATGAACGGACAAATTCCAGTTATCTGTCTTATCTTCAATTTTAGAAACCAGGAATTTGGACAAAATAACCTTCTTTTTGTATCCTAGAAATTGGATGCTAATGTAACTCAAATTCTGTCTCTATCCCCAGTAACTTCCAAGTCGAATACAATGATTTTGAGAGTTGGTCCTAACATGGAGAACATAAAATCTTGGTTAATTCTTCTGTGTACCCTGCCCTGTGGAGTTGTCAAAGTTTCTTTCCTTTTTGTACAGCTCTTCCTTTTTAAACTCTTCATTAATAGTAAAAATCTTGGTGAACAGGAGATGCTTCCTCCAGTGTATTTTCCTCAAAAAAATTTAAAAAAATAAAAAAATTGGAGAACAAACATGTATATACATTCCTGAATTTGTAGACGCATATACACCAGTACCTATCTATAAGATGGTTGTACTTGACAGTGGGTCCTCACTGTCTTTTATTCACATTTTCTTCTTATTTTCCAAATCAGGACCCCCTTTTTCATGCTTGTCAGTCCTTCCATCTTCAAAAATTATTTGTCTCCCAAAACCGGATACCCCAGAGATGCTTCTCCTATATTTTGACTGTGATTTAGTGTTTTTACAATCAAATTGTCCATGAAATATTTTTTTGGCTTATTAATTGGATAATATGCGGGCATACAAGAAGGGATCGAGTGCGGAATGAAGATATCCGGGGCAAGGTAGGAGTGGCACCAATTGAGGAGATATTGGTTCAACATCGGTTGAGATGGTTCGGACATGTCCAACGGAGGCCTCCGGAGGCGCCGGTGCGTGGCGGGGTTCTAAAGCGAGTTGATAATGTTAAGAGAGGTAGAGGTCGACCTAACCTGACTTGGGACGAGTCGGTTAAGAGGGACGTGAAGGAGTGGAATACCTCTAAGGAACTAGCTATGAATAGGAGCGCTTGGAGACTAGCAATAGACGTGCCTGAACCGTGAACCTTTTTCTTCTTGCTTGCTTACCGTTAACTCTACCTTTTGTCTTGTGTTCCTTTTGGGTCTATCCTATTCGTGTTTCCTATTGGGTTTCATCTCTAGCCTTGTTGTTGTTGTTGTTAACTGGATAATTGATCATACTGATTTGTTATACTTTCCTTTGAACTCAGTCCAGATCCTCTGGTCGATAATATGTCAGTAGTGTAAAGGTTCCAAAGATTATCTTGTATTATGGATATGTCTAATTGACATGTGGAAATGGTATTTCTGGGTTACACACTCATCTTATAAGCTGCCATTACTTCGATATAGGAAGCTGACAGAAATCTGAATACTAGTTTCAATTTTTAGAGTTCAACTGACCTTTTATATTGAAAACCATTATGCTCTATTCCTTCCTCGCTCTCTCCTTTTGGAAGCTGGAAAAACCTGTAACTTCAAATTCTATGGTGAAGAAAAGTCCAAAAGTGTTTCATTGGGCTAAACTGCTTGTCTGGTTTGCTAGAAGCTTCCCTAGGTTTGTGAATTTGGCTTTCACCCTTCTATTCTTCCCTTGGTTGTGCTTACAAAGATGTCAAGTGATGATAGAATTTTCCCATGAAGTGTACATTGGCTTAGCTTTTTCATCGCATTGAACTGCTTTATGAAATTCAACTATGCAAGAAAATTCAAAACTGCTGGGGTGTTTTTACATGAAGTATTTGGGTACAGGTATGGCTTCTATGATGAATGCTTACGGAAGTATGGAAATGCAAATGTTTGGAAGTACTTCACCGATTTGTTTGATTATTTGCCTCTCACAGCTCTTATAGAAAACCAGGTTTGTTCTTTAGTTATGTTATTAGTGTATTGTATGAGTGAATAATTCAGTTCCGTATATACCTGACAAGCAGGCAATTCAATTTTGTAGGTATTCTGCCTACATGGTGGTCTCTCTCCATCGCTGGATACATTGGATAATATTCGGGCTCTTGATCGCATACAAGAGGTTGGCAACAGTTTTCCCATATGAACTGGGAATATCCATCATCTTTTCTTGACATGTCTTCATGATAGGACAAGATGTCTTATATGCTTAAGTATGCATAGCCTTAACAGATATGGTTGTCATGACCTAGTTATGTTCCCTATAAAATATAGTTTTGGCTAATGCATTATGTTGCATTGTAGATTGAACCATTCATGCATCTTGCTTGTCAGGGCAAATTTTCTACAATTAATGCTTTATTAAGGACTAGACGCTTATTTGTTTGTTTTCCTCGTTGATGATAGACATGAAGCTATCAAAATCTAATGATGATCATTTATTGATAGACAATTAGTATTATTATCTCTGAGAGCAAATATGTAAGTAAATAAATATAATGATTGACCTAATACTGAGCAGGAATGTGACTCTCTGGTGCATAACTGAACATTTTACCAAGATGCAATGGATATTGGGAATGGCTAATCTATGATCCTACTAGCTTGTGTGCCCGTGCGTTGCTATGGTTTTTTAATTTGAAATAGATGACTATAAATTCTAGAAAAAATATATATAATGTAAAACTTTTATGTATCATCTATCACACTTCTTCCTATTCTTAACTGTCTCCTCACAATCAAAATCATTCATACAAAAGGTTTTCAGAACACCTAGCATTTTGTTTAAATGATAAACAAGCCAACGAAGTGGTGTCCCTTATAGAAAGGTGTTTATTCAATAAAATGAGTAAATTCATTCATGCTTGTGTGGTGATATTGAATAATGTATCGCGTAAGCAGGAATATCCTGGTTGGTGTAGCTTGATATTGTTCGTTGGTATCAAAATGGACCTAAGAAAATCCCAAGACACATTAAAATTGTCTTGATTTTGATTTCAACCCAGTACTTAATACTTTTGTAATGACATTTCATAATAATAGTAGTAGTAAAGCCGAGGCATTCTAACGAGCTGTGTTATTGTATTGTCCCAGCGTGAGAGCAGCTTAGAGGCTGCAATGTGCGGAAGTTTTTTTTTCTATTTTGGCCCTTGTCTCTCTAATATTTCGAAAATGACCCATCTGAACTAAATTTCCAGTATCTGGTTCTTTTGGTCACGCCAAACAATATGGCCTGACACATGCATATGGTCACGCCGAACATTATGGCGTGCCAAACGACACGTAAGAAAATAGGCTTGACACGTAAAGATTGACTAAGATCAGATTTGGTCATGCCAAAGTGTTTGGCGTGACCTTATTCATGTGTTTGGCGTGACCAAAAGGGGCCAGATCTTGGAAATTTAGTTTGAGGGGGCCAGTTTTAAAATTTTAGAGGAAAAAAGGCCAAAATATGAAAAAAGTTCCAATGTGTGATATCAATTGGAAAAAAGACTTCCATCTTCTTCCTTGGAGCGCCAGTCTTTCTTCCCAATCCATGTGCACATCGTGCACTGGTGGATCTAGCCCTTGGCCATTTAAAGTTCAGACCTTGTGTTAGTATCTTCTCAGCTACTTCAGTTTCCCATTTGATTAAGCATCTTGAGGTGGATCTCCTGCCCACATTTAGCCCCATTGGACCTTCTCAACGAATTCAAAATCAGCAGGTGCTCAAGCCTAGTACAAACCTCCACCGACCCCAAAAAAATTCTGATACGATACTGGTGCTCCCCGTCCCTGCCTCCAGATGGTAGCAGGACCATCGTCGCTGTGCCCCCACACTTACATGCCGGACCTTGCACAACCATTGAGACAACAAAGCTAAGCTTGGGGAACCGCGATGGTCAGTGCAGCGGGCTCACCTGCTGCGAGTGGAGCCGGGGTTGCGGTGTGGAACCGCGGGCGGCGGGACGGAGAATCAGATGCGGTGCGGAGACGGAGGCGAATGGGACCGAGAAGAGAGGCCGACTCAGTGGATTTTTTAGCGCGGGCCCACCTGTCGGCGCATGGTTTCTTGGGAGGCTTGCACGACGACCACTGGACACCACCAACTCCCATTTTTATGAGTAGTAAAGATGATGCTCTGTAATATAAAGTAAATCTCACTGACTCTTTTTGCGGTTCCGACTTGATCTTTTCTACTTCCTACTAGGACCATTTCAAACATGCTGTGAGAAAGGAATATAAGACTTACGATATGTTAGCTATTGGGTTTCTTCACACATTCCTAGTTTATCTACAGTTGGCTCCTCAGCTGGCATTTAGTGTAGAGAAAACTATAAATATCATTGGTCTTGTGTAGCAAGGGTTTACTGTTTTGCAGGAACTTTGTATAATCTTGATTTATGTTTTTTGGTTCTCTACAATGGTTGTAGGTCCCTCATGAAGGACCTATGTGTGATCTTTTGTGGTCTGACCCGGATGACCGATGTGGGTGGGGAATTTCGCCAAGAGGAGCAGGGTACACATTCGGGCAAGATATCGCACAGCAGTTCAACCATACGAATGGACTTAGTCTTATTTCAAGGGCCCATCAACTTGTAATGGAAGGGTTCAACTGGTGCCAGGTCAGTATCCAGTGCTAGATTTCAACTATCGAAGTTGTTCCTCTTGGGAATTCTGTTTGCTATTCGTCAAATTGTTTTTAGCATTTGGCTAGAAATAGGACAAAACCATTTTGCAGATATTTGACTTTTTAATTTGATAGATTCTTTGTTGCTATACATAAGGAATAATGACTATGGTAATCTTATTCATTATTAGATAAGATCTGAAATGCTCTGTTATGTGATAGGCCTTTTGCTAAATTCTCAATGTGAGCAGTTGAGCTACTTTCAATATATTAACTGAGGACTTTTTTCATGCAACGAGGAAAAAAAGATGATTTGTGTCGGTAAAAAAGAAATGTACTCAGATAAGTCAATGGAAGAAAAGAGACGCAGTTGCTAGTGCACCAACTCTGTAAAATATCAAAATCTTGGGTAAATTGATACAGAAGAGGGATGATACCATTTGATGATTATTTCTTTTGATAACCTATATACAAACCGCTCTCATAAATAAACACACGGTTATCCAAATAGAGTATGAGTTTGCTTCACTGGGTGTCTGGTTTGCGTTTTTTTTATCTAAGGCCCACTATTGCATTATGTTTTTCTTCTATATTCTTGTGCATATGTATCTTGAAGTTTTGCCTTATCCATTGGAGTATTTCCCACAGAATCTTCAACAGCTTGCTTGATTTGTCTAATGTGTGATGCAGGATAAGAATGTTGTCACAGTGTTCAGTGCGCCAAATTACTGTTATCGTTGTGGTAACATGGCTGCAATTCTTGAAATCGGAGAGAATATGGATCATAATTTCCTCCAATTTGATCCAGCACCTCGGCAAATTGAGCCAGACATGACTCGCAAGACCCCGGACTACTTTTTGTAATTGTCCAGCCCACTACTTTTAACCTTTGATGCTCTTCTTGGGTCTGTAGATCTGTCCTTAGGAAATGCGCCTTTCAGCTGCTTTGTACCCCCATCATTCTTTTGTGTGCAGATTTTGTTGCTGCTTCTCAGAACTTCAGAGTATGTTAAAAGTACACGGCATTGGTATTTTTTCCCTTGTACCTTCATTCTGCATTATTCTGATATCTGAGACCAAAAGAGAAGCCACACTAGAATTGCTCCTTGATATATCTCTCATCTCTAAAAGATGCTCAGCATGATGTTTGTGTAAAGTTAGCTGCATGGGGACTATCCGGTGATGTTTGAGATCTGAAGCTCCTTGCTCAGGCAGCAAGTTACGACCTCACTCTGTCCAGCCATCCATGTGATTAAAATGGTTTCCTACGTCGACGTTTGTTATGTGCATATACATGCCGACATACTCCCGCCCTTCTCCTTTTGATGTCGGACCAAATATTTTAGCTTTCCGCTAGTACAAATTCTTGTCTGAAACAACGTGAAATATAGAACAGAGGAGTATGTGACTATTCTGAGTGCCTCGTCTTTTCAAGCGTGAAATTCGGAACAGAGGAGTATGACTATTCTGAGTGCAGTAGGCCGACTACAAGACTGTGGATCCTATTCATTAATGAGTAGTAGCCTAACTGCCGAAGCATGGTTACGCATTTGACTACAAAATGAACCCAATCATTTGTCTAAAAAGGAATCCGTTGACTAGAATTTTGAACATTGTTGCAGACTTGATTGAACAGTGATCGAGACTTTGGCTGTCCTACGCTACCTAAATAAAAGCTCGGGCGAGAAAAGCTTTTAAACGATAGGAATATATCTTAGCCTTTCAACGTGATTTTTTGTAATCAACATATCAATTTCCATCGGGTTTATTTTTTTAATATAGTATAGATTGGAGACTAGCAAAACAAAATGGTTGTCGTACCCAATCCGACCACTGTCTTTCATAGGTCCCAATTTTTCTTGAGCAGGAGCGCTGCTTTCGTGGAAGTTCCCTGGTAAGTTCAGAGGTAGTAGTACTCAACTTGGTCCAAAATGCTGCACGTGCGCTGTTACTTCAGGAGATGAGATAAAGTATTAGGTACATCCTAATCAAATAATCATAAATACAGGAGGGCAATCGGTTAGGACCTAGTGTCGACCTGCTGAGATCTCTCACGGTCAATCATTCCCGGTCCAAGCATGTTGATACATACAGTACTCGTCACCGCACACCTACACAACTGGCAACGAAAGTATATTTTATTTCCAACGCAGATCTGCCTTTGAAGCACGAGAGGTTACAGGCATAGCAAAGGCACACAGAATGCCCACCTTTGAACAGTTTATTTTGAAGGACAACTCCTGTCGCGCAGCTCATGTCCGAGTCTGACGGGCTCGTAAATGCACTCCAGAAATATCACTGCCGGTCCGAAGACTCCGAACCCAGTCGAACCACTTGCTCATACCCATAACAGTTCTCATTTTGAATACAGTATGTGTTCACCACTGTCCAAAGCTGACCCTCCGAGTCCTTACTTTGCATTTTCAGAAAAAAGGAAGACTATTCCAACGAAGGGAAGCTGACCCTCCGAAGAGCAAGTTGCGTCCAATAATGATGCACAGTTCTTATCGTCCAAAGCTGACCACAGAGCAGTGTCCATCCGCCTCTCACTTCCATTTCTGTCTTCTGCACACGCGCTTAATGGCTACAAGCTCTGGCTCTCTGTTTCTCCTCACCTTGATTCATCTGATTCTGCGCATTTCAGGTCGTGATTTCCTCTCCGCAGGCTCCTCCCTCTCCGTCGAGCACAGTTACGATGTGCTCCAGTCACCAAATGGAACTTTTAGCTGTGGCTTCTACAACATCTCCCCGAATGCCTCTACCTTCTCCATATGGTTCTCTGAATCAGAGGAAAGAACCGTTGTCTGGAGCGCGAATCCTCTCCACCCTGTCTACACCTGGGGATCTCAAGTCAAGTTACACACGGATGGGAGCTTGGTATTGAAGGATTACAATGGTCAGATTGTGTGGACCAGCAATGTCAGTGTTTCTGATGCTGAACATGTTCAAGCTGAGCTCCGGGACACAGGGAACCTCATTGTGAAGGGCAAAGGTGGTACCATCATCTGGCAAAGCTTTGATTCTCCTACTGATACCTTGCTACCCACTCAGAGCCTCAATGCCAGTAAAAAGCTGGTATCTACCAACAGGTTACTCGATCCTGGTCGCTACAGCTTCCATTTTGATGATCAATACTTGCTTTCTCTGTTTTATGATCACAAGGATATCTCCTTAATCTATTGGCCAAATCCAACTAGGAATATTTGGGACAAGCTTAGAATGCCATTTAACAGCACCACTAACGGGGCTGTTGATAACTGGGGCCAATTTCTTGGAAGTGACAATGCAAGCTTCACATCTGCTGACTGGGGTCCTGGGATCATGAGGAGGTTAACATTGGATTATGATGGCAACCTCAGATTATATAGCCTGAACAAGGCAGACAGAGGATGGTCAGTCACATGGATGGCGTTTCCTCAGCTCTGCAAAGTGCGTGGTCTGTGCGGCAGGAATGGGATATGTGTTTATACACCTGCTCCTGCCTGTGCGTGTGCCACTGGTTTTGAAGTCATCGACCCAAGCGACCGGAGCAAAGGCTGCAGACAAAAAATCAACATCAGTTGTGATCCACAGAAGGTGAAATTTGCTAAGCTACCACACACTGATTTCTTTGGGAATGATATGAGTGTCCATCGTTTTATTTCCCTTGGCCAATGCAAGAAAATATGCTTGAATGATTGCAAGTGTAAGGGCTTTGCGTATTGGGAAGGAATTGGTGACTGTTACCCAAAGTATGTTCTTCATGGTGGTGCAACCCTACGTAACCTTGGTAGTACTGGTACCATGTATGTCAAGATTCACAAAGGTGTACAAGTGCTAGAGTCTTCAATTCCTAAGTCACAGCCTTTTGGTCCAAAATACGGTCCAGACTGTAAGTCAACAAATAAATACATCATAGCAGATTTCTTGGATATGCTTAATAGTAGCCAAAGTGAAGCAAAATTTCTATACTTCTATGGATTCTTATCAGCAGTGTTGCTCGCAGAGATGTTGTTTGTTGTATTAGGATGCTTTCTTTTGAGGAGGGAGCGCAGGGAACTGGGAGGAATATGGCCAGCTGAGGATGGATATGAAATGGTCACAAACCATTTTCGCAGGTACACCTACACAGAGTTGGTGACAGCCACTGGAAATTTTAAGAATGAGCTTGGAAGGGGGCATCAGGCATCGTATACAAAGGTGTCCTGAAAGACAACAGGGCAGTAGCCGTGAAAAAGTTGAAAAACATAAACCAAGGTGAAGAAGAATTTCAGCATGAACTTAGTGTGATTAGCAGGATTTATCACATGAATCTAGTGAGAGTTTGGGGATTCTGTTCTGATGGTCCACACAGGATACTGGTTTCAGAATACATTGAGAATGGTTCATTGGATAAAACCTTATTTGGTACAGAGGGTTCAGAAATCCTACTTGGATGGAAGCAAAGATTTAATATTGCTCTAGGAGTGGCAAGAGGATTGGCATACCTTCATCATGAGTGCCTAGAGTGGGTCATTCACTGTGACGTGAAGCCCGAAAATATACTGCTGGATAAGAACTTTGTGCCCAAGATTGCGGACTTTGGCGTTTCGAAGCTCCTGAACAGAGGTGGACCCAATATAAATGTTTCGCAGATCCAAGGAACCAGAGGATATTTAGCACCTGAATGGCTTTCCAGTCTCCCAATAACAGCGAAGGTTGATGTCTACAGCTTCGGAGTGGTTCTACTGGAACTACTAAAGGGAGCCCGTGTTTCAGACGTGGAAGGGAATGGGAATGAGATGGTGGAAATGGTTCTGGGAAGGATGGTCAGGATGCTCAAAGAGAAGTTGCAGTTAGATAGCAGTGAAGAATATTGGATCAGTGACTTCATTGACCCTAGATTAAATGGCCAATTCAACAAGTTGCAAGGCAAAACAATGATGAAACTTGCTGTTTCGTGCTTGGAAGAAGACAGGGGCAGAAGACCTACCATGGAAGATGCGGCGCAGGTGCTGGTTTCAGTAGATGAAGTTAGTAGCCCAGCTCAGTAGCGGTAATTGGAGGAGTTGCTTAAAGCCTGTATGCAATTTTTTGCTTTTTGCTTGTGCCAAGGGCAAGGCAGACAGTAGCCTGAATAATTAGGGTAGTAATTTTCCTTGCTGTAGCGGGATACTAAAAGATGTATTTGGTAAAAAGACATTTTATTGCCATTGACATAGTTGACGATGAGTTGTTTAATCTAAGCTCCCTCGCACTAACCTGCATCGCCGCGACGTTGGATTGGCATTGACATGGACCGGCCTTCCGCGCCACCACCCCGCCTCCTACTTCCCTTATGATGCAGCGGTTGCGGCCGTGATGGTGACCGCAGAGGAGGCGGCAGCTGAGATCGCCGTTGCGGGTGCCGCTGACTCGGTGAGGGTGCTTGAGGCGATTCGTTGCGCTCGGACGGGCGCCACCGCCGGCCTCTTGGGCGCTGGATCAGGTATACGGATATGGCACTTTCTGCTCAAGCTGCATTGCTCGGTGAAGGTGCCTTTCCACTTTGCAGGATTCCGTCGAACATCTGGTGCGCGTGTTCCGTGAGCCGCTCTTCGTTTGCTTGCTTGTTGCTACGCCTTTCTGGAATTCCTCTCTTCGTTTTTGCCTCTACCATTGATCGGTTCGACTGATTCATGGCACTCCCCGGGTGGTGAGGGCTTCGTGTGGATGCGGTACATCCTCGCCGACGCGTCATGGGGTGAGGTCTGCGAAGGAGGAGCGACTATCGAATCCGGCCGCCTCCGGCAAGTGGGGATAGCTAACAGGCTACGCAGGTGGGCCTTACGCGTGGTAGTCTAAATAAAAAGAGCCGCAGCCCGCAGTGGTACTTTCGTTGCGTGAAGGCGCTTGGGCCTACCTACTAACGGGCCGTCCTCCACGTTATTTTTTTTGTGGGAATCGTCCTCCACATTGGAAGATGCTGGAAGCCTCCTGGAAGTCACACCACACCGTAAACTTCCCTGCAAGTTGGCTCCGTCGTCTCTTTGCTACCACGACAAGCTTCTTCCCGGAAAGCTCTCATTCAGTGTTGGAAGCACAGAGACAGAGTTTGAAACTTTGAATGTCGGCTGCCGGCAGCATCTTGTGCCGTTCTGGGGTGATGTGGGAAGCCTAGGAGAAGAAGCCAGCGCCAGCCGCAAAGCAGCGGGAGTCCGGCCTGAGAAACGTGGAAGAGCGACGTGCCACGAAGATGGGCCTCGTGTGGGCCTCGTGTGTATAGCATGGGACTATGTTAGGTCTACTTGCTAGGAATTTTCTATACATTGATCGGTCAATGGGAGGTGCCGATGGGTGTTTAAGATTTGTGCGCTTCCATGGACGCTGGGATCCTTCGGCGAGGTGGTGGCGGAGCGTGGCTGCCGTGCGGGCAGCGCGATGCGACAGCAAGGGCATCGTCGCATCATCGGAGGTGGAGGCGAGGATGGCGGCGTCAGGTCGATTTAGGGTCCGGGTTGTCGCATTGATGCTGATGGCTAGGGTTCCGACGAGTGTATCCTTCGGACATAGGGGAGAACTCCGGTGGTTGTGATCAAGCAGTCGGTCGTGGTCCGATGGTGCGGCGAGGCGGCGGCGGTGATGACGGAGCCGCCGGTGATCGACCGGTGGTGGGCAGCTAGGCGACAGGGGCATCGGATGGCCGATCGGTTAACGGCGACGGCGGGCCGTGGGCCGATCGATGGATCATCCCTACTTGTTATTCCTATCTCGCATGTCGCATGAGAGCCAACATAAAAAAACCTTTATATTTAAAGCATGAGTACATGATTGGTGTGTGCAATTTTGTTTTGAGTTGTATTTTGAAAATGACATTTCTTACGAGTCTGCTTTCACCATTAATTTAATAAAATGAGATATCACCTCTATTTTTTAAAAATTATAAAATTCAAATTTTGGATTATGAAGTTGAATTGGAGAATCAGTTATTCCAATAGTTAAAATTGATTGTTCTAGTAGCTAAATTTAATTATTCTGGTAGTAGAAGTCAATTATATTATTTTTAGATATTTTAATTATGTATTTTATTTTTAAAAATTATTGTAACACTAAAGAAATCCATTGTTCCAGTAATAAAAATCAATTCGAGCGGAAATACATATTTTCAATATTAAGATTCAATTGTTCTAATATTTTTTATTTTCTTAAAAATATTTCATTTTTAAGAATTATTTAAGTAGGGAAAATCAATATAGTATAATAAAATATAATTTTTTAAAAAATAATAAACATAATTTTAAATATATTACATTTTTACCCCATAAGGCCTAATGGGCCACGTGGCTTGTATATAAGGGGTACCTGCCAACATTTGTTATTTCTTACACTTTACCCTTTATTTCACATATAACCCCTTCAAAGACTATATTCAAAATCTGACTCATTTTGCTCGAATTAATATAGTTGGTATGACACATGAATATATCCACACCAACAATTTGGTGTGATCAAATGACATGTAGAAAAGAAGACTTAACAAATAAAAATTGAACAAGATCCTAACCTGTCACACCAATTGATTTGGCGGGACATGTCAAGCGATTTCATGTGTTAAAAAAGAGGCTGGATTATATAAATAAATTTTTTGAATAGACCTTTTTAAATAATTAAATTAAAAGAGATCAATAATTTTTTATAAAAAATAACCAGCGGCTAGCTGTTCCGTTCTCAAGCAAAAAACACATCCCGGGGAACTTTTTACAGTTTTGCTCCCCATCAGTTGCCATATATTTGGCTATTCCATTAGTCACTTTTTATTCGAACTATCTTGTTGACGTTGGTTGTGTAGCCAAGATGCAACAGAAAAGAAGAAACTCTGGATGATTTAAAGGAAAAATAAGTGCGATCTGGACCTTTGGATCAAGATCTCAATGTTAGAAATATTGACTGATGAATAAAACGAATATCAATCAATGGCAAGACAACCCCAACTTTTTAACGGTGGTCCGGCCGGATGACACCCAATTTTTCATCACGTCGCAGACGCTGCTGAGTGCGTTCTGTCTGTGTAAAGATTGCTGCACTTCGTGGAACGAGTTCACGGTGCTGATTCCTCCTCCAAGTGCTCGTAATAATCTCGCCACTGAAACCGCGATTGGTCGCGGATGCAGGTCTCTGAATTGAAGGTATCAATTCGGAGGGATGTAGCAGTCCGCACAATATTTTGGGAGGAAGCTACAGTATCCTGAATTGATACTGTAGCAAAATACTGTTTTGCAGATGTTGTTCTGACTATTTGTACTGTTAGTTCGTTATCTGTAGCATTGAATCTCATCCATCAATCTCAGATCCAAAGGCTAAAACTTAGACTAATTTTCAGCTACAGTGGCCCTCTGAATTGAACACAATTCAGAGGACCCCGATTGGTCGCAAGGGGACGCAATACGGATTCGTTACGCTGACCCATGCTATGGACTCACCAGCTTTCTCACATACACCATTCATTCGATCCTACTGCCTCTAATTTTTTTTGTTTTGTTTTGCCTGCCCTACTGCCTCTGTTCTCTTGGCAAGGGAACTTCCCGGAAGCAGCAGGTGTAAACGCCCCCGCGATTTCGCAGACGAGTTTTCTTCACCAATAAGCAACACTTTAGCCCCGAATCTTGGCACCGCTCAAAGCCAGAGGGCTTCTAGATGCGTGGTATATGTATTACATTACAGTTTGTAATCGCTCGCCGCTTTTTGATTTGTCAATTTCCTCCACGAGAAGTGTTCACACAAACAAACAATAATCATCCAGGAGAAGGAAGCTTCCCAGAGGGTACGTGCTAGCCACCACCAACACTACCACGCCACAGCCACGCAGGCTCGACCGCGCGGAGACGGGACGCCGGCCCGGCTGGGCCACCGTGTTGTACTTCACCGTGTTTGCGTTAACGCGTTGGCCGCTGCATTGCTTATCTGTGGGCTAGTTGGTTTGGGGAAAGAAGGCTTCTGCTCTTGAGATCCGTTGCTTGTGTCGCATCAAGATCCATGCAAAGGGGATTGTTTGAGGTCTTGAGGAGGGGATATTGTCCGGGCTGGCCTCCCTGGATCGCCTTCACCAGGAAGGAAGAACATACGGTAGCAGTTGCAGCCTCCATTGTTGACTGACTTTTTTTAGAAAATACTTTTGACTGACTTTGTGCTCCAACCTAACTGCATTTCCCTGCACTTCGATAATAATTTGCTACAGCATCTTGCTTAGCTTCGAAGCGTCTGTATGTGCAGCGGTAACATTTTTTTCTCCCGGTTCGTCTCTCATGATTGGTTCGCCACCTACTCAAACATTTATCCCGATCACCAA